>OZ022577.1:19646320-20131766 GCA_963669155.1 Arbacia lixula | reverse complement strand
GGTGATCCTAAAGAACGGGCTTACAGAAGTCATCAAAATCAAACAGCAAAGTTTGGAATGTTTGAACGTACATGTAGTACATGCACATGTGCATCAGTTCATTTGTACCTACATGAGAATGTGGTAGTAACTTACTGTAAGTGGCATGTAAATGAGATAATGGTTGGAATGTGTGTAAATATTGCACCTTATGAATAAGAATTTCTGTAAACATAAGAAATTGGCAAGTCACATGTGGATTACTCATATTGTACAGATATGTTTACATCTATACATCTGCAAACACAGGAGCATACACATTCATTATTATTCATAAATGATGTAATGTGTGATACGATGTTTGCATATGTTAGTCTGTAGTTATGCCGCTGTTCAAGCCCTGTGTGAATGGAGGGGGGGGGGGGGGGGGGGGGGGGGGGGGGGGGGGGTGTCCTTCTCGTAATCATCTAGGGACAAGCCTCTGACCTTGTCAATGAATCCTGCCTCAGCTTTGACCCACATCTGACCTTAACCAGACCGCCTGCCTGCCCTTCTTCCACCATCAATCTCAATTTAGCAGGAATTTCAGGATTTTCAGCTCACTTTGCCCCTAAAACCCTCAAGTCAGTCATATCGGTCATAATATCAGAGCCAGACCAGGCCCACATGTTCACCCATATTTTGCTCAAAGAATTAAGATCTAATGGAAGTTGGCAAGAGCAACCAAAGAAGACACAGAAAAAATGGAAATGAGAAGTCAGAAAGCCTTGAATGGAATAAAAGCAGAGAGTAAATCATATTATGTGAGCAGATTTGAGGCACCTGATTATGGTACACAGGGAAACAAAACATGCATGGGGCTAGAATACACAGTAACAGAACGTGTGCCCAAGACAATAATGCAAATGCCCCCATCTCCTTATAATTCAGGTTCACAAGGAATCTTGCAAACACAGGCTTGGAGATGGTGCACATAAATCGTGGGATTCTACTTTGTCAATCTTCCCTAGTGTATTTTGCTTGAAATTTTTACTGACTTACTGACTTTTACTCCTTAAATCTGATAATCATACAAGTTCAACTTCTACTGCTTCAACTGCAACAGATTAGTTTTGTGTCTTTGTGTCTTTGTGTGATGTTGTTGTTCAATTTTCATCACGGTCATCACCACAATATCACCCCCGCTCCCCCCTCCCTATTCCTCTCACACATATGCACACAAAATGTATTAGGTAAACAAACATTCTTGTGTTGAATGCATATCTATGGACTCTGTTTTTAGCATCAATAAGGGCTTGGCTCCTGCTGACATTGAAAGAGTCTCACACTCCCTGTCATCCTCTTCTTCTTCTTCCTTTTCTTCCTCCTTTTCATGGGATACTCAAGTGGGGTGATAATTGTCTCGTAAATTTGCACATGAGGTGCAGTTACATACTCCCCCTTTCTCCCTGGGGGGCCCAAGGTGAGATAAGTCTGCCCACAGAGCCTGCAAGTGTTTCTCATGGCAGACTAAACAGTTGGGCGTAAACAAGGCATGAATGGGACTCCTAATGGGCGTCATTATGTGGCCCTAAATTGTGTTTTGTCCCAGCCAAGGAATTCTCTGCACTTTGGTCAATATTAGTTCTGCCATCATTGCGTGAAGGACCCATGTCATGTCAGAGACCAGCCACAAGCCCCCAACAGTGTCATATAGAACAACAACGTTGTTATTGTTGGTTATTACCATCACTTTATTACTGTCACAGTCCCATCAAAACCCACCAAGTGCTTTTAAATGTGTCACTTTCCTTGTAAGGAAAACCTTATGATATTCATATGTTATGATAAAAGAGCGTTTGTACAGATTTCCTTAACCATATCTTCATATTAGTTCTGAATCAATATCAATCTGACTAGATGAAGAATCATTACAGGAGTCTGACAACTAAGCCTTTTTTGTAGACGGCACATACAAGAAGCTTTATGTTGGCTGTGCAGGTAATGTCGTAGTCATATTGGGAAACATCCAATGCACTTTCCTCAGTTGCACTTTCAGAGTACATCATCGAGACGGAAGCTCAGGAACAATGAATTAAAAGATGAAATTGAATTTGGCCATACTTGGATGTATGGGAAGTTGTTCTCTATGCATTCTCTGCTGTTCCAAACCCTGCGATCAGATTGATGTCCCTGATTGGATAATGGTGACTGGCATTGCTGTTCACTTCACTTCATTATATACATTTATGGTTTATAGAATGGAGCCGTTTCATGCGATAGAAGCTGACATTCATGGCACAATCATAGCAAACATTATTTTTTATGAGCCTTGATTTGAAAAGAAATTGAGTACTCAGCATGAATTAGGCAGACATTGGGGATCCATTCATGGAATCATGAAAAGAAGAAGGAGAAGGAGAATAAATGAATGACTGAACGACTTGATGTTGAAGCTGCCTTCAACATCCCCATATGACGTGCAGTGTATACACTATAATACAAATATATACAAATATGACAGTGGTAATGCATTGTGCTGTTTATTTTCGTCACTTGAATTATAGATGACATGCTTGCTCTGGTTTAACAACATTGCAAATATCCAGTATTGTAAAGTCTAATAGAAGGGACTTATGCCAGATTAAGTATAATATAACAAGAAATCACTGTATGAAAGGAGTACCGACAATAAGCATGCCTTCCTCTTACAAATTGAAAAAATACAACGTTCTTTTCTCCAGTGTTCTATGATTTGATTGTGTAGAAAGCATGTGTGTGTTTGTGCACTCGCGCATTTGTGTGTGTGCATTTGTTGTTGAATGGGGTCGAATTGAAACACTGACAAGAAAACGAGGCAAGAGAGAAATGCAAATTGGAGGCAGCAAAACACATGGTGACATGAATCCAAACTGACAGTGCACATATTTCTGTGATATGGGATACTCCCCGATCACTGATAGGTATACTTCTGTACCCCCATACCTTCTAGACCTCCCCCCCCCCCCCTCCTGAACAAAAATCTGAGAGGAAGAAAGAAAAAAGAAAACAATCCCCATAACCCCACCCTTTTGAGTACCCCAACCTGGTAGAAATTCCACCCTTAACACCCCCCCCCCCCCATACTACCCAATTTGATTAACCATTATATATACCAACTATTCCCAAATGACTCATTCCGTGGAGGTATTCAACTTTATTCCCTCCCTTTCTGTACAACCCCATCCCTACCACTAAGGGAGGAATGGCTGTGTACCCCACCCTACAATGATTGCATGCAGGGACACCCCCCACCCCTGTCAACTAGATCTACCCTCAACCCCCTTAACCCTACCTAATTTTCCCCCACCCTTTGCCCACACCGGAGGAATTGTTTTGTTACCCCTCCCCCCCCCCCCCCCCCCCCCCCCCTTTACTACGCATACAATTCACTGGAAGGAGGAGGAGGTATAAATGCATACCACTCTGACTGGAACATTCACTTGGTGCTTACTTGATGGAGGAACAGAACCACCCATTATGGAGCTGAAGTATGGATTCATAACTCAAAGTTTACTCAAAGTTCACATTTATATCTTCATAATGACATAAATGTGTCAATTGATGCATAATGGTAGGAATGGTAGGTTAACAACATAAGTTTTATCTAATCCATTAAATCAACTTAGCCACCTGAGCTTTAGTGGAGCAAACATTTATGAATTCCAGCTTATGATATCCAGGTTGCTATTTGCTACTGTCTGTTTTGTGGTGATATATACATAGTGATAATGTGAAGCTTTGTGAACAAACTTTGGTCTTAAGGACTGTATTAATGTGAATCATGTTTGAGTTGAAGAACACAGCATTATTGAGTGATAGATCTGGGGTGAGGTTGGGAGTGGGTGAGCGCGGAAAGAAAGGTGGGAGATAGGGTGATGTCCCAAACTATCCCATCGCAATTCGAGTGTTCTTAATAGTTACCTGGCATAATCCCCACTCCCCTTTGAGACTTCAAGGTCAAGTGCAACCTAGATGGGAATGACCCCTGTGACCCCATACTTCCTGTTTGTCACCCTTGACCCCAAAGTGCATCCCATTTCCTGTCTCATCAAGCATCTGGAGGAGGATGTATTTCCTTGGCTTTGATGTCATAGGAAAACAGGTATAGTTTCAAGCAAATTCCCCAAATTATTTTATTGAGTTTAGAACAAAGAGGAAGGAATAAGAATTATTCCATTAGAGGAAGGAATAAGAATCATCCCATTTTTTTTATGTAAATCATCAATTACGCATGGAGGTACAACTAATACACACATATTCAGTTCAATGTTCCTTAAAATTGCAAAAGGGAAAACGAAACCTCAAAATCTAGCCAATCGCTATAGTTTCGCCTTAAGTCAGTTTCCAGTTCTATTATTGGGAGGAAAGTTCTGATGCACTACCTTCTTCTATTTTTTGTGGTTTTTCGAAACTCTCTTGTTTGACCTTCCAAGGGACACCCTGTCTTTAAGTTCTTGTATCTCACAAACATATACACTATACACTGCCCATTCACAAAATAAGCGCAACATTGTGCGGCAATTTTTCGAATGCATTACCGAAAGGTACGTATATGAATGGGAATCACTCAAATAATGTGGTATTTACTTTCTCCTTTTCCCCGCTAATTTTGCAGATCGAGACCTAGTAATAATACCACAATATTGCGGTTAGCGAATCTTAATAACTGCGTCCGTAAAATAACCGTAAATGTGGAACCTCATGCATTGCCTGTTGGGGTGTGGAGAGAGTCCAGCTGTCCAAAATGTCGCAACATTACGGGGTTTTCAGTGTATATGAAGGAAGGCTCGTTGGAAACATTCTTAATGACGTGCAGTGGTAATAAAAGCGGTATTGTCATGATTATGGTGTATGAACGGGGCTATAGGTATGAAGAGGATGGACAGTCTGCCCCTATCTGTGACGGCATCTCATGGATGACTGCTTTGAAGGAAGATACGGATGGATGGTTGGCAAGACGTGTCCGACCCTGTGATGGATGAAGCATCATTGGAGCGGGACACTAGCTACTACCAACCAATTAGCTGCTCAGATTGGCTTAGTGAACTTGGGCTATGTCAGTCAACAAAGGCCATCAAAATAAGCCTCTTTTAAAGTGCCCTTTGGGGTATCATGCGTGGCCTGCCAATCTTCCTTGGTGGAGTTATTTTCTACATCCTGTTTTCTCTCGTTCTGATTTCCTTCTATGCTATCAGTTCGTGGACTCTGTTGTGTATTTGCAAATTAGCTAACCTTAAGATCAATGTTCCGCCTGTCAGATTCCTTAAATAATATTGGGGTTGTCATGTGATATGGATTGCTGGTGTGCTCCCTCTCTATACATTATTTATCCTTCTTTCTCTCACACTTGTCCCTCCAGTTTCCTCTTTCACTTGCTCCCTTCCTTTGGCCTGTTGTCCTTTCTTGACAGATTTCTCAATTTTCTTTTTCTCCCCCTCTCCATCCATGTTTCTTTCTCATTTTATTCATTTATCTGTTTGCAATCTCCACCTCCTTTCTCTGCCTCATGTGATACTCCCATTTAGCCACTGTCCCATTCTCTCTCTCTCTCTCTCTCTCTCTCTCTCTCCACATTCTCTCTTACTTACACGACAGCTCAAAGGAATTTGCATAGGGAAAGGGAAAGGGAAGAAAGGGAAGGAGCCGCAATTTTAAACCGCTGTATATTTTGTCCAGTTCAGCATGAAACACGATGCTTTTTAGGCCAAAGCATCGTGTTTCATGCTGAAATGCTGCTATTTTCTCTTGTTTCCTCTATTTATTCCACCAGCTGGTAGCTCTTGACATTTATCTTAGTCAGTTGCAATCTCCAACCTCTTGCCCAACTCCTTCTCACATCCTCTTTTCTTTGGCATCTTCTTCTCTCCCTTATGCTCCTTTTCTTCTCCTTAGTTTACCCTCCTTCTCCTTCTGTCTTCCTCCTCCTTCATTCTTCTTCTTGTTTTAGCCTTCTCTTCCCATTTATCCTCTCTTTCTCTTCCTCCTTCTCTTGTTTTTTTCTCCCTTCCTCCTTCCCCTTTTGTCTTCCTTGTACCCCTGCTTTCTTCCTCATCTCTCTCTTTCTGTCTTCCTCCTACCTTTCTCCCTTCTTCCTACCCCTTCTCTCTTCCTCCCACCCTTTCTCTCTTCCTTCCACCCTTTCTTTCTTCCTCCTCCTCTTTGTGATTTACTCCTACCCCTTGTCTCTTTCTTCTTCTCCTTCTCTCTTCCTTTTCTTTTTCTCCTTGCCCATGGCTTCTCCATACCCGCACCATAGCCGGGATGCAGCTCTGGTTCATTCCAATTATCCAGAGAGGAAACGCTATTCCTGCCTTGATTCGCTACTAGATGACAAAGGATTCAATCTTGTCTTGTTTGTAGGTTATTATGAGACGCCCAGCAGAGAGGAGAGTAGGTCACTTTGGTACTGTGTTCACATCGGAAGATACCTACACTTGAATGTACTTGGCAATCACTTGTTGTTGTTCTTTAAATTGTATATACTTGTGATTTTTGATGACCAATTAAGCTTACCCATGTATGAAGTGTTACGATCCATTGAATGAAAAGAAGAATATCAACCACAGTCCACAAACAATAAAAACAAGAGAAGAAGAAAGAAAGATGATATGATGTACATGTAACGTTTTGTATCGGATTTGTAAGCAATCCCTGATACTAATGTTTTCAAAATGGTATCGTGAAAGATGAATATTTATTCATAAATCATTAACATTGTAATTTTTTTCAAACTTCCCTTAATATTTAGAGAGCAAACTTGATATTCTGAAGCAAGAGGTTTTTTAATCCCGTCCAAATTAAAGGGAAGTCTGTCATACTTTTCACTATCCCTAGAGGGAAAATAATTTTCATTTGTGACTCAAAAATTTGATTGGCAAAAAGTTATTTCAGAATTGAGCTTATGAAGTGTGTATTATGTGTTTAAAATGAGAAATGAGAACACAACTGAAGTTGTTTTGGAGTCCAGCCGCTGATGAAGAGGTTACAGCTATTGATAGAAAGTTTGTGATTGTGAGATGTCAACAGCCAGTCAGGAGGAGGGGAGAGGAGGGGGTCATCTGAAGGTCAAGTTCAAGAGTGTAATTGATAGTGATCTGATTGGTGTGTGTGCTGGAGAGGAGAGTTAATGAGCTGCGTCTTGAGTCCAGGAATGGATTGGAGATCTGCACCTGTCACTGTTAGCTTACTTTAATTAGCAGGTGGAGATGAGGTGGATGATAAATAATTTTCTTGGATTAGCGTGGAAGATGGTTGTGATTATCAGCATTCAAGGAGGGAAAGTGATCATGTGGAACTACGCAAGGGAAATTTGTTTGAATAGACATGTATCATGCAGTACACAGTCACCAACATTATTTCTCTATGCATACTCGCGATATTGGTACCAGATAAATTATTTTCATAAATGACATAATGTGGAATGTACTCACTGAAAGGAGGATAGGTCAGATCAGGTCAAACAAAGCATGTGCCTTTTCACAAAGCTCTGTGCGCATTGATCGTTGTATAACCTACCTCCATACTCACATTGACTTTTAGCTAACTAAGCTGATGTATGGACTACAAATAAATACTTTTTAAGCTGCCTCAACCATTGTCTCACGTATATACACCTTGAAGATACTTCCTGAAGCAATTACAGCAATTATGGGACAAGTGAAATGTCTTTACCTCTACTTCCCCTTCCCTTTCACATTACCCAATAACCTTTCATATTAGGGAAAAGTCATTGCTATGTCAGAAATTTCCCAGCTTTGCCAAAGAAGAAAGAATAACATTGCATTGTCTATTAAACATGTGATGCCATTGTAAGCAATTACAGGTAGTTATCACATGAATAGCTATGTGTATAACTTTGTTTATTGTTCAGCTTATTTCTGCTTGTTTGTGTATGTCATGGTGGGAATCTTGATCTGAAGGGTATTTCAGTGGCTAGGGCTTAGCAGTGATGAGGAAAATATAGAAAAATCATTTTAGACTAAATGAACAGCTTGTGAAGCTTTTGTAAAGTGCATTATTATATATGCTTCAAGAGAAGTCAACATACATGTTGATGTCAGGAGACCTTTGAGTACGTGAACCTTACATTTCCTTCTATTTTGTCCTCTCTACAGCACCCACTGCTGGCGACTGCTCCCAGGCCCGGTGCGAGATCGTCTTCGACATCAAGTGCCCGGCGGACAGCCTGAAGATTGAGGCGCAGCGGGAAGAGGGGGAGTGCTGTCCTCACCCCCCTGAGTGTCTCTGTGACATGGGCGCCTGCCACCAGGTCTTCTGTGCAGAGGGCTACCAGTACCATGTCATCACCGCCGGCAACGGGCGGCCGGGCTCATGCTGTGATGCGTACGAATGCAGGCCAATCAGTGAGTTTGAGGAGGTCCCTCTCTAGTCTATGGGTTTAGACTTAGTTAGGTATAGAGGGGGGGGGGGGGGGGGGCGGGAGATGGATGAAAACAATGGAACGTGCATTACCAGTGGTATTAAAAACGGGTAAAAGAGGATGAAAGAAGCATATCTACTGATATTTTATCTTTCAGATGCATTTGGAAAGAAAATGTTAAGATTGCGCTCTATGACAGTTACATATCCATCAGGAAACAAACATCATACATCTTTGCTCTCTGCATAAGAGTATGAAGGGATAGTTGTCAACTGTGCTCAGTGGTGATTTTCTGGGGAGAGGAGGTAGTTTGGAGACTTTGAACTCATGTTAGGCACGTGACCAGATTCTGTATCTAGTGATGAGGTTTCATAGCCATAACATTGTGGAACTCAGATAAAGGAGTTCAGATTTATCCAGAGAACAAAACAACCTTGTTTTTCTCCCTAATATTGAGATTACAATCGCAGTGAACATCCTGTGAGTCTAAAGCATATTTAATTATTTATTGACTCTTCTAGATGGGTCCGTTAGAGGCATATACAATTCCATAAATGCAGATTTTCCATCACAAACACCCTGTTCATATATGTTGTGAGCGTATCCCTTGGGTCTGCGATCCAAGACTAGTGGAAACTCAGATTTCTTGACAACAAATTACAGGAATATCATTCCAGGTCAGATTTAGACAAGAATATTTCACCCCTCAGTACAAAGTAGATCACTCCTCACATCGTCCTCAAAGATATTTGATTGAAACGGTAGATGAGTTTCTGATACACTTTTGCAATACAACATCCCCCTCATCTGTTATTGATTTTTCTGTTCTGTTATCAGTTGCTGTATGGAATTTCATCACTGCACATCTGCTCCTGTGATCGTTTATCATTTCTCTTTCGTTTTTCATCTTCCATTCATCTACTCGTTCATTTATCCATTCATTTATCCATTCATTCATTTATCTATTCATTCATTCATTCATTCATTCATTGACTTATCCATTTATTCACCCATTCATTCATTAATTTATTCGTTCATACATTTAGTCATTCATTCATTCATTCACCCATTCATTCACCCATTCATTCTCTCATTCATTCATTCACCAATTCATTTATTCACCCATTTATTCATTTATTTATTCATTCATTCATTCACTCATTTTAGTTATTCATTCATTCATTCATTTTAGTCATTCGTTCATTCTTTCATTCATTTATCTTCCTTGTCACGCTGTCATACTTTTAATGCAACACATGTGCTTTAAGCATCTTCTTTTGTCTATCCCTATGCCTTGGTCCTTACCATGCAATTATGATGTATGTGATATGTGATGCTTTAGCCTTTGTGTCATTTCTTGACAGTTCGACCATGACTGATATTCCATTGCTTCATGTGAATTCTTCTGGGACTTTCCCCCTCACAGTTCTATATTATATAGCTTGTTTATGGCTATCTTCCTACCATAATATATTTAAAGAAATGAAGACTCAAATTTTTTCAATTTTTATAACTGGGATTTATAGGGGTTTGATTAACTAGCCAAGCCTACTTCACCCTTCTGTTCCACATTTCCACACAATTCTTCACACAGCTGTTGAGTGCAAATATATTTTGCAATAGGTTTAAGGACTCTCTCTGTCTGAGTTTGTTTCACTGGTGCCAGGGAAGAACTCTATGGATGAAGAGGTTTTATTAAAAGGTGGATGGGATTTATACATTTTGATCAGGGTGTTGGAGGAAACTGAGAAGATTTGTAGGTGTTGTGTTCAATGATAAATTAATAATAAGTCTGCCAGGCATGTCTCGTGCTATTGATCAAGATTTTCAAGCTTTATTTTAATTGGTACTTTCAAACTTTATTTTGATCTGTACATATTTGCCCAACCTACCTTTCTGATTTATCTGCAATGATTTTAAAGCAATTTCGTAAGATGAATATTAACTCTATTGCCTTTACTTTCAGAGGCCTTTCTGTAGACTATTTTGTGATAGTTGTAGCATATGTGAGGACTGAGGAGGAAGGGGTGTATGGGTCTATGTGTGTGTGTGTAGGAATGTCACAAATTTCCTATGAGATTTGTGATATTCAGTCATATGAATGATATTCCATTGACATATCATTCATGGCACACCCATGTTCCTTTCAATTGGAATATGTCAGATACCTGATAAATGATAGATACTGTAGTAGTCCATAGTCTAAGTGTGTATGATTATATCATTAATGGGGGCAGGGGGGTCCTTGGTATGTTCCCACAATTTCCACCTGCGATGATACAGTACAGGACTCGTGACAGACAGAATGGGCCTGACATCATTCCAGTCAGCTGAATGCCACAAACAGGCAGTCTCTGCTTTCCAAGAAAGTATGCAGTGTCAGATACCTCTATTTAATTTGATAAAATCGGGGCACATACCTCTCAAAGTGCCCCTACCGAAACGCTGCTTCTGGAATGGTTAAAGGTAAGGTATGGTGGTGGTAAAGACCACCCCGACCTCTATCAATGGACCGCTCTTCCATCATGATCATTGGTCCTTTTCTCATTTGATTTGCACAATAGATTTGGATTTGATTAGATTTGATTAATAGGAGTGTGTGTGCGTGCAGGAGGGGGTGGGATTCTACATGTGTGCCTCTTTGCGCGCCCTGTCATGATCCACACAAGGGAAGACCTCTCATATATAACAAAGTCACCTCAATCAAAGTAGATACAATCCTCCGTTCATCTCAGATTGCAAAAGTATAGTCTTGAAAGTACACAGGTAGGATATGATAGATGGCTCCAATTTGTGCACACTTGACCCTCGTGGGTTATACGTCTAAGAGCTGAGATGCACATTCTGACAGGTGATGTAAAGGACCTGCAAGAAAGTGAATATACTTCTCAATCACTATTTTTTTTTCAAGCAACGTTTGCCAGATATCACGATCCCTCTTTGTCCCAGCATAGCTATTACGGTGTCGCTGTACTGTAGAGGCGAGTGCATTCTCCCAAAATCAGACATCAAGGTTAGTCTCATTTTAGACTTTGAATGGAAGCAACATGTTTTATCAACACAACACTGGTTATTTGATGGATGAGTTCCACATTGTAATATCGTAACAAAGCTTGATGTTTATTTTTGGAACATACATTACACAATGGTCAACTCTTAGAGATCCCATTAATTTTTCATTACGATAAACCTTAAATATCTAGGTGCATTGCTTAAAACACTCTCATATATTTTAGCCTTCTTTAGCTTTCAAAAATTATCAAGGCATCCTGTGCATGTATGGTAGTCATGGAGATCAATGTAATTGTGAGAAACTGCTCAGTTCAGATTCCAAATCATTGTCAAATTGAATTTATGAGATTTATTATATGTTTTAAAATGCCCTCTGTCTTTGTCACAGACTAAAAAGAAATGATGAATCACATGTAGAATTGTCGTGAGATATGGTCAGCCCCTCGGGGACAGAATACGATGCCATCCTCATATCTTCATGATGATGCCCATATTTTTATTCCACCACTTTTTTTCTGATTTATGGAGGGGGAAGGGCTCGTATAGCAGTAGTAGGCAGACCACCCTGAGCAGCAGGCATTAGTATCAAGTCCACCGTTATTACCAATTTGTGAAGTAATCGTTCTGCACAGATTGCTTGTAATGATGGTGATCCATCAGGATTATCTCTTTCCCTTTTGCTCCAAGGGGCCCTAAAGCCAAGGACTAGAGGATTACCCACGGAGCTGCTACTGACACACCAGTCTAGAGCCTTGGGGTCCATTTCCTCAAAGGTCTTGCTCCGGCTGAATTACTTGCACTGCTTGTGGCATGTTTTGATTTAGTAGTCCTAATATTAAAAAACAGGAACAACATGGGTATTTTGACTCAAAATCTAGATACATGTTTTAATGATTACGATCTTGCGCTAGTTTGTTGTAAAGCTGGGAATTTCAAGTCGGGATGTTATGGCAACAAACCTAGTCATGTAATGCAAAATGTGAAGTGAATGTTCCGAGTAACAAAAATTCTTTGATCCCGTTGCTCATGTTTCGATTTGCAGGCTTTGTGAACCCTGGTTCCAAATAGGATGTTAAAATTTGCCATGGAACTGCAGTCGTCGAAGGGGTGTTGCGCCCAATAAAGGAATTCAAAGTTTATTTGTAGCCTGGCGTCTATTGTCAGTACAGCAGGTTATGCGGGAGTCGTGCTGCTTATTACCTGAGTGGAGAAAAGCCAGCGCATATACATGGGCTCAGTAAAGGATGGGTTAAGGGGAATAGAAGTAATGTGATTTATTGGTTTCAAGGGTAAGTCACCACTGATCATATTTTCAGTGGTTGTGATTTGACCCCTGGATGACAAAGATACTATCCAGTATCTTCTGCAAGACCTGAGTGACAGGAAGCACTCCATCAGGGATGTGTGGGGTTATGTAACAACTACCAGAATTAGGTCAAGATCAACACATAGCGTATGACAGGAAACAAGAAGATATAATGAGTCTATTTTTAACTAGGAATTAAAGATGTGTGTTGATTGTGATGTGAGTGTGTTTTTCATTGCTGTTGTATAACGCATACTCTATTTCACTTCCCTTTGTGTGAGTGACAAACACATTTGAGGAAGTTGAATACATTCTTCTGAAGTTAATTAAATAGAAAAACAAGTTGCCTGAATTTTTAATTGAAATATGTGTACTATACTGTATATGTAAATAAACATTAAAAGCTGAAACACAAAAAGAAGAACAAATACTGCAAAGGAAGCTACAAATGAAAACAAATATATTTTTAACATGCTTTCTGTGCCAGAGAGGGTTCATACAGTAAATGTCATTGTAAAGACATGTTGATACTTTTGCAGGTCAATACTATTTTTGAAAATAAAAACCACAGAAAATGGAAGAAGATCCTGTATTACAACTTCCCTCCAAATTATAGAACTGGAGACTGACTTTAAGCGAAATTATTGCAAGCAGTAGATTTTGAGGAGGTTTTGGGTGGGTCCTCTAGCCTAGAGACCTTTCTTTGGATGTATTTGGAATCCATTGTGGCTTGGCTTTGGGTGGGTGTCCCTCCAACTAAGCCATTTCAAACTTCAATAGTGTATTAGATTCCCTGAGAGGTTCCCCTACCCCAACCAACCCCTGGCCTAGGACAGAGTTCACCCTGACAGATCCAGACAGTAGAATGTTTGCATTGAGGAGATCCATCAGCAGAATTACTGAGGATGTAATGTTCACCTGTTCAGAGCCTGCTGCTCACTATTTGCACAATTCACTCCGATGTTGACATATTGTTGGAGCGGTATTATTGCTGCAGATGAGATGGTTGCTCAAATTGAATGCCAATTTAAGTACCACTTCTTATATGCACATTTGAAGGGTTAAAATTAGGCATAGCCTGGCTTCCAGGCTGTGATACAAATTAAAAGAAATAGAGTCTAGTACTCTAAAAACTATGTACCTAATCATTCTCTTCTTTTCTTATTACATCCCAGCCAGAGCAGAAATGAAGAATGATTAGTCTACTACAGCACCCCTTCATTGAATAGGGTTTTTTTTTAGAAATGCTCAACAGCCTTGAGACCAGGCTAGGTAAGATATAGTGTTGGGTCCATGGTTTGACTAGTGTAAGAAAAGGGGAGCAAATGTCACTGGATGCAAATGTCACGGAACAGGTGATCTTTGTGGTGTGTTTTTATTCTTCTGTAACTTCCCAACAGGGGATGTCACAAACTGCAATGGTGCGATCTGCACGGATAGCACACTGAAGAAAAGCAAAATGATATGCTTAATATATGAATGCATTTTTGTACCATACTTAGTTATTAGCTTTTGTTCTTTTCTTGTGTGTCTGCAGGTGACGTTAGTCACGTGACCGACTGCCATGGAGTGATCTGTCCTGAGAGCACAGAGGAAATGTGCCCGTCAGACTCTAAGGCCGTGATGGGAGGAACATCACCAGATGGATGCTGCATTCTGCCCAGCAGGTGAGTCACACCTTAGATATGTCACTTTCCTTTTCCAACTTTTGAATTTGAATTTGAATTTATTTGTATCTACATATAATTATAGAATATACAAGAACATAAAAAGTTTTCATGCATATAGAGATAATTAATGTAGACAGACATTAACAAGATAAATCAAAATACAGACAACTTTAAATTAAACAACAGACTGCTTGTACAATTTGAATTATAGAAAATTGGTAGCATATTACAATTTGGGAAAAGCCTATAAAAAGGGGGGGAGCTTGTAAGGTTATAGGCTGCCCGTTTCAATACAATACAACTTTCTCTTTAGCTCAGTTTTGTAAACCTCCTACAGAAAGAAACCTGGAGCCATGCTCATGAAACCTTATAAATCTAGATAGTTGCTAGAAATTCATGTAGCTAAGTGCATTTTAGTAACAAAGTAGGCTTTGTAAGGTTTCATGAATGTGGCTCCTGTACCTGTATCAATGATATTGATAACCGAATGTGTCATAGAGAAATTGATCTCTGTCATAGATTCTGTTTGTGTGGTTGTAGTGGTGATTTATTGAGCTTTTTCATTGGCCCCTATACTTTCCTTCATAAACTTCCATTAGGGCTTTTGTTCATTTTGCATTGTAAATTCCAGCAATGGTGCAATTTGCATAAAAATTGCAAAAATTGTTTCAAGGAAGTTTTGAGACAGAAGCAGTAACTACCACTGATACACCTACTCACCTCCGATATGCCTGGGTTTCTTATGTCTATCTACTGTGCATTGCAGGTGCACCTGTGCCCTGGAGCGCTGTGTCATTCCGGTCTGTTCACAGGGCTACTCCCCACGGAGGATCGCTAGCGGGATCATGGAGCCGGGCTCCTGCTGTGACGTCTACGAGTGTGTCGTTGGTGAGTGGGGATGGGAAGGGAAGGGGAAGAGGAGGGCAAGGATGGGGTTGAGGGTAAGGAGGAGGGGGTGGGGTAGGAGAGGAGGAGGAGAAGATGGAGGAGCTTTGAGGATGGAGAAGGGCTACTCCTCATGGAGGATCGCTAGCAGGATCATGGATCCTGCTATCCTATTGGTAGGTGGGGATGGTGGATAGGGAAGATGGGAGGAGGAGAGGGGATCGGGGAGATGGAGGAGGGGGTAGAGGAGAAGGAGGATGGGGTAGGTGGTAAGGAGAGGAGAGGGGGTAGGAGGTAGGGTAAGAGAAGAAGAGGGTATAATATAGATGGAGGAGCTGTGGTGAAGGAGAAGGGCTACTCCTCATGGAGGATTGCTAGCGGGATCATGGATCCAGGCTCCTGCTGTGACATCTACGAGTGCGTCATTGGTGGGTGGGGATCACTTGTGATTACAAAGGACTAGTTTGGAGGGAGGAGGGGATGTGGAGATTTGTAGGAGGTGAGAAGGAGGAGGGGATGTGGAGGTTAGTAGGAGCAGAGAAGGAGGAGGAAGACAAGCAAAACGATGGAAGAAGGGTGGGGACAGGAGCGGGGAATGTTCCTCACAGAGATTTCTACCTGGAACACAGAGTACGAGTCCATGTTGCGATGTCTACCAGGGACATGTTGTCATTGATAAGTGGGGCTAGAAGGAGGGGGGGGGGGTGCTGGGGAGGTAAGGAGAGAAGAGCAAAGAGAAATGTGGAAGAGGGATAATGGAAATGGATAGCATGACTTCATATAAAGAAAACAGTTTGTGCTTCATGAAAAAATGTTTCTGCTGGGGGGTGGGTGGGGGATCTATAGATATGTTGATGAGTAGAAAGAGTATGGGATTGGCATGGTGATGGGTAAGATGGAATATAAATAGGGCAAAGTTGAAAGAAGGAAAGGAATGGGGAGGGGGAGGGAGAAGAAGGATAGCTCTGTATAGAGGGTATGTACATATCTAGCTATAACACTGAACCAGGCCAGGATGCTGTTGTGATATTTGTGACTGTGACATTGGTAAGCAAGAGCAGCTCCCCTTGGATAATGTTTATAAGAAATGCATAAAGTAAAAGAGCATTTCCAGTTATGATTAGTCGTGATTTTAAAAAAAAAAAATCCCTCTTTTACACACAGAATAAAAAAAAATTGAAAGAAAGTGAACAAAAATGAAACAAACTATTAAGTAATACATGAATATAGTAATTAAATAATGGTATTGTCAAATTGATCATTGACAAACCAAAGTAACCTGAGGGCATTATGCACTTCAGAATACTAATTGATGGCACACACATTGACAATATTCCTCAATTACTTATGAATCACTTGTTTGATAAATATGTGCCCTCCTAGCAAAACACAACAAAATATAATGTAAATCTATTTGGAAAGTTGCACTAGTACCCGTGACACGTGCAAACTATTTGCCAACAAAGTATGTAGTTTAAATGGATATAAACATGTATAACAACTACTATTAAGTGTGGATGTAGTTCAGAATCCTGTTGGAATGCGAGTGTGCCAAAGAGTTGCTAAACCGGCAAAGTCTGATGCCCCCCTCCCTCCCTCTCCCCGCCCTCACCCCTGTCGCTGTGCCATTGATGGGGTAATCCTAGCCTCCTCCCACTTCAACCCACTGTCTTTTCCCCTCACAGCCAGGGATTAACCTGTCTCCCAGCTCTGTTATGCCTGTTGCACCAAGATGTTAGTTTTATAAACAGTCGCGTCGTGCAGGCCAGTGCCACGTTTTGGTTACCGTATACAGAGTATTTCCCTTAAGACTGACTCTCCCTCCGTGGTTCGTTCCCACTGTGAGAGCACTCTGTGAGAGCGGCTTGGTGCGCAACCTCTTCTGGGCAGTGGAGTCAGGATCAAGTCTCGGCTGTGTTACTTCAAGTTCAAGTTCAAGTTTTATTTTTCATCAAGATAAAATACATCAAAAATATACAATGTACATATTGAAATTAAATGAAAAGATGAGGGTTTCCTCCAAGTAAAAGCTTGCCAAGAGTGTAGGAAGTCCACCATTTTCTAGCTGAACAAAAATATTTTTGAATGCAAGATATTTTATTATTGACAGGTACATATTGAAGGAACCAAAGTCTAATTTGAAATGCACAAATTAATTTTGGGCAACAAAGGTTTGAGGATAACATAAGCAGGAAAAAAAACTGTCTAATTTTTGTACCAGTACTCAATAAAGTGTGAGTCATTACATTGCAAATAATCGTGATTAAGAAATGGGAGTCTTGTTTGTGGGTACATTCCCTGGAATGCCAGCCTCTGTCTGCATACCCTGGCATGCTGTTGTTATTGACATTCCAAACAGGGTAATTTCATGGTGAATCTCCATGCTACGGAGCCCATGAATGTATGTGAATGGCGTGAAATTTACCCCAGGATTTCTGCGGGCATTGTTTAAGTCTCCTGCGTGGAATTCCGCCCGGAATTCACATCACGTTGACTTCTCAGTTTCTTCAACATGATGTTGGGGTGTGTGCGAGCTGAAGAATCATGCTTGAACCATATTTTTGGAGGTTACAGGAGACCTTTTTTAAAGCAACATGGAATTATGATGTTAAAGAAGAATAGCCACTTCATATCAAAATGGCTGTTGATAATGTGCAATTTATTTAAGTATGATTTACGTAAAATGACATATAAGTGTCTACAGACTGATGTAGGATAAACAAAAATATGTCATTTATCTTTCTAACATGATGGAGATCATTAAGTCCTATTCTTTATGTGGGAAATGTAAAAATATTGCACAACTTTCATCAGATTTCAATTTTCCTGGAAACTGATATTATCCAGACTTCATTGCTGCTATCATCTACATATTTTTGACTGACATACAGTTAACAGGTCAGCAATAGCACAACGGTGTCAGAGGGTCAGTATATCGAAGGATATATGTGATCCAGTTTTTTCCAGACTGCAGTTTGAACCAACCCTGATGACTTGTTGGTTGACGCATTGATACAGACACCTGCAAGTCAAACCCAAAGCCAGGGTCATCACATGCTGGAATGTGGAAACCCCAAAACGCTATGTTGCATCCAGATGAAACTCAAACTGATCCCGCCTGGCCCTGGATTTGTGATGATAAACAATGCTAATGCTGAAGTCCATCAGCCGTGGGCGAAGCAGTAGGAAAGGATTACAGACAGAAATAACGCATGATGATGGTGATAAACAGGGAGTGCTTGAAATCTCAAAATAGTACATGTTAGAGGATTGGATGACAGTTATAAAGTAGGGCAATTCATGCTGGAGATTCCCTCTTTCAAAATGGATCTACCTTTGTATCAAAACAAAAGCATCTTACTCTGATAGATTACAGACGGTTGTCACTGTTTGAATCATTGATCATTCATTAATGTTGGAAGCAAACTCTTAAATATATAGATATATTTCCATTCAACGCACATACATACTTTGAGTATTATGGAGCTTGGTTGAAAGTAAGGCCTAAAACTAGTTTGATTTGCATTTACTGATCCCCTATTCAACTTTCTCCCCCTTTTTATGTTTTACAGGTTTCTTTACATTGATGAGGCTGTTATTACAAGCTCCAATCAAAAATATGAACATATGCATTCTTCTTTCCACAAATGTTTTTCAAACAATGATATAATTCTCTCACCAAGTAGAACTCTTATAACATGTTTTAAGAGGTCTAATCAAGGACCAGGGATAAGAACTAGTCCTAACAAACTATTCTACAGAGGGGAACTTTTGAGGAGATTAATATACAAATATTTCATGACCATGAGGGATCTTGTGGAATCTATTTGCACCGAGGTTAAGTGGAGGGCATGCGGTACTATTTTCCCGAGACCGCAGGTGGAGGGAAAATGGTACCGCACGCCCTCCACTTCACCGAGGGGACCAATAGATTCCACAAAGTTCCCGAATAAAGATCATGAAATATTTGTTTTATACCCTTCATTAATATATTCTTTGTTCATTAATTTAATCCTTACCATAGATTTTGTCAATAGTGCCCATGCTCTAAGCTCTGTAACACCGCGGGAGTTCGGGCAGCGCGCCCAATAATTTTCCGCTAAAACGTCAAAAGGCAGCTGGAAAGAAATGTATCGCATAGATTTTGCGTGTCGCGCATTTACCTGGGGTGAATCAATGAAAATTGTATCGATCACCGATAGTCCAGAGGGAAAAATAAGACTATTTTTGACATGACGTCACGAAATAGTACTTTTTTTCCCCTCTGACGTCACGAAATAGTACTTTTCTTCCCTCTGAGCTCTCTTTCTTCAAATAGTTCATCTATTTGTGGTCATGTGACACCCTTTCAACCAATCAACGAACTGGAATATATTAATGAGGGATATAAAGAGGATTAACAGTCATTTAATCCTTTTTTATTATTTGATATACAGTAATTTTGTTTTGCTGTTACTCTCTGTTGTAATAAAATTTGATTGATTGAAAAAGAGAGCGTTTGTGGACTTGAACCTGCATCTTCTGCTTGTTGGGCACTATCCACTAGGCTACAGCTTGGCTTATGAGAGTAACACCATACTTAGGAACCAATTCCTGAGGCTTCCATTCTCTTGTTGTTTAAACAAATTCAGCTGGAAACGTGCTCAGGGTTTAATCTTGCTTAATGCTGTCTCATCTCATCTCATCTCATCTCATCTCATCTCATCTCATCTCATCTCATCTCATTGGCAGGCATCGTCACAGAGGGTTGCCGGGTGGAGTCGCACACCTACGTGGACGGGGAGTCGTGGAGCGACAGCCCCTGCAAGTCCTGCAGCTGCAAGACGGGCTGGTCGCACTGCGTGGTGCAGCAGGACTGCCCCCCTCTCTCTGGGACGGGCGATGCGTCGCACCCCTCTGGGGGCGCGGGGGGTACGAGGCTGTGCCTGACGCGGGGAGGCATCCGCATGCCTGGGGAGAGGTGGGACGAGGACGATTGTACCATGTGCGAGTGCGTGGACGGAGCGGCGGCCTGTATGACGTCCAGCTGTGTGGTCAAGTGCCTGAATCCGCGCACTGTACCGGGAATCTGCTGCCCAGTGTGTGACAGTGAGTGGCTGGAATTGATACATTTGTTTTTATTTGTTTTAGACATATATTCAAATAACTAACTGAATGTAAAGTATGAAAATTAAATGATAAATATCTGTATCCCTGCAGGACCCATTCATTGGATTTGTGCAAGAAGGCAACTTCACATTTTTTTCTCATAGGCCTATATGACAGCAAAACAATCATTACAACAGTTGAATTAAGTTACAAGTGACATGGCACTTACAGAAAGATTGATTCTTAAAAAAAGCCTGCAACCAATGACTTACCTCTCCCACTTTTCTAGCTGTCACCAACTTCATCACAATGAACCCCATTGGCTGCCCGCAGTCCAACTGCACCACGCTCTGTGCTCATGGTTACGTCAAAGATGAGAATGACTGTCACATCTGCGAGTGCCTTCCAGGTGTGTTGACATTGAACGTTTAGATGTTTTTCTTCTTATACGTTTTCCCCCTACATTTCTCCTACTATAGCTACCAATTAATCATCAATTTCTTGGTTTTGTAAAAGAAAAGTTGTTCTGCCGTTTTGGCATCAACTTTCAAATGTAGGTTATGTTATTTGTAAATGTTTTATATATATTGCAACATGCAGCGTAAAATAGTCTTATTCTTTGTGTGCCATACAAAATGGCAAAATTGACCATTAACAATTTGTTTTAAACTTCACTATTCAAAGCTTCAACATCAGAGAAAATGACAACAGCATCAACTATCAGTACACAATCGACAGTCTCATCTGCTACATCAGAGACGTCAAAACAGTCGTCCACAAGGTCATCGCCGAGTTCGTCATCGACAACAGCTCCCGTCACGTACCCGGTGGCGATTGTGTGCCCGCTGATTGACTGTCCCGTGCGATGCAAGGACGGGTACAAGATCGACAGCAATGGCTGCTCATCCTGTGAATGTGTGACAGGTGAGTGGTAACAGTGGTGGAGGTAGAGATTGGGATGAGTCGGGAAGGTATAGACTTGCCTACACATGATCACTTGACTCCACATATAGGGAGACAATCCAAAAGAGCATCTGGGAAATTGTTCAAACACCAGAGGAAGAGGATTATGTCAGCATGTTTGAATATATTCCAACCTACCAAATGATGTATTTTGAATAGTTCTTTTTTGCACACTCCTGAACCATTTTGTTTCAACCTTGCTCTTACGTACCAACAGAGGGCAGTGTAGTTTGCGAGGACATGTCTGCATGCCGGCGGGACTGCCCGTTTGGCCTCCGCCAGGATGAGCGAGGCTGCGATGTCTGCCGCTGCCAGCAATGCAGGCACATGGACGCCTGCACCAAGTCCTGTCTCTATGGTTACCAGGAGAGCCGCACAGGCTGCCTCAAGTGTAAATGTCGCAAGTGCCCGCCGCTGGCCGACTGCAAGAAGGACTGTACGCATGGCTTTGAGGTCAACGACCATGGCTGCCAAATCTGCAAGTGTCAAGGTGAGATTGGCTTTGGTTGATTTCTTTTTGTTTGTTTTTACAATTTGAGACGATGTCAATGCAGGCTTGATACACACAAACACATGTACACATACACACGCTAACAAACACACACACACACATGCATACATACTCTCTCTGTCCGTCTATTTCCTTGTAATTGAATCCTGGTCTTCTTTTGATTAGATCACATGTTAGATATTATCTGATTGATGGATACGCAATGCTTAATTTAGTGTGTAATCTATCATAACAATGGTCAAATACACTGTGAGAAATGTGCACGTGAGCAATACAATTTGAAAGGCAAATGTGCTGCGTGAGATATGTGCGTAGTGGTGGTATAACGATACCTCAGTAGCATGTGAAGATTTAACCTCTCGTGTGCCAGAAGAAATAGAGCTCTATGGGATTTGTGTGTATTACTTGTGAATACATTCATACGTGACACGCAAAGAGGTAACCACATGCAGCACTAGAGATAACAGTGTAAAGCTCAGTCATAGGCTGATGCGTAATCATCATAATCACTGGCAATTTGTTCACATTTCAGTTTCTTTGCATGTCATTTGAGAGCAATGGATATGCCTACATTAATTTCCCCACTCTTCATTGTACCTTTGTCATGTTAATTACCTTCTTACACATCACTGTTGATTTGAATTTCCTGTCCTTCATATTTCTCAGTCTAAATTAGCATCAATATAATTGACCGTGATGGTTTTACACATAGGGTGACGAGAGAAATTTATCTCCAAAATAGAATATTATATTAGGTCTGTGTTAAACTAGCCATGTATTGACATGCAGGGCGTGTTTAGTCTCTCTGTAATCTTAAATGGTTATCCAACAAAGTGCCACGTTAGTAAGTGGATCTTGTAGGTGAAGATCTTTCTTTCTGTTTAAAAAAACAAGTTCTGTGTTTTTGTCAGTCTGTCTGTCTCTTATGTTCTGTTACAATATACTTTTTCTGTATTCCAAAGACATATGTACATTCTCTCTGTCTGTCTGTCTGTCTGTCTGTCTGTCTCTCTCTCTCTCTCTCTCTCTCTCACTCTGTCTGTCTGCCTGTCTGTCTGTCTGTCTGTCTGTCTGTCTGTCTGTCTCTCTCTCTGTCTGTCTGTCTCTATCTCTCTCTCTGTTTGTCTGTCTCTCCCCCTCTCTCTCTCTGCCTCTCTCTGTCTCTCTGTCTCTCTGTCTCTCTGTCTCTCTGTCTCTCTCTCCCACTCCCCCTCTCTCATTCCATTCTCTGGTTCCCAGCACATGAGCTTGTGTTAGTAGACAAGATGACTTTTTATCGAAATGGAACATTCGGTATGGATCATAATAATGATATGTTAATATAAAGGAAATGATTAGGCACTCTCTCTGTCCTTTCTTTGGTTCTCAGCATATGTTGATAAACAAGAGAAATTTATATCCAAAATGGAACATTCTACGACTCATGGATCATAATATCCATTTGTTGACATGCTGGGAATGTTTTAGTCTCTCTCTCTCTCTCTGTCTCTCTCTCTCTCTGTCTCTCTGTCTCTCTCTGTCTCTCTCTCTCTCTGTCTCTCTCTCTCTCTCTCTCTTTCTCTCTCTCTCTCTCTCTCTCTCTCTCTCTCTCTCTCTCTGTCCATTCTGTGGTTTCCACCCAGCACATGAACTTGGTGCATGGATGTGGTCCCAGTCCCCCTCCTCCTGCTGGTAGCTTGGCCCAGTGCCAAGAGGCTAATGAACCCATGCCCACATGTGCACTATGTGGGCTGGCCAGCATCTCAAGGACTTTCCCTCTCCTTGCACACTTTCTCAGTCTTGGATCGCAGAGTTATTTTTGGCTGGGCTTTCATTTGTTGCTTTCCCTGTGTTACTATAAGCAGTGGAAATACCCCTGCTGATAATAAAGACTGGTGTATTTCCTCACTAGATGATTCAACATTGTCTATTTGGCATTGTGCCAGAGTTTGGGGGGAATTGTGTGTGTTTGTAAGTTATTATTTATAATAAAGATTTGTAATTGATGTGAATCGTTCGCAAACTCAATACAATCCCAGTTAATATACTTTATGAATTCAATCAATTGCAAGTCGAGATGTGATCTTGCAATCTTTTATAAGACAGGGCTCTGGATGGTTTCACATCACAAGGCTAAGCATGGTTGCTAGGTAACCTGACACTGAACTCACATTAAAAACACAAATATGACTTCTCATCTAACAAGACATAGAGAGAGAGAAAAAGGGAGGGAGATTGATTACTTGGGAGGGGGCATTAATGAGGGATATATGATTTGTACGGGGATGCTGTGTGTGCAAGAGAAACCAATAAAACAGTATGCACACATTGCAGAATTGGCACATAAGAGCTGTGATAGGAAAGTAAGAATAAAGGTATAGCTCTTCCTATTTGTTGTAGAAATTTAGTTTGAATGTACTTGCCCCAAACGGTATTTGAAATAGACTATGATGTGGTGCAGTTTTGCGGTTATACAAGTGTTGTTATGAGCTTACGATGGGTAGGGGATGATCTACAGTGTGTATACTGAGCACTTAACCTAGTGCCATCGTGGCATTCAGACCAGAAACCGCAAAACCCACAAACCGGGATATAGTATCCCCACTAAACCACAAGATAGCTGAGGACGATCTGGCAGAACAGGATTTTGTGTGGTGAATGTGGTGACCCCTTTTCACACACGAGATTGCATGCCAGACATGTTAAAATATGATAACCATGTTTCACATCAGAGGTTTGCTGTAAGGTGTGAATGTGACAGCCCACTTTCACATTTGATTTATTTTAAGGAGAATACCTGAATTGTTGGGACTTTCCAAACAACAAGCCAAACTTTTTCTTTTCTCACGTGCACTCTGAACAGCTCTTTTAGTACAATATAACCCAACAGTCCTTTGAAGGACTGCCACAAGGTGCACCATGAATCTCATTGTATACTTCTCACCATGCAAGAACTTTCCTTCAAGGAATATATAAAGCTGAAATTGAGAAGGCCAAAGTGATTATATCCTTATACATCTAAAAAGATTTCCCAAGAGTGAACAAAATAACATATCAAATTCCAAACATGGTGATTATTGTTGCTTACAAGAAGGACTCTGGTCATGTCTTCCTTCTTCTCTCATTACCCCCCCCCCCCCCCACCCCCCCCCCCCCTGCACCTGCAGCCTCACCTGTGGTGGTGGTCGACACCAGGCCTCCAGTCCCGGCTGCCGGCTCATGCCGCTCCTTGGACGACCAGCTGTACGATGATGGTGAGACGTGGCACGACGGCTGCAGGCAGTGCTACTGCAGCAACGGCCAGGAGATGTGTGGCCTGATCACGTGCCAGGTGCCCGCCTGTGGGAAGCCTGTGATTAGGCCTGGCCACTGCTGCCCATCCTGTCCTGGTGAGGCACTCTGCTTTTTCTTGTTCTGTGTTTCAGATTTGATTCCTGTACAAATAGTGGGACTCAAGTGAAATAATACTTTTAAGGTGGGGAAGGTGTCTGGCCATGTTATGGAATCAAAATTGTTCTCTACGGTCAACATAGTTTTAATGAAAATGCAGTGGAAGTCTTTGATGAAATATGAAAATAATTGTGAAGTATCAAATCATATCTTTCCACCCATCGATCATACAAGGAAAATAATCAAAATGACTCTACTCAGTCAGTTCTCCCTTAGCTCATATACAGACCTAAGTTTGCCTCACCAAAAACACTTTTTATATTTTATTGTAAAAGTTCATCTCTATTGTTAATTCACATGATATCTACTTTAAACTTTTAATCACAATATTGAATATTTACCTCTGTAATTTTCGGCTGTCAGCTGAAGCCTTTGTCAGCAATGTGACCCGACTTGACCTTTCGTGAAGTAATGATTGATCATTGAGTCGTAGACATTCGGAAACTGGTACTGCTCACTGTCTCGGTTCAGTGAAGGGTTTTATTATATATATTTTTAATTACATTTTTGTATATTTTAAATTTATATTTATGTGTTTGTGTGTGGAAGGGAGGGGGGTTGTTTGCTCATCAAGTGTTTGTCAGTTATTGTTTGTGGTGGTGCCTCTATCAAATTATCGATCAAGGCTGATATGCATGTATTTTCTCTCTCAATTATCACCAGACTCTCCCATGCCCCAGCTGCCGGCCGTCTTGTCCCAGGTATGCCAGTCCAGCAGCGGCCAGTACTACGTGGAGGGGGAGACCTGGCTGATGGGGCCCTGCACCTCCTGCATGTGCCATGATGGCCAGGTGCTGTGTTCCCCTGAGGTGTGCCCACCCCTGCCCTGCCTCAACCCCGTCTTCAGGGAAGGCCAGTGCTGTGCAGAGTGTGATGGGGGTAAGCGGCATACCTTACAAGGGTGGTATTCTAAAAACAAAGTGTCGACTTAAAGTCCTGTATAAACCCTTAACTGTCACAAGCCTATTGGCATCATTTTTTACTTAACCGGTTGCTTACTGTTAGATATTCAGGTATTGATGGTGGAGTAAAAATATAACCCCAAATAGCGTTACTCAACCCTGGTCCAGTAAGGATGTCAAAATTTGCAATGGATCTGTAGTAACCAAAGGGATGAGGCTTGATTGTGTCCTATAAGGTATTTAAAGATCATTCACAGCCTGGTTTCTATTGTTTGAACAGCAGATTGTATGGGAGTCCTTTCACGTGTCTGCTTGGATTGAAACCAACTTACTTTCAGGGTTAACTATCCCTTTAACTGCTGCTCAATGAGATGAGTGTGTATTACTGGCACAAATCTGCAGAACTGGTGCGTGAAGAGTTAATGCATGCTGTATGGCTTGACCCCACAGTCCTGCCGGAGCCAGCAGAGGAAGGGCAGGAACAGCCAGGGGAGTCCTGCAGCATGCCAGGAGGACTGAGCTTCCTACAGTGGGCCACCTGGAAGGAGGACAGCTGCACCAGCTGCCAGTGTGTCAGGGGCCAACCCACCTGCTACTCCCAGACATGCCCACCGGTGGACTGCGAAAGGCCACTCCTCAAGAAGGGCCAGTGCTGCCCAACCTGTCTAGGTAAGTCTGGGATTAAGGGAGGGTTATAGGAGGACTGGGTGAGGGTGAGGGGGTGGGGGAACCATTGATACTCCAAGACATGCCCACGGGTAGACTGCGATAGGCCACTCCTCAAGAAGGGCCAGTACTGCCCAACTCTAGGTAAGTTTGGGGTTAAGGGAGGGTTATAGGAGGATTGGGTGAGTGGGAGGGGGGATGGGGGAAGGGGAACCCCACCTGGTACTCCCAGACATGCCCACTGGTAGATTACGATAGGCCACTCCACAAGAAGGGCCAGTGCTGCCCAACCTGTCAAGGTAAATCTCATTCTGGCTGTAGGGGTGTAGATGAGGGAGTAAGGGAAAGCTGTAGGAGGTTGAGTGAGGGGGGAGGTGAAGGGAGTAGGGGGAGGGGGGGCACCAGCTACTCCTAGACTTGTCCACCGGCAGACGGTGATAGACCACTCTACAAAAAGGGCCATCGCTGGCCAACCTGTCAAGGTAAATCTGCATGTCACCGTATATGGTGGAGAAGGAAGGAGTTCAATGGGGACAGGTGTAAGGGTTGTTTTTTTCGTGATTAAAGGACAAAATGAGCCAGAAGCCCGTAAACATTCCAATCCCCCTCACCAAACACCAGTAGTGGTCCTCCAGAAAAAGGGACAATTCTACCATATCTCTCATGGTAGGTTAATTTCCACCAAGGTGGTTGAACCTGGTTGATACAAGTCGCTCGCAAACACCATTGTCAACCCATTGGAATTGAATGACACTCACTGAAGTCATGCCTGTGGATTCTGTGAAGCTAGTACACAACTGGTCAAATCAGATAATGTCATGTTTACCTCTAAAAGTGCTGAGTCACCTGACCTTTTGAACAGTCCGATTTTGTGTGTCTTCAGATTGTAATGCATTAACAAATAAACTAGTGATTTACATTCTCGATCAAAAAAAAAAACACAAAAAAAAACCTCCAGTATATGTAAGCAGCAACATAATATGTCTTACATTCACCTGTGTCATTGACACCAGTGCATTAAAAGAAAATACCTTGATCATTTAGATCACCTTTGTGATATGTTATCATCGAGCCGCCAAGAAACTATTTTTCATTATTTCTGCTCTTTTTCAATGTCATCTTAACAAATTGCAATTGATTTGATGATTCTCACTAAAAAGATTCCTTAGAAAGAAGGTACATCTTACAGTTGATAAGTGGTTTTGTGAGATAAACTTTGACAAATGTTTGAAATAATCTTATCTGATATTAAATCAAATGTTCTTTCCAAACATTGCTTGCTGCCCTCAGACACTGAGATCAGGCACATCTGTAAGTACGGGGGCGACATCTACGTGGATGGCGAGACATGGCGGGAGGACAACTGTACATCCTGTGTCTGTGAGGACAGCAGAGTATCCTGCACGACGACGCAGTGCCCTGAGCTGAAATGCAGCCAGATCGTGGTGGTAGCTGGCGAGTGTTGCCCCGTCTGCTCAGGTACGGCTTGAATCGGTTACCTCTTCATGTGCCATGTGTGAATTTTGTCACTATAATCGCATGCAGCAGTATTCTACCTGGCACTGGAAGGGGTACTACATCTTGCTGTCGTTATCCTACATGATCTAGATTTAAAGACAACGCCTCTGCGTACACTATAAAAGTTTTGTGAGCTGTTTATTGTAAACTTCAGTCTTGTTCTCAGGTGGTATAGTACTGTAATCTATATTATTAGTAAAGCGGATCTTTGCCCCGTCTTATAAAGAGTTGTGCTTGATCTGAATCGATCGCAAGTTCAATACCCCATCTGTATTGTACAGAGTTACAGTTCATATCAATCCCAAGTCAAGTTGCAATAATTTGCAAAGGTCTCTTTGTGCTGATCATGCATAGAACCCCAATACTGCCCTACTCTGACAAAAGTAAGCAACTAACAAAAGATACTTTTCTTGTACATGAGCAAAATGTGTCTGTCACTTGCATTGGCATCAGGTTAACACCACATCATGTTAGATTAAATACCTCGCAGCAAGATAAATATATCTAGTCTAGATTTTGGCTGTATGTAGGAAATGCTGGGTGCAATCTAAGAATACCAGATTTGAGTGATTTGTCACTTACTTCCTTTTGTCAGAGTAGGGCAGAATGGTCCAATCTCTGATTGAACATAGGGTCCAATCCTGAGTGTCATTCTGATTTGCTACTTCTCATTCTCAGGGACAAAGATTAAAAAAGGAGCTTTCGCAATGTGATTTAATCCGCTCATCATATTTGCTGAGTGGAGAGAATTCCTATGTCAAGTTCTTCTTGGCCTTTGCTGATTTCCATTCACACATGATCAAAGGCATATCCAGACATTCCCAGATATCTTTCTTTTATCTTGAGACACCTGTGTTTACTCAAGCTCTACTGTGATAAAATCCTGCCAGCATGGATCCATGTTTTTTTTGGTTTTGTTTTTTATCTCATTCTCCTAATTCCTTTTGTATCTGTTCTAATTCCATTCATATCAGCCTTAAAACTGTTTTGTTGTGATTATAGTCTCAATTCTCCATGTGCTAGCTCTCATTTGAGCTTCAGTTAATGAAGATAATGTAGAGTAGAGGTTTGGATGACTGCAACCGTAGTGATGGTATACTACGGTACCCATTCTACTGTCATCATGGATCAAAATGACCTTTGCTTTCAACAACTGCTTGGAATCAATCCTGAAATCGATCGAGATCAATGGTCAAAGCAAAGTGGTGTTGCCTGGAGTACTGCTAATTCTGTATTCCTACCGTGATCTCACCACTATCCATTACCTTCAGGCATCGTCCTTGAGTTTTGTATTGGAAGGTTGATTTAAGACACGTATACTCTGCACATGTTAGAAGAGGTTGATTAATTAGAAGTGCCGAGATATGCATGTATTTTCTTTAAGTATTTACACCTGTAGATAAATGCTATCACACTACTGTAGGTACAATACTTACTGTAGGTACAATAGAGATATCAGAGTGTTATGAATGGAATGAGAGGAAAGAATTTCATTTGAGTAAACCTACCGGTAGAAAGTTTGCACATTTACATTAACATCATTAACACGCTATGTTGTCTCTCCCATGCAATATTCCACACAACAGTGGGGAAAATCAAGCAAAGATGAATGCTATGTGTGCAATATGCTCATATAGTCTTGTAGGCGTGAATGGCTTGTGTCAATATATTTGTCTAATGTGGTGATTGTGTTTTTGTGTATAGAGGGCGGTATAGTGCATCAGACTAAGCAGCCAGCCAGAACACCCTTCACTGATAAGAAAGGTGAGTAGCAGCTAGTCTACTGGCTCAGGCTCTATTGAGCACCAAAATTTGTGTCTGTGAGAAAGACTAATACCTATAACAGGGTTCCCAGCCCATCAAGGGTTCCCAGCTCATCAGGGAAAATCATTTGACTTTTTTCTAATTGGGGAAAGGTCAGGGAATTTGATAAAAATGCCTCAAATCAGGGAATATTTATTGACTCTAAAATCAAAAGTAGTCAGTCAGTTATATTTTTGCCTGTTATATTTTACACATGCCTGTATAATTATATAGTTTTAGTAAGTTTTACATTACAGAGTTTTATACTGCACATAGGTCACTGCAACAACATAGAAAATATGTGAAACTGGAAATGAGTTGAAATAATCATCATGGAATTTTTTAGGCTTCATAAGGAAAAAATCCTGGAATTTTGTTTTCTTGAAATGCTGGGAGCCCTCTATAAAGACCACTCAACGCAAATTGAATCCCAACGCAAATTGCATGTAATTACACCTGTCTATAAAAAGAACCCTTTACATTCTGCTTCCTCTCAACCTTATAGTTTATGTATATATTCATTTCATTTACCACCTTTTGAACTGATATTTGATACTTCAGATTTTGATGCAACAGAGCCAGCCCCACACCCAGAGAAGCCTAAGACATTCAAGCCGCTGATGCCAAACTATTCTTTGGAAAACAAAGGTAATAATCACTTCATTAATCCAAACATGAGGAAATAGAAGCATTGATGGTGGAGTAAAAATATAACCTCAATTGATCGAGCTTTCTTTTTTCGTACCACGAGAATAGGCAAATCTCAGTGAAAACTAGTTGGATTTTCATTTATTCTATGGGAGTTATAGTGCCTCTGACCGTAAAATTTCACAGTTGGTATCCCAAAGATACATGCTAAATATGTGCAAACTTACATGAAGTTTGCAGATGTTTGTAAAAGGGATGGGCCATCTTTAAGGATTTTTTAGGCAAAAAAGTTTGACAAGGTAAAGTGGTGACATTCGTAAGCCCAACATGTGGTGTATACATTAATGAGATATTACAAATTTTATTTCTTCAAGAGCTAGTTAACAACTCATAAAAACGTTTACCTCTAAAATGTTGTGTATACAAATACATTAATAAGGTATGATAAATCCTTCTTTTATTCTGCAGGAGCAGGACCCTCCGAGCCGTCGGATGCCGCCCCTCCACCTCCAGTGGTAGCGTCCAAGCACAAGCCGTTCCCGGTCTATCCCGTGGTGATGTCCATCTTGGTCATCCTGCTGGCGGTCTGCATCGTTCTCCTCCTCCTGCTCTTTGTCACCAAGCGCCGCCACCGCCTGCTCTACCATGTCAACGTCAAGCCTGTGGAGGTCAAGGGTCATGTGGCTGGCGTCAAGAAGAGCACCAACAACCGCGACTCCATCCGCGACTCGGCCGCGTTCAAAGACAATCTGCCAGGGAAGGCGGGCGTGAATAATGTGACATTAGACAGCCAGGACTTTAAGAGATACAGCGATATGTTTGCCGTCGGGAAAAGCATCCAGCCCGTGTGAGGGACGGCCGGGGATTATCATTTGGAGAATCGCCATCGAAGACTCAACTCATATTTCATGTGGATGTGTCTCTTATTTTTACAAGAATGTTGTGTCTCAATCAAACTCTGTTAAGGAACTTGTCCGGTTTTCTCGTTCGCTTGTCTGAAAGACCTTGAGAGGAAACTTGGAAAGGACAAGAAGAGATGGTTGGAGATGCAGAGGGTTTTATTTTTGCCAAAATAGACTAAAATTGATTGATTTGATTTTTAAAAACATTTTGTGTCATATGATGTCTGCAAAATGATTGAGTGTGATTGAAGCTGTATATCACCATACCCGCTTGGAGACCATGAAGGTCTCTGTATAAACTAGACTTCCTTCTCAAGACAATGAGAAGATGCAAACTTCCCAACTTATAAAGTTACATTTGAAAGTTGATAACACTTGGCAGTAAAAAAAAATGCACAAGATTCAACCAGTGTGTAATCTGCCAAGAATTTGTTACATTTCTTTTGGCTTTAGCGCATGCACAACATCTTACAACTTCATTCAAATCGCAAAATATTTGGGTTCCTTTAACTAAATTGGGAAACTAATCTTAACATAGATGACATATGAATTCGGCCTCTCCAAATATTAACAATCACACTTGCAAAATACTTAAGTGATTTGAACTGCATATGGATACTAATGCTAACTTGGATCACAAAGGAACTTGACTCTATATTAAATGGAACTGTGTGTAAATGGTCCTTACTCTTAACATTAACACAATATATAGGTGCTTTGAATGAATTGGGAAACTACTCTTAACATATTACCTTGAACTGTTCTCTGATTGAAGTATTTATCTAGTGTCTTTATTTACTTAAAAATTTGTCATATAGAAATAAAGTTTGAGTACATTTTTCACACCCTTGTAAGATTGGATAAATCAATTAACTTGGTATACGCTTGTTATGATATGTTTTAACTGGAGGTGGGATACTGACAAATGAGTATGAAACCATGATGTGAAGATAACATCACTTTGTAGTGGACTATTTACATACATCTCATTATTGAAGACCTTTTCTGTTGAGTATCTACAATGTGTACTTGCCCCATTACTAAGATGCTACCGGTAATCATTAATCCTTTTTTGAGGAAATATTGAAACTCTCTATGGTGATGTTAATATCATTCATAAACACTTGATCCTGGGATAGTAATACTAATATTAATACTTATATTCAGTTGTTGACATGAATTGACAATTAAGTCAATGTCAGAGTTGTATTTATGAAACATTTATTCCTTGGGATAAAACAAACTACATTTGTATAATATTCCTTGATATTAATTCAACCCCTGCATCGGCAATCAAGAGTATTACTGCTGTTATCATGATACTAACACTATGAATGGGTAAACTGGTAGACCTAATATGTTTAATTGCAGTTCCGTTGATAACTTCCTGGTAATTTCTTGTTGTGTGAATGCTTAAACTCATTGTGTGTGCGCATGATGAACTTGAAGTGATGTACTGTCTACATCAGTGCTGAGCATCTCAGAAGAAAAAGGTTCTGATGTTGAGTAATTTATGTAGAATTGGCTTACTTTTTTGATGGGGGTAAAGTGCTAGGGTGACACCAAAACATGTTGCTTAAAATAATTATCACATGTGGAAAGTGCTTTTTGGATAACAAATTTCATTAGCATATTGTATGCATTGTGTTGGAGGAATAATGTCCAAATTCATTACTTATAAGTCTGTATGTCAGGAATATTTCATGCATCACATTTGAATCACAGTGTCTGAATTAATCATCATACAAATAGAGGATATGTGTTATTGTTATTTCAATACATTGTAATTATTATTATTACAGTACAAGAGATAGTGTGGGACTACATTCATAAAGAGTGCAAAGTTTACCAACCAAATTCAACAAAAAATTGACAGTTTGGAGGGGATTTCTTGACTTGACTATTACAAGCTGTAGTGTGGCTTTGATATATTTTTTAAAAATGAATATTATTGTAGAAGAATATCAATCTGTAAGTGAAAGTACTAGTGGTATATACCTGATTGGTTAAAAGTAAAGATGTAGTTTAAATAAGCTCCCTTGTAACACACTTATGCCCTCTACCCTGAGCATAGTCTTTGTCAGTTCATCCAGAAGTCAATGTTATGACAGGTTGCGTGATGAGCCATCTCTGATCTTTGCGTGTTAAGCCGACAATCTCACAATCGCCATGACTGCCATTTGTACACTAATCAGTTTCTTGCAGGACATTTTGTCTGCCCACCTGTAGCAACAAATTAATGTGACAAACATGCACAATGCACTCCTAAATCAACACGGCTATAGGAAGAGGGTTCATCTTTGGTGGTAGAAGGCTCATGATATTTTAGTTATCTGTTTTATTGACAATATCTAGATTCCATGATAATCGACAATCTCTTAATTTTGCGTGAGCCTTTAGAGAAATGCAAATATGCAAAGTACTTTGTGTAATCGATTTTTACTCTGATGCACATACTGTGTCATAGTTCTTCAAATGTTATCATAAGTTTGTTAAGTAACACATTTGTGTTTTGATTCCACAATCATTGACATTCATTGACATTCATTGACATCCATTAGACATCCATTTTGTATAATTATACTATTTTTCAAGCACTTTCCTCCCCCCTGAATAAATGGGAAAAGAATTGTAGACCACAGATAGTCTTCAGAGGAAATCTATGTGTTCGGATGAACTCATTGTTAAATTATAGATAAAGGTTGAAGGTATTCCTGAAATTTGAACATTACACATCTGTTAAAAGCCCTATCATTGCAGAAAGCAAAATTTGACATTGGAAAAAAAAAATTGTACAAATTGTATTTAGATGCAATGATATCTCAAACATATGTACAGTGCATTTTTTATTGCAAATACATGATGTGAATTAGAAACGTTTCATTTGTTGATGTAATGGTCTGCGGATGTACAGAATCATGGTACCTATTAACAAGCACATTACAGCAGTTTCAATGAGAAAACAGTCCCGTGTAGTGCCAGCTATCTGAACCCCTGTGCTTTGAGTTACATGAATCTGCATACCAGTAGGTTCCAGAATACCAGTTAATTAAGTGCTCAATTGGAGTGCAGAGCAGACCAACATTTTAGATCAAACAAGTGAAACTTGATGTGAGGCAGACAAAATAGCAGTTCTATGGCGCTTTTTACAACAAGTACTAACAACTCGATGTGTGTATACTTCCAAAGAGAGGTTATTTGTACGTAAAACCGCTTGAATAATGACGAGGCATTTTGAAGTGTTTTATAAAGTTGTTTTTTCTCCTAAATTATTATTATGCCAATTTATGAAACATGGATTGGACTGTGTTGACCACGAGACCCTTTTATAAAGGGATGTTGTACATATATATATATAGATATAATAAATATATATATTTCATTTGGCAAGGCTGCCTAAATAGGAAGAAACGAAGATAAAAAGTAATGCTATTGTGAAACGTATTGTGTTTGCTTTTGTATGTGTCTGTTTGTGTGTTGATATTTGCTAATCTGTGCCTTTGTGTTGAAACTTTTCTTGTTTTTGTGTACAATGTCTGCAGATATAAGGCATGGTGCAGAAGAGGGTTGGAAGGAAAGTACTTTGTTGACTAGAGCTAGTGAGCTCGTTTTTCTTGGTGGAGTGGAACGGATGTACACCAACAAGTCATTTCTTATGATATCAATTTTTAAATAATTGTTGCCATATGATTATCTGATGTGATCATGCAGCAGGAGGACAATTCTTTTTTTTGTACAGGGTAATGTTTATTCCCACTCATAGTATTCCCGCATGGTATTTTCTGACATCTATTTTAAACTGCTGTGTTTTAGTAACTTATTTTTTTAACGCAGGCTGTCCACATTGTTGTTCAGCCTTTTTACCCACAAGTAAGATCAGGTATTCAGATATCCAGACGAAAAGATGAAATGTATTCAAACCTATGGCCGTTTCACTGAAGTGCAGTTGAAGCCTCACTCTCTGTTGAAATAGTTTTTGTATGCTTTACTGCTAGAAGACATATCGTGAAAGTGTTCCCTCTTTTTGTCTAGATTTTCCATTTGTCTGAAATCTGAAGTTTGTACATGATAGCCATTTCATGAAGTTTAAATTGCAAGATGACTTGGTGTCTTGGTGATAGTATGTCAGATTTGGCACTATATAAATTTGAATTACTTTATTGATTTTATGATTATTTTTGTCCAACTCTGAATACTTACAAGGATGTATTGACGTGATTAGTCTGTCTGTAATGTCTGAAGAAAATTGGAAATAAACACTTTAACCCTTGCTAGAGATACATATAAAATCATCACATTATTGTGTTGATAAGAATATAAATGATGGACATATTTGTACTAATATAACTTAAGCTGAATGGGCCTTTTGTAATTTGCTTCATTTTTGCAAAGTAGGTCAAGTTAAGAACATCTCAATATTGTAGGAATGATATCCTAGTTGTTCATTAGTGAAATTTTCATGTGATTATACCATTGTTTTATGATATGTTCTGAATATTATTTCAGTGTTTTTTTTTAAGATCACCATTTGCTCAAAATCAAGTGTTAAATCAAAACTCTTCTTTTACCCTCGTACCATTCCGTTTCTAGATATTGTACAGCTCATGGATGCTCTGGAATGATGAAATAACTGCTTGTAATCAGATAGGACTGATGATGATGATGTACAATTCAGATGTATGGAACATCCTTTTATATTTGTGCATTGTTGACAAACTGTACCAAAATGCAAATACTGATGGTGCTGTATATATGGCTGTATGTTGTACTTAACTCACAATGCATCATGGATTCTTGCTGTTTAGGCTTTTCTCCTGCGTTCATTTGCAAGTTTTATTGACTTCAAAAGTTGAATAATAGGAAGAAAAATGCAACATAATCATTTAAAGAACAAACTCTCAGCTCAAGCACTATTAAGTAAAATTATTACATTTTTTTAATAATTCAAGTCATATGTTTAAGATTCAAAGGCATTGGATTCTGTGGTTCATTTGATTATTCCAATTGTTGCAATTGTCCAGTAAATGAAAATACAGGGCATTCATAATACCATGACTGACTCTCAATTTATATTTGTGCATGTGAGTAATACTTTTTAATATAGGAATGTTTTGTCCCATCAATTGATCCGACTAGAAATATTTCCTCAGCCCATTGCTAGCATCAACTTGCATAGTCTGTCTGCTTTTCCTTCAGAGACTTGATATTAATGTCTGTTCAATCCATTTCTCTTCATCTTCATCTTCATCGTCATCATCATTATCGTCATCATCATCATCGTCATCATCGACTTTCATCATTGTCACCATCATCATCATCGTCACCACCCTCCTTATCGTTCTCACCCTTTTCCTGTCCTAGTTCCTTCCTTATCCTGACCTTTTTCTTCTGTTTTCTGTTTCCATTTTGTTCTTCTTCCTGTGTCCTCTTCCATCTTGAAATGTCACCCAATCTTGAAATTGTATGTAATCTCCCAAGATCCTTCTTAGTCTGTTATTCTGTCCATTCTTTTCCCACATCTTTCTTCTTTTCTTGATCTTCAACCAGCAGTCTCTCCTTGTTCCTTCTTCTCTCCCAGTCATGTGCACGAACTTGCATTCCTGATACCCACCTTGTTTTGAGAGAGAGAAAATAAGAGAGAATGATTGAAACCAAAGGTTTTTTATGTTCATTCAATTCATTTTCTTTGTGTAGAAGTATTGCTGTAGTTGCCATATTGTCTTGTTTCCCAATGTTGAATTTTGAATAGATATTGCTTTTTTTTTCTTTTACAGGCAAATATTGTCTATGCATTTAAAATGATTCAGCAATATTAGTGTATAAAATGGGAAATGCTTGTAATAAACTTTGCTAATTTATAAACAATGCCGTCATTTACTATGTTCTCTCAGAAGTTTCTAGAAGGTAATTGAATGAAAGAGAGTGTAAAGGGGGTTGTGTGGAATGAAATATCCAGGAAAGGAAAAGAAGTGAGACTGAAAGAGAGTGGGAGAAATAGAGGAGAGAGAAATATAAAAAGATAGACCAATGAGAGATAAGTGTACAGAGTGTGGTGGAAAAAGAGGAGGAAAAGGGGCCAAGAGGGAGTGGGAGAGGGGATAAAGGTAGAGAATGAGGATTGGAAAGAGCGTGGGGAGATAAAGTTGAGGCCAAAAGTTTAAATACACCCATGGAATTCAGTGAAATTTATTCACTTGCTAAACATCGTAAAGTTTACTATATCTTCAGAAAAATAAATACTTCTATGACGAATTTGGTATTAAATGAAAGAGCGTATTAAGCTCTTTCACATGATTGGATTGGGGTTAAATAATATTTCAAGTTGGATTTTCTTTGAAGAAAAAATAAATATTTGTGCCAAATGTATTCTATTCTTTGTTATTATATTTTCAAACATCATTTCATACAAATATATCAATGTCAAATCTATGATTTATATTACATCTTCTATCATGATATGTCATCACTGAACAACAAAGTGTCAGCTGAAATGTGTGTGTTGAGAAGAAGCTAGCACAAATATGAAACGTTTTTGTCAAGCTTTTATGTTTAATTTGTCTAAAATATGAAGATTTTTTTTTTATGGGGGGGGGGGGGGATGACACCTAAATATTTTTCAGCTCCTGATGACAAGACAATGTGATGAAGGGGCATGACATACTTACTTGTTTGATATCAAATTCATCATGATAGCACAAATATTTTATAAGATAAAGTCAATTTTATGATGTTTGGCAAGCATCAACTTTTCTTTGAATTTCCTGGGTGTATGTAAATTAGGCAAAGTAGGAGGTGGATTGATGATATTAGAGAATATGGTAGTATGACATGGAAACGAACAGCACAAGATAGATAAAAATGGAAAAATTATGAGGAGGCCTTCCTTCAGCAGTGGAGAGAAATAGGCTAGAGATAGATAGAGATAGATGAAAATTTCTGGCCTCAACTGTATGTAAGAGAGAGATAGAGGGGGTGAGAGAAAGAATGAATAAAGAAAATATTGAAAAGGAAATGAAGACTCTGTGAAGGAAGGCCTGAACAATGCTAGGCAGCAGGGGTCGAGGGAGAAGGCAAGGGATGAGGAGGAGTGGTTAAAATGACTGGAAAGGAGAGCAAAATATTACTTATGAAAATATCAACACAAAATATCGAATAGTAGATTGTATTCATATGCAAACTTTTCAAATTTAGTAGTAAGCCAATACTCCACCTCAATGCAAAAAACAGCATGATGCCCATTAGCAATATACAACTATTCCAATATATTTGTTCACAAATTGACATGTATTATACAGTCTAATTGTTAATTTGTAGGAAGTAATCTTTCATTCTTACTTACTTTCATTCAATGTACCAGAATATTTTTATCCTGAAAGATTGAAATTTGTTTGAATAAACTCCCTTTAAACAGACTTTTTTACACCACAATACACACATATGAACATATGCTCCACCTCTCACCCCCACATGCACACATACACATACCGCATTAGCACACACACAAATAAAGAAATAATTCAACAATCGACTCTAGTTCACCACTCCATTCTGACAGGTGTCCATCTTAATCATATTACCCATAATCCTCTTTCCCACCCCTTTAGTAAATCTGTCTACATACCAACCAGATTAAAGGCCGATTATCTGGATAAACTTGTTTACAATTCTGACATCAGACTTGTAGATGATTGACAAATGCATACCTCTTTCGTATTACGATTAAGAATATTTGGGGCTGAACAGGTTGATTTCTTGAGTAAACTATGCCTGCAATAAGAGTAAGCTTTCCCAGGAATGAATTCTTTGGATTGTTTGTTAGCATTGGAGTGGGAATTTCTTTCTATGAATGTGTGGAAGGGGGGGGGGGGGAGTAGGACAAGTGTGTTGGGAGTGTGGAAAGAAGACTTGGGGAAGATGGGGTAGGGTAGGGAATCTTGATTTGGCTGTGGTGAAATGAATTGTGATTACTCCCCCTCCCCCCCCCCCTCTCTCTCTACTTCCTTCCTCCTCTTTCCCCTCCCCTCCCCCCCCCCCTCTCTCTCTCTCTCTCTCTCTCCCTTCTTCCTTCCTCCTCTCCCCCCTCCCCCTCTCTCTCTCTACTTCCTTCCTCCTCTTTCCCTCCCCCTCCCCCCCCCCCTCTCTCTCTCTCTCTTCTTTCTTCCTCCTCTTTCCCTCCCCCTCCCCCCCCCTCTCTCTCTCTCTCTTCCTTCTCTTTCCCTCCCCCTCCCCCCTCTCTCTCTCTACTTCCTTCCTTCTCTTTCCCTCCCCCTCCCCCCTCTCTCTCTCTCTCTCTTCTTTCTTCCTCCTCTTTCCCTCCCCCTCCCCCCTCTCTCTCTCTCTCTCTTCCTTCTCTTTCCCTCCCCCTCCCCTCTCTCTCTCTACTTCCTTCCTCCTCTTTCCCTCCCTCTCCCTCCTCTCTCTCTCTCTCTACTTCCTTCCTCCTCTTTCCCTCCCCCTCCCCCCCCCCCCTCTCTCTCTCTCTACTTCCTTCCTCCTCTTTCCCTCCCCCTCCCCCTTCTCTCTCTCTCCCTACTTCCTTCCTCCTCTTCCCCCCCCCCCCCTCTCTCTCTCTGTCCTCTAATTTTCCCTTTTGTTTCCCTCTCAGGCCCTCCACCTGTTCCCTTTTCTCAATCTCTCTATCCCTCCCTCCACCCTCTCTCTCACTCTGTTCCTCTTTCCCCTCACCCTTCATCCTGCTTTCTCCACTACCTTCTGTTTTTTCCCACTCTGCATTATCACTCTCTCCCTCTCCTCTCTATTATCTTCCTTCATCTAAATGCCCTCCACAGACGACACAATGTTGCCACAATTCTTCAGGCGACTATGACTGGAAATGTGTCTTCTTCCTCAAATCCAATAACCAGGTCCTGCATTTCAGTCAGAGACTCAAACCACTGCTTGTGTAGCCTGTGTTACCCTTTAGATGCACTATCTATATCTATACCTCTATCTATGCAGGTTCAATGTACATGTGCATACATCTATCCACCTGTCTTACATACTGTAATCATAAAATGTAAAATAAAAAGAAACTTGAACATACCCACAAACACAAACAGAGCTTCAAGGGTGCGCATTCAATATATTGCTATTTTTTCTCTTTTTATTATCAATAGACTTTTCTGCAAATACGAATGGTGAATATTCTACATTATTGAATAAGGGGCACGGACCCTGCATGAGCTGTGGTAATAGCACAGATATCCATGTGGGTCTTTCCTGTCTACGCTCTGCTAATCGCCTGCCTGATAGCTAGCTACCCTAATTCTATCTGCAGAAGTGTTTGCAGGTTCATGGGTGATCTGCATGGATTAGAATAAGACTATAGTACACATGTTCTCTTAGAGAAGGCACCAATTTGATGGGAAACGAGAAATAAAATAATACAAAATACACATGCCTCCTTTCTTGCGATGTACAAAGACAGTACAAAGACAGAATCTAAAAGAAAATGAGTCATTACGCACTTATATCCGACATACATGAAGAGATTGGATTACATATAAAAACAAATCTATTTCTGTGCAAAATATATATCAACAGAATTTACATGATAAAGATTTACAATCAATTTGTAGAACTGCACTCCATGATGCTACCACATATAAACAAATCTTTCTTACCTCTCCTTATAGTATTAGATAGGTATCTTTGAGTAACCTTGTAAATGCTTGAACAAATAATAATGCCTTTGTCTGGCAAAAGGTGCAAAGGGAATTCAAGTTATGTGGCAAGTATATAATTCCACGTCCATTTCGAGTCAAAAATTGGATCAGAGACATGAGGAATCATATGGCCTGTTACGATCAGTGCGACATGTATGATCGAGAATCAGGAATCGAGTTGGAAGCACAGCATAACTACAAGTACATACAATAAATAAACTTTCTTGCCAGGTGAGAAAAATGGATTTGCCATGAAGCGCAATAGTGCTCGATTTATAAGTTTTCCTAAGATTATAAAAACACCTATCACTAATAATATAAGCAATAAACTGTATTATCAAATATCTACTGCAACATGACAATGTTGGCATTCAAAATGTGATGTCCCCCTCACAGAACTCTTACATTTAGAAGTGTTCCTTTCGCACATTTATCTCATTTATTTGAAATTTCACAGGGAAATCATACAACATATTTTAATTTGAAAGTCACGCCCAGAAGTGCATTACAGAGGGGAATGGATCTCTTTTATAAGTTTTACATTTATGACAAGGATCAATTCAAATACTGTATTTGATTCAACTGTTTTTATACAATCATTATTCAATGCAACATTTGTTGCAATGATGTTCAAATCTTTCTTTTCATAAAAATTACCTTTGTACATAACATTGATATCCACTGCCTCTAGTGACGCATGTTAGTTTGATACAAATTAGAGAGAAGCATTTCTCAAGATAAGTTTTTTATTTGAAAATATCTTCACAATCCCCATAAAGTCAAACATACGCTTACCACAAGGATTTATCTGCCAATTAATCACAACATCTCCAATATATAATTCATGTAACTGTACAAATGAAAAAGAAGAATGTCAGATATTATAAAATAATAAAATACCACTCTATCTCTATCTGCAGATCATTAATTTCTTTGAACAAAGAAAATGGGATACATAAATATATAGCAATCTCAAAAATTTGTGTTGCTTTACGTTAGATTTTTCATGATTTCATCAATTTCTTCTCTTTCCCCATATTCATTAAACATCTTGACAACACCAATATCCATGGTTGCCATATTCAGAGTAATTCTAAACCTCTTCTGCACAATCACCATTATACTTCTTTTTCAAAGATCAAGAGCAAGTAAGTAGATATGTTTCCCAGATTTTATACGTGAACAAAATTCTAGATAAATATGACAACATCAAGTCTTTGGTGAAAGTTATATTTTCTGTAGAAAGAGGTGCATATTGTACCACTCTTTTCTCTCTCATATCTTCCAGTTGCATGTCTCCCTCCTTATATGGTCATTATGTTATCCACACCAGAATAGTAGCATTTTCACCAAGATAACAGGACTTCACACCCACTTATAAAAAGCTGAAATTAGAATAGTCTCAAATCATCAGAAGCATTGCTCAAGCTTAATTGGAAGGTAATCTCTTTTTTTATATATTGTGTCCAGCAAACTTCTAGATCAGTTTTGGGGTAGGTTGGGGTGAGGAATGTTTGGAGTAGTGCCTCTGCCTTACTTTTGAATAACTCCGAGATTTCACACTGATTCAAAATAAGAATCATTGAGGATAAGAGTGGTTAGGAAAAGAGAGGTGGGGACTACCAACAGGGTAGTGCCCCTGCCCTACTTCTGAATAACTCCCAGATTTTACAACAAAACAGAACGAGGGCTCCAGGTTGACGGTAAGGGAGGAGTTGAGGGTGGGGGTTGCACAGGGGGTGGTCCTCACGCCCCGGTTCTTACATTGAAAAGGAATGGTGAGAGAGACTGATTGTAAGGGGGAAGCTTTGAAAGGGGGACAGGTGGGGGCTGCCTGTGGGAGATAAGAGGGGGGAGGGGGAGGGGGAGGGGTGCCCCTGCCCTCTACTTCTGGCTAACTCCCAGCTTCTCCAGGCACTTGAGGCCCTTCTCTTCATACTCCTGTCGTGAGATCCAGAAGGAGTCCTTGTCCTTCATGATGTCGGCCAGCACAGCCCCTCCAAGGAACACCATGTGCTTACGTCGGGGCGGGTCCTCAATGCGCAGACGGAATTTCTGAGGGAGGAACATCATATACAGATTGTGCTTATACTTTGGAGCGATTGGTATTTTAAACAGATTTAAGGAATTTCTGAGGGAGAAACGGCATATACATATTGTGGTAATACTTAGGAGCAATTGGTGTTTTCAACAGATTTGAGGAATTTCTGATGACACAATTTACAGCCTATGGGGCTGAGACCCTACCCTCTTGGTACCAAGCATGGGGAGACCATTGATTTGTAACACAGTAAATAAGCCCATGGAAATGAGAGGAGGCCTAATGAAATAACAGATAACTTGGAGGTGTCTCCCTTAAACACCCACTCCAGGTACAATGAGAACACAATTTAGCACTAATGGAATTGACAGGTTTAATCAACTTACGGATAACCTGGAGGTGTCTCCCTTGAACATCCACTCCAGGTACAATGAGAACACAATTTAGCACTAATGGAATTGACAGGCTTAATCAACTTACGGATAACCTGGTGGTGTCTCCCTTGAACACCCACTCCAGGTACAATGAGAACACAATCTAGCACTTATCGAAGTGACAGGCTTAATCAACTTACGGATAACCTGGAGGTATCTCCCTTAAGAACTCTCTCCAGGTACAGCTGCTTGATCTCCCTCTCCAGACGGGAGGGGAAGCCCGGGTACATGGTGGACCCACCAGAAAGCACAATGTGTTTGTAGAAGTCGGGGCGGGTGTCCATATCCGCAGCCTGTTGGGGGCAGAGAAATTACATCAGGTGAAGTGTACAAGGATTATTGTCTTATGTTTCGTGTGAAATTTGATGATCAGGAGCCTTAAAGTGATAGTTCAATGGAAAATTATTTTGATTTCAATAAAAGGAGACGCATGAAAAAAACATACAAGTGAAGGTTTGACGAAAATTGGTCAAAGGAAAAGAAAGTTATGTGATTTAAAAAAAAATATATTTTGTGATGTCACATGCGAGGTGCTTTCCCATATGTTGTGTACATTTTATTTCTCGAAAATGTGCATTTTCTCAAAAAGATTTGCATCCTTTTATTTGTGCATTTGATACATCATTAGAAATACGTCTTTACACACATACCTGTACAAAAAAAAAAAGAATTATGCCGTTGTCAAAACAGAAAAAAAGCAATTTATGAAATTACTTTGTACACAACATATGGGAGAGCACCTTGCACGCAAGGTCACAAAATCAATTTGAAATGATTTCACTACATGATATTCTGAAAGCAGACACTCAGAACTTCTTAGAGGTATTTATGAAATATTCCTCACTTTTATCTCAGAAGAATGAAGAGTCATCCTTATATCTGCTTTCAGAATAGATTTGAAACTGTGCTTTTCATTTACTAAGAATCGATCATGTGTTGTGTCACCACGGCTACATTGTTGTACAATTTGTAATACAGCGATACATGAAACTGCCCCAAATATCATTTCAGCCTCACTATTTTCTGCTTAGCCAAACTATTTCCCCCCTCATGCCTTGCATCACACCCTTTGGCCTCTGCCGTTTAATACAGTGGACTCCTCACTAGGGGGTTTATTAATGGATTGCATATGGAAAGTGGCAGGACTGGTAAATCTTGCATTGTCAAGCCTCAGCTCATGTCATCAATGTAGATCTCATTAATCTCCTGCTGCTATAACCTATGTAAGGCATGTCCTGCCATGGCTACTTGTTATTTGTTGAACTCCTGTCTTTATAACGTGCATAAGAACAGCTCAGGGCACTGTCTTAAAGTGAAGTACGACTGATCTGAATTGATCGTAAGTCCTACCCCCTATCTCTAATATACAGTGTCATGCTCAATATCAATCGCAAGTCTAGTCGTAAACAATGGCAATTCTTTACAAGACAGGACCTGGTATACATTTGAAGGTTTGTTTTTTGCTTGAAGCATGGAAAGCTTCCTAAATGCAACCTGTGAATGAAACCACCTAGTTTGAAATGGCAGGTGTGGCTTGTGAGAGGAGAGACTGACCTGTATCGTGTTGAAGAGAAGCTCGGAGATTCCGACAACCTCCAGGTTGATGAGATGGGGTTGGAAGAGGGCTTCTGGGGCGCCGAATCGCTCCCCTCCAACTTTGATCACTCGCCCATCAGGAAGCTAGGAGTAACACACAAGATTTAGGTGTGACGCTCTCAATCAAGTCATCAAAGTACCTCAATACAAAGTCAATAGCATGACAAATAGGGAGTATGATATGAGTATTCAAAATGTGTGTGTCTAATCTTGTTCCTATATATTTTTCATTACAGCACGACAACTGCATAATAACTAGTTTAATATTCGACCCATGTTATATAAGGTGGATTTTGAAGGAGAAAAATCAGATTTTGAGGTACATTCATATAAAGTATGATCCATATTCTTCAGCATCATTGGTCAACTGTCAAGAAACTCTACATGTACACTGCCCTTCATTGACAAAATGAAGCAAGTAACAAAAGAATCTAAATGAGCAAAATGTGCTGTCATTCGCAGCCACCGGTGGCATAATTGCAATACCACATCATGCCAGATTAAACATGTGAGAGCAAGATGAATATTTTCCAGATTTTGCTCATATGTAGGGAATAATGGTTATATTCTTTAAACATTAATAACTCAAATGTGAGTTATTTGCAACTTATTTCCTTTTAGATCAAATCAAAGTAGAAGAGCAGCCCACAAATAAATAAATGACTGAAGTATATAAAAGGTGATTGATGCAAACTTGCAAATGATTTACAAGCACAGCCACTCTTGGATATGATACTCACAGTGTAGTTCTCCACCAGTACTGTTGTCTCATTTGCCAGTTTTTGTTCTTGCTCAACATTGTATCTGCATAAGTCCATAAACAATGGGAAGGAATCAGCATTAATTACCTACCAAAACTTTGGTCAGACTGAACACTGGTGCAATAACAAGCATTTTATTATATGATTCATTCTATCTGGATTCTATTAGAATTATAATAAAAAATAACACTGTATGAAACAAATATCAACATATTTCAATGGGTATAAACAAAGACAACTTATTCATTAAATGGCAGGTTTTGATAACCACAAGATCATTTCATTGTTCATTTTGATTGATTCGTCAAAATTTTGCCTGTAAATAATAGAATCAAGATAAGGTGCAGACATTCAGAACTTCTTAGAGGTAATTAATGTTATTCAACATGAATACTGTTAGAAGAAAATCATCCTTATTCTGCATCGTGTACAACAAAAATGAACGGGTCTTACAAAATGAGCAAAAACCCATCATCCAATCAAAGCTATCCTCAGAAACTACAGGAAAACACAAGTATACAATTCTAGAAGTCCAGCTAAGTATATTGACATTTTGAAGGTATTAAAAATAAAGTGAAAAAAAAAAATAATGGATCCTGCAATCTGTACCAATGCCATGCAATGCCTTGAAACTTCAGTTTCAAAAATAACAACTAGCCAATCATATAATGGACCCCACTTAGTCACATATATATGATCACCCCCCCCCCCCCCCTCCTCCCCTCCTCTGCCAAGGTCACTGCAGAATGCATCCACCCTGATTACTGGGCCCCCATTGCATAAAACTTACCATTACCAGTAGTCAATGGTAATTACCATGGTAACACTGCTTGACAATCAATCAACTTCAAGGTTTCCAGAGAAGTTGTCATTGATAGCAAAGTTATCACCAATGGTACATTTTATGCAACAGGGCCTCGGTCCAACAATCTTGATCACTTCTATCCCCAACCTTTACTTCATGAATATGTAAATGAGTACTATAGAAGAAAAATGCAGAATAAAAACAAAGCATGTTACAGCACTGTACGGAGAGAAAAAAGGCTTACCCGACATAGCAAAGGTTCTCCTTCATGGCTCGGACTGTCTCAAAGTCTGCTGAGTGGTTGAAGGCATAGCCCCTCAGGAGAAGCAACTACATGGACAGAAGCAGCAAACAAGAATAAAAGAAGTTTGAAGGGAAGATATCAATCAGCATTCACTAGAGAAAAAGTGTGAGGGGAACTTGCGAAAGAGTGTACTTATACGATGCAGACATTCAGCACTTCTTAGAGGTAGATGTTATTCAACATGAATAATCTGAAGTAAGAAAGTCATCCTTACGTCTGCACACAAATCAACTACAACACCTTAGTCCACATCAGCATAGTATTGGAACACCGCAATCTAACAAATCTTAAGGGAATTTCTCACATCCTAAAACAAAATCTGAATATTTTCATCTACAAGGATATGCATCAACAATTCATATCCTGCTCTCCAAGGTGACAGAGTAGCCTGAAAGAAGACAAAATATTGCTTGAAATGAAAAATATTGAGCAAAGGATATTCAAAATTGGACCCAGATCAAACTGTAAAGCAGTGGAGTCACAAATAAGTCAATATGAAACATGAAGTCCCCTTTCATACATGAAGTTAAATTGTTAACCCTTTGGGCGCCATGTGTGACTTTATTTACAATACACCCAATTCACATAGAGCAGCATTGCATCTGGCACACAAAGGGTGAAGGGAAATAAATAGGACTTACTTTGATAAGGTACCTAGTGATGTCCCTGCCAGCAATATCTAACCTCCTAGTGAGATGAGGTAGCGAGAAGCCTTCAAAGACGGGACAAATGTGAGTGACACCATCACCAGAGTCTACCACCACACCCGTCAGTAGACCTGCACTCAGATGGGGAAGGGTAAAGGAAGATGGGAAAGAGGGGGAGTAAAGATAATGGAGAAGAGGAAGGGGGAAAGGACAGAAAAGGAAAAGTAGGAAACAGAGGGTACGAGGCAAATGAAGTGACAGAGTACATAAAAAAGAGAGAAAACAAAGTATGAATTGAAAAGTGCACAATGTTCATATCAGAGAATACTAAAATTCCATTTTGAAGGTTATCGGTTAATTTTTACATTAAGAAGACTGAAACATTACATAAAAGTGTAATTTTATTTGTACAACATGCAGACAATCAGAACTTCTTAGAGGTTTTATATGTCATTCAACATGAATAATCTGATGTAAGAAAATCATCCTCAAGTCTGCATACAGAGCTTCAATATCAAAACCTTTCAGCCACACATCGTTTACATTCATAGGTTTATAAAATTTACAAGAATCCCTTTTTAAACTGAAAAGAATGAAAGTTAAATTCAAGAAAAGAAGGAATGTATACATTCAAAAGTTTTGCTTGTAATAAAAGTTAGTGCCACAGTATGGAAATCTGTTGACTTGTATTGCATATCAGTCGTCTATATATGCCATGAACAGATTTGGACTTGCAAAACTCCCTTGTACGTTTGATTGTTCACACAGTACAGTGTAAGTCAATTAACAGGCTTACAGAGTACCAAATTGTGATCACGGTCACATGATCATGTTGTCAAGATTACTGGTTCTACACTGCAGGTCGAGCAAGCAACAGTGATTGTCATTGAGAGAGCCCGACACTAGCCTGTTGACCAATGTTGGACAAACAAACTATTCGCTTGGGTCATGTTATTTGCTACTTGATGTCCTCATAAAATGAACGTGACACCAGTTTGGTATTGATCTGGTATACCTTGTACACGTACATGTACAGCCCTATTGAATACATACCTTGTGCGTACAATGTGAGAACGGCCTGAATTGCTACATACAGTCCAGCAAATTGGTAGGTTTCAAACATGACCTGAGAGAGAAAAACAAAGGATTACTCATGATAATTAAAATTTCACAGTAGTACACATCAAGTCTTTCTGAAAAGTATTTGGCTTTACAGTTGGGCCTGAGATCAACGTCACAGCTGATTGCACTCTATTGCAGTCAGACTGCAGTCAATGTATGGAGCTGATTGCATTTGATTGCAATCACTGTGCATTTGATCTCAGGCTCCACTGTATTACATGTATCTTGCACATACAGAAGCTCTGTACTTTGCCTAAAGTGTAAGTGCGATTAAAACATTGTAACATTTTTTATTCAATATATTAATGTACATACTATACATCAATGGATACATGTTAGGGAGGCACTCAACAAGCTTTACATTTCTTAATGCCAAATCTTGTCTAGCTAAAGTGCAAAAGAGTTTGTTTGTACTGTGGTCTATTACCAACAAGGCCCATTACACTACAGGAAGTACATGTAGTTGCATGGTGAGTGAACATGCTTGAGTGGGAAGTTGTCATGATACAATAGACTCAGCACACACAGCATTTTGCATGTCACTTCCTTGTAGTTTCTGTACTCAAAACCTACGAGTTGGTGGCAAAATCTATTACACATACTTTCAGGTACAGTCTTTTATAATCAAATCTAACTTTGTTCATATATAGAAAAAGAATAAATGTGCTTTTTTTTTAAATTGGTGAGCATCCTTTTTGTAGGCCCAAAATATAAAGTTGTGTAGATACAACGGCATGGAAGAAAAAAAGTACCATTTCAGAACTTCCTTCAGAATATAGAATTAGAAAATTGCTCATTAGTGCAATGTACACTCCAGCTCAAAGGAATTGGCATAGGGAAAGGGAAAGGGAAGAAAAGGAAGGACCCGAATTTTAAACCGCGGTATATTTTGTCCAGTTCAGCATGAAACATGATGCTTTTTAGGCCAAAGCGTCACGTTTCATGCCGAACTGGACAAAATATACAGCGGTTTAAATCTGTGGCTCCTTCCCTTTCCCTATGCCAATTCCTTTGAGCTGGAGTGTATGCGTCCAGATTTGTGTTTTGAATTGAATTTTCAGGTCATCTTTAAGCCTAGTCTAGTACCTACAGACCCCTATAATGACAGTTCCATTTTAAACATCATTCCTTCCATCTAGTTTCTTTCCTTTTTATAATTCACATTTGAAATTCAATTCTAAACAACATGTGCACCATCTCCAACTGCTGGCGAGTCTCACCTCAATCATCTTCTCCCTGTTCTTGGTGGGGTTCATGGGGGGCTCGGTGAGCAGGAGCTTGCAGTCCTTTGTGTCGATGTTGAGCCTGTCCGGCCCAAACGTGTAGTCCCACACATGCTTCATGTCGTCCCAGTTGCGCACGATGCCGTTCTCCATGGGGTAGTTGACCTCCAGCATGGAGCGAAGCTGACTCGCCTCATCCCCAACCATCAGGTCCTGATGTTTGATTGGAAGTCATTGGATTGATTTATTATGCAATTCACTTTATTGATATTCTATAAGGCTATTACGATACAATGTGCGTAATGAAGACAGTGAATCATACAGAAATGTAACTGCGTCTCCGCTACTCTCTCTATTACTATGTGTGTCTGCCTGTCTGACGCACTCTCTTTCTCTCTCTCACACACACAGACACAAACATGCACACACATAAACTCATAATCACATACCTCTACATTTCAGTCAGATATCAAACTATAAGAAAACATGTCATAAGATATGTATCACACATGAATCATCATTTTTACAAGTCAAGTACAATAATGGATGTAGGTGGGTTTCTGGATGTTATTTTGTTTTTGTTTTGTTGAAATACTACAGCTTATACAGTTAATCAAAAAGTACACATGCATGGGAAGGAATTGTACCACATTTTGTATCTCTGTCAACACCAATACTATTTAATAGACATAAGATTAAACATAAACAAGTCATGCACAACCAATCAGCATTTTACAAAGATAAGTAAAAGGACTGCTGATTTTATTTTGTTCACTAGTACATGAATTGAAGTCCATCTGGAATTAAAACGTTATGTTTCATGCAACACACTTCAATATCTTACGTGTTTATACATTTCTCATGGTAGAATTTCAACTACCTGGATACGTGAAGACATCATGCAAACAGCTTTCCTGCTTTGCGTCTAACAAGAACATTTTGTTACTCTACAGTGTACTTACAGGTTACACAACTTGATAGTTTTCATACCAAACAAGTATATCACGTCCAACAAGAAAACAAAGAAAAGTTTAATAAAGAGTTCATATCCACAGCAATGTAAGTCAAACTCATGCAAACTAACCAATCAGATTGCGCAATTGTCACAACTAAGAGTATTTGAGGATAGCACAACACATTGATCTCAAACTGTATAGTGTCCAAGGTGAGGTAAATGGGAGAGAGAATAGACATTCCACATGAAAAAGGGGGTGGGATGGATTTGTGTTTACTTCACTGGGAATAATGTCAATGGGATAATAGGGGAATATCTAGAGTAAAGTAATGTAAAATGTGCAAATATTCATGTGTCAAGGATGTACGACTGTGACGTGGATTATAAGAATGCGCAAAAAAAAAAAAGTTTTTAACTGTCAAGCTCAAACCAAGTAACATGTACATGGTAACCATGTACCAGGAAACAAACAATATATTTAATTTGAATGTCATTATAAAGGTCTGTAATGTGGTATTCAATATGAATGGTATTCTTGGTAATATATATTTTGATATTAATAAAAAATGCTATATATCATTTGCAGCTTAATTCTTCAGCACAGTTAATAAGAACAACTTTCTTAAATATCACATTTGCATTCAATGGTAAAAGAAAAAATAAGAAATAAGCAATGTCACAGAATAGGGTAACACAAGGAAAAATATATAAAACTTTGAAGATCAAACTGGTGGAAAACGGAGATGCAATGCAGCAGAAAAAGAGACAAAGCATTCAATAAAAAACAGGAACATAAAATTGGACAGTGAAATATCAGCTGGAAAATAATGAAGACAAAAACAATACAAAAGAACAATTACCAAACCCACAACAACATTGAGAAAAGAAACTCAAAATAAAGTGCCACTATACCTTATTAAGCTGGAAGCAATAAGAAATAATACAAAAAAAAAATCAGAATAAATTGAGAGAAGAGATGATGAAAGAAAATGTGTAATGATAGTATTATTTAAGGAATAGTTTTCCAAAGTTCAAATTGCAGGTATGATTACAAATAATGATTTCTGTATGAGCAAACCACAACAATTGTTGACATACAATTAATTACTGACTTCTTTGATTTTTCTCTCAGTCTCACACTAACTAAATGAGCTACATGTAACAAAAAGTAATGTATGGAGATATACATGTAAATCATAGTTTGAAGGAAAACTATGCTATGCAAAGGTGTGTAACAAGCACTTTTAAAGTCTAGTATGTCAATAGAGTACAGTATGCAGCCATTCAGAACTTTTTAGAGGTACTTTATGTTATTCAACATGAATAATCTGATGTAAGAAAATCATCCTCAAGTCTGCATCTGTCATAACAATCTTCAGTTCTAAAACATGGTCTAATTGTCTATTACAATACATTAATTTACATGATAGAACACTACTCTAAGGCTCATCATACATGTATACCGGTACCACTAATTTCAGTGTGCCAGCATTTATCATTGCTCCTTCCTCTGAAATATCACTGACAAATTAAACTTCTGAATATCAAACAAATAGCATACGACTGAAATCTAAATATTTCATAGCATATATTACATGATAAAGTAATTTACACAATGACATAACATTATGGTATTCATTTTACAAGTGACAATTGTAACAAAGAAAATTTGCATTAAGAAAGACATTTAATTCAATTAGTAATGAAGGTGACAAGGAAAGAAGTGACCAACCAAGTGTCCAATTCTAAACTTCCACTTGGTAATTACATGTTCTAAATGTATAAATGTAGCTTATATCAAATTAATTCATACACTACAGCTCAAAGGAATTGGCATATAATGTTATGTCATTGTGTAAATTACTTTATCATGTAATATATGCTATGAAATATTTAGATTTCAGTCGTATGCTATTTGTGGAAAGGGAAGAAAGGGAAGGAGCCGTAGTTTTAAACTGCGGTATATTTTGTCCAGTTCAGCATAAAACACAATGCTGTTTAGGCTAAAGCATCGCGTTTCAGGCTGAACTGAACAAAATATACCGAGGTTTAAAACTGCGGCTCCTTCCCTTTCCCTTTCCCTATGCCAATTTCTTTGAGCTGGAGTGTACATCATTTTCAAGCCATCAATCAAGGTATGGTTTACCTTGGCTACCAATGTACATGAACATAGTGGCAAATTCTCTCCTGGAGAAAAGGATAAAATTCCCTTTACCATATTTCTAATGCTAATTAAGTGTATGGCTATTATATATTATCAACTATGACTGGCTTGCTTTACACTGGATAATACTAATCCTCTTACCTTGACTTCTATATCCCCGACTTTGGCTGTTGATCTGATAATTGGTCTTCCAACCAGTGAGGGAAATATGTGGGATGGAAAGTTTGTGCCCGCAAAGCCGCACTTGACAAACTGAAACAGAACAAATAAAGAGAAAACAACAATTAAAAAATATGGCATTTTTTGTTGTTCTTGCTGGTTGATTTAAGACGCATGTTTAATCAAACCTGATTGCCACACATAGGGTATACATAAGCAAATGTAACTTTATGGCTGCTGCTACCTCATTTCAAAACTTAACACAGGTCATACAAAATATGACAAATAATAAAATAATCCGCAATGAGTAACATTATTAGCATTAATCATGAAATATATCATTAAAAATTGTGAACACGAAGACAAGGACAAGAGTGAAGTGAGAATTGCATTTTAGGCTACAGCAGCAATTACATGGTATCTTATAAGAATATGGTAAAATTGGATACCATGCTGAAAATCAACAAATTGATCAAAGAGAAAATAACAATTTTATATCACTACAATTTTCAACAAAGATGCACTAGCTATACAGCGGGTTTTTACATTATTGAGCTCCACACTTTCTCTCTGAGTAAGAAACTGAGTGCGTCCAATCCGCATGCAGAGTATTGCACAATAATAAAACCTGTAGCGCACCTTTGTCAAAGTGATATCTTACACATCTGGCATTATCAATACTTGCAGAGTCTCAATGAGAAAGGCGATTGGCATCCGTTTTCGTAATGTATGCACAACACCTTTAATTTTGCACACAGCTGCAACTTCGGATAAACAAACGCTGCCTGTCATCTGCACCATACAACTGCACACATGCGAAGTACACCTTCGCCTTCATTTTCCCTGCGTGCCGGGTCCAACTATTGTGTAATCGACCCGTGCAGATGAATGAATTACTCATTTGAACTACATTTATCACATATGAATGACTCACTGTATCGAGTGTATACTCGCACTATAAAACTCTTTGAAAATTTTGAGCAAAGTTACACATTTCTTCTTCACATATCTTTCTAACAATACGTTATGTCAAGGCTGCCATCCTGGCTGTTCGAAAATGTACATGAATATATGGTAACTGGCGCATGTGTATAAACTTTAATCTTCACCATCAGAGCTGCTGTCGTGCAATTCTGAACCACTCTAGTTTGTAAACAATAATTAACAAAAAATACAAAATGGATTAAATTCATCTTTAAACCAGCTACGAGAATATTCAGGTATATATTCTCTGTAAATATGTGCAATATACATGAGTTTTAAGCAAACGAAATTGCTCAAATTTACTGATCTAATCACAACTCTCTCGCTCCAAAGCTACGCAGCCAGCTCACTGCGCAAGCGGCCTGGTCGCAATTAGGTCGCGGGTACAGTGCACTTGATTTACTTTTCATATTGTGAAAAATACATAAAGTGTCAGATTTACACAGCTGACATATAACAGTAAGATTATCAGGAGTTCAGTTTTGTGTGTGTGTGTGTGTGTTATTCTAATAATGGAGAAAAATGTCGCAGACCCCTTTCAACTGACATGACTGAGTCTACGTACTAAGCCTGAGTCATATCGATTTTTTCAGAAACCGGTGTTCGATGGCTTTGCGCCGATCGAACATCGATGCATCGATACATGACGTCACCCAGCCACTGCCAAGAGCCAATTTATGAATGAAAATATAGTAAGCATACGCAGTGCAATCCTTCCATTTCCCCACATAGTATTCCACCAAAACAAGCGTGCAATTCTCTATCACCTCGTACCAAAATCGACCTAGAATTTCACTTTCCTATATTTTATATGAATTATGATAGGTATTCTCGGAGAATCTATTTTCTCACCGATACTGCACATGTAAGCGAATTTCGATTACTTCTTGTTTTTCCGTCAAAATCTTACAAGTTAGCGTCAATATGGCATCGTATACATGTATGTAGGTTGGAATGTGTAGAGTCTATTGCAACGGGCAGAAAGTCAATCAGCTTCCGGGTTGCGATTTTTTTTTTCCGTAACCCTAATGCGTCGAAAAATCGCTTCCGGGTTTCGGACAACGTGATCGGATATCGTTATCACTATTTTGGCGACCACATGGTTATGACGTGATCTACGCGATGCACCAATCAGTGGTCTCCGAATCGCTGTACGGAGACGCTCTATTACTAGTAGTCTGTACGTCGGCAGCGTGTATGCAAATGAGCCTTACGCACTATTGCCACTGTATTTCCGGGTTTTCACAACACACGATGCTATCCGTTGTACAAAGTCTATGGACAATTGTTTGTTGTGGCGTTGCGCTGTAGTAGTGAACGAATCAAATCCAAGTAGTATGTAGTAGCTGCTTGATCATCGAGCGACCTGTTCATTCTCTTGATGCGTTAACTGCAAAACTCACAAAAGAGAGTAGGAACCAAGTAAGCAAATTAAAATTGTGAAAATATGAAGATAAATTGTGTATAACAGGACTATCAAACAAAAGATTTTGTGTTTTCTAGTCAATTTGGTAATTTCGTCGATGCATCGAATTCATCAAAACGAAATCGGAGTTCGACTTTTTCGATCGAACACCGGCTTAATAATCGATTCGACTCAGGCCTACTACGTACATTAGTAAAAAGTTACCAATCTCAATTCAGTTATAGGTGAATGATTGATTGAATTGGATGGGTGCAGCTTAAATTTCATTATGTGTGTAAATGTATGTATAGATCTACTCGGGTTACTCTAACAGTGCAGCCAAAACAAATTCCAACAAGACTCGACAGCCCTTCCCGATTTCAACGGCGGCCGCCACAACCCCGGCTCCTGACAGTGCCTCCGCCGGTGGGCGCTGGGCTGGGCTAACCTAGGCTGTAATCTTTGTGCAGTAAACACTGTCCACTTCCTGTTTACATTCCTTAAAACCTCCCCTATCTTTATATTTTGCACCATATCGATCATAAAAATACTCATCTAAATAAATCAAAAACTTACTCCAGTGCCATTATCGCACACTATCACTTTCCTCCCTTGGCTATCCATGGTGGATTTTGATGGATTTTAGACAGTCTTCGGCTTCCGTCTTCTTCACTCAGATCATCTACCGACGAAGACCACCGCCTATCAATATTTCCTTGTGTGTCAGTCAAAACTCGTTTGAATTCCTCCAAACAAATAGTCGACTAAATTAATATTCAGTCTGATACTTCATAAGTAAATAACAAAAAATAATTTAAGATATTTTTCTTTTCAAGTTTTAAATCAAAACTTTTTGGAAAATTGATAATATAGAAAGATTAACACACTTTATGTGCATATTCAAGATGGCAGCTTACATGGCACTTCGTATTTTTGTTGTTCTTCTCGCATTTAGTGGATTGTATGCAGAAAACAGTGATGGTGGGGCAAAATCTAAAACGGAGAATGTGAACAGGACCATGAGAGTGTTTTCAGATGAACAGATTGCAAGATATGATGGCTCCAATGTAAGGTTTTGATCTGACCCGTTCCGGCTGTGCTAGCGAATATAGCGGTCCCTCCCACTCCCTGACGTGACTTACCCCCTGCATTTTTCATGTGCTGTCGATGCCGATACCGCAGGCGTGACGTGACGGTGGAGATGCTAACCAGGCTAGCTAGGCCAGCCCAGGGCCCATCCCATGGGCACTGCGCAGCTTAAAGATTGTCCGTCCCTTTTGCAAGCTTCAAATTTGAAATCGTCTATCACGATCATAAATTGAAGAAAGTGTGATTCAAGACCATTTCTAAGAATATAGCATGTTGAAGCTTTCTGTATATGTTAAAATTTCAGCTGTTAAATTTCAAACCGACTTTTTTCGTACTACGAAAAAAGTATTAGTCTTTGTTACAGTATTGTAACGGAACTGGGTTTTCCTATTTCCGTCTATGAGGGATCTTTTGTGGATTATTTTTGTAGACCAACACCAACATACATTCCATCAAATACATGTATTCCTGACAGTCACCTGCATCACGCTCTCTAACAACAAATAAAGACACGGTCACGCCAGTGAATTATGTTGAATACGAAGTCATTGGTTTTACTTGCCTTGTATATCCGAGAGACAGTTTCAGTTATACTGCAGAACAATTCTTATTCAAATCCCTCTTCGCCGTCGCCTAGCTGACTTGCGATACCCCCCGAGTCTCTCTCTAGCTCTACAGGCGCCGCCCGGACACGTCCTAACCTGCTTGTGTCTACATTCTAACTCCCTTCTCTCTACTCCCGGCCTACGCACCAAACCCAAGCGTACGTGCTACCACACCCGTGCGCAATCCAATACCCGTGCGTAATTTGTAACTCCTTCGCCCAGTACGGCGAATGCACACACTTGTACATCATTTCGTGACATAGCCCCTCCCCAAGACTAGTCAGTCCCTGACTAGAGGCTGATTGTACACATTAAAACAACGAAATGATTGATGAAATATAGACAAAGTTAAACCAAATAATGTCATAAACAAGGCTTTAAAGAGGCGTTTACCCCTCTCGAAACAAACGAAGGACAGGCTTTGTTTCCCCGTCAACTGGTAGCGTCAGCCTTTACCCTTCATGCCGTTAGCTCCAAACATAACATTACAATGCAGTAAAAACATGCGTTACATAGCAGTTAAAACATAACTGCCCCAACAGACAAACAGCTATTTACAAAAATTACTCTATCCGTACCAGGGATAACAAAATGACAGTACATCCTCTTAAGTAACTATCTCCACCCTGTTGGTAAGGAATGTATAAATCAGATACCGTGTAAAACTTCTAAGTTATAAGTTACCACTAAAGCACGTACGGTCAGTATCAAAATACAAGTCATCTTTGGCAAATCATTGGCACTTTTGGCAACTTTGGGTCGGAAATGAGGTATTGACATCATATAGTACTTGACATGATGGATAAAATATTACGAAAAAAAACAAAGCTCTCTTATTAGCAGTTCATACAATTGAATACAAAACTGTTTATAATTATGAGGTATCTAAATTCTCTGGGTTTCGTCCACCCCGGCGACGACGTCTACGCAAAACTCAGTGCGCGTTTCCCGCTTGGAGCTCACCATCCCTCCGTGGTAGGTAGTCTCGTTGATGGTTTCCGTGATCTTTTTGACGCGACCCACCAGTAGTTTGGCCAGCTCATCCTGGGACATCTGCTCCTTGGCCACACCTCCCTCGACGCGGTGCAACGGGGTAGGGCGTTGAGGCCCTTGGCTGGTTCCCGCCCGCAGGAACACGACCTCGTACCTCCTTTCCCGGCTCTCCTCCCAGAGTTTTTCCCCCGCGCGGAACACAGCCTGGGAGGACTGCTCCCCAACTTGGACCCGCTGATTTTGAAGCACGGCCGTAGCAGATAGCTCACCCACCGGGCGGCCAATCTGGATGCGTCGGATCTCCGGGACTATAGCTTCTTCCTCGTCGGTACGGCCTACCTCAACGTCGTCTCCCCCGGCCGCGTATGCCTCAACTTCCTCTTCCGAGTCTGAGGCCTCAGACTCCTCCGGTTTTATCATCGCCAACATTCCTCGCGGCTTGCCGCTTGTTGGTTGTATGATGGGAGACGGCCGGCTCATCATAGCAGGTTCTACCTCCTCCCTCGTCTCCGGCGACACGTTTACCTCTAATTCAGGAGGTGGCCCGCTTTCCTGCGGCTTTTCCTCGGGGCGGGTGATGGTGCTCTGGATGTGTCGTTTCACCACTGGGGATCTAGAGCGGCTGTCACCTCTGCGTCGCTTGGGGCTCCTTGAGCGCCGTCGGTCTTCCCTGCGGTGTCCATTAGGGGGCAGGGCTTCACGTGGATATGGGTGCTGCCGCCGGTAGTGGACCAGGAGGTTATCCCTCCTAGTAAAACGTCGTCCGCAGTGTTTGCAGCAATGACCTCCTCTCCGCTTATGTTCGACCTCTATATGCCGGTCCAGGCTGCGTTGGTGGTTGAAATAGCGCTGACAGGTGTAGCACTTGACGGTGTTTTGCTCGTGTCGGGGCATTCTATTTAATGATGTCACATCAGGGCTCATCTGCATATCTACGAGGTGGTCTTCGAATTCTATGAGGGTTTCGTCTTGTTAAAGGGGATCGTGCCGACATTGAGGAATTGGGGTCTTCTCCCTGGCCTTCACTTTCGAGCTCGTTAGGCTCCGGTTGATCCTCTGTTCCTATGTCAGGCCCTTCTTCCGGTTGAGTCGGAAGCTCGTGACGATCCTGCCCCTGTGAAAGGGCGTCACTGCCTCCGCCAGCCTCTTCTACCCACGAGTGTAGAGTTTCACCAGAATACGGCTTCAATCGGTCGACGTGTACCACTCTCTTTTTTGCGTTTTTTCGCTCTTGGATTCTGCAGGTCACATCTGATAATTTGTCGATAATCAGATATGGTCCATGCCATCTTTGTTGCAGCTTTGGGGATACCCCTTTTGTCTTGGCAGTGTTATGGAGCCAGACGAAATCACCGATTCTGAAACTGCTCCCCTCTGCTTTCCGGTCATATGTCTTTTTCTGCCGCCGTGCACTCTCCGCCATGTTGTCTCTGGCTCTTTGGTGGGCCCTTTGTATCCCCTTCCTCAAATTGTAGGCAAAGTCTGTTTCGGGGTAGGAATCGACCACTTCCCCGAGGTTGCCGGCCTCCATGGTGAGGTCAATGGGCAATGACAGCTCCCTGCCCAACATTAACATGTTGGGGGTTTCTCCTGTAGACTCCTGGGGGGCCGACCGGTACGCGAAGAGGGCAAGTGGGACCTTCAAGTCCCAATCTCGTTGCCGGTTGTGCGGTTCTATCATCATAGACACGGTAGTGATAAGGGTATGGTTGAACTTCTCTATCAAGCCATCCGATTTAGGATTGTATGGGGTCGTCCTGGTCTTGTCGATGCCCAGGATGTCACACATTTCCTTAAAAACTTGGGACTCAAAGTTGCGCCCTTGATCTGAGTGTAGCACAGTCGGCACGCCGAAGCGACAGGTAAACTCGTTGACAAACTTCTCTGCAACGGTCTGTGCTGTCTGGTCTGGTATGGGGTAGGCTTCCATCCATTTGCTGAAATAATCCCCCACTACCAGGATGTACTTATTCCCTCTCTCTGTCTCGGGTAAGGGGCCAACAACGTCCAGGGCCACTCGCTCCATCGGGGCACCTATGGACTCTTGCTGCAAGGGAGCCTTTCTCTTCTTGAGTGGGGTTTTTCTCCGGGCGCACACATCACACTTGCGGACTACGGAACGAATATCTGCATCCATCCCGACCCAGTAGAATCTCATGCGGACCTTGCCCGTCGTCTTCTTCATTCCCAAGTGGCCGCTAGACTTTCCGCCATGTAGCTCCTGTACTACCTCTTTTCTCATTTTTTCCGGTAGGACGACATGCCACTTGGTCTGGTCTCCTTCGTCCGATTCCCATTTCCGGTACAGGACTTCTTGTTTTACTTCTAGCTGATCCCACATTCTCCAGTAAGACTTGTCCGCACTTGCTCTAGAAGACATAACAGACCAATCCGGTCTGCCCATTCCTTGTTTCTTTCTTTCGATGATCCATCCGATGGAGGGATCATCGGCTTGCAGTTGGCTTAAGGTGGTAGTGTCGACTGCTGGTTCCACTGTGACGACCTTTATTTCCGCCGAATTCTCCGGCTCTACGTCCACCTTTGGTTCCATCTTACTCTCCGTCCCAGTCGAATCTCTCTCCACCGAGCCACATTGTTTACAATCCGTGCATGGTCGTCTGGATAGGCTATCGGCGTTAGCATGTGATCTCCCGGCACGATGTATGATCGTGAGATCATACTCGGCAATCACTTGCAACCACCTCGCCATCTGACCTTGGATATCCCGGAAGTTGAGGAGCCAACGGAGGGCCCCGTGATCGGTCCGGACTGTCAACCTTTGTCCATAGATGTATTGCCTGAATTGTTTCAAGAACACCACAACAGCTAGAAGTTCTTTCCGTGTGGTGCAGTAGTTTCTTTCAGCTTTGTTGAGTGTTCTGCTTGCATAGGATATGACCTTCTCTTTGCCATCCTGTACTTGGGATAAGACGGCTCCAATGCCGTAATTGCTGGCATCGGTGTCCAGGATGTACTCTTGCTCGGGGTCGGGATAGGCCAAGATGGGTGCTTCCACCAACCGCTTCTTCAGGTCCTGGAACGCCGCTTCACAGTCGTCCGTCCATGTGAATGGTTGGCCCTTCTCCGTTAGACGATGCAGAGGCCTAGCGATGTTGGAGAATCCGGCGATGAACCTACGGTAGTACGAGGCTAGCCCAAGGAAACTTTGCACCTCTTTCACACAAGCAGGGGTCTGCCATTCCTCTACCGCCTTGACCTTCTCCGGGTCAGTCGATATCCCATTACCGGATACCACGTGACCAAGGTAGAGGACGCTTTCTTTGAAAAGGTGACATTTCTTGGCTTTGAGTTTCAGTCCTGCCTCTCGTAGGCGCTGAAAGACTGTGCCCAGTCGACTCAGTTCATCTTCTACCGTCTTGGCATACACAATGACATCGTCCAGGTACACCAGTAGAGTCTCCCAATGTAGCCCTGCCAGCACACGCTCCATCAGCCTTTCAAACGTAGCAGGAGCCCCAGTGAGGCCGAAGGGCATCACCTTCCAGCAGTACAGGCCTCCTCTAACAACGAAAGCTGACTTTTTCCGGGCCTCCTCTTCCAGCTCCACCTGCCAATACCCCGAAGCCAGATCCAATGTCGAAAACCACCTTGACCCGCCCAGGGCGTCCAATGAATCATCGATTCGGGGAATCGGGTAGGCATCTTTAATGGTCAGATTGTTTAGTCGTCTGTAGTCGACACAGAATCGCTTGGACCCGTCCTTCTTTTTCACAAGGACTACATTGGAAGCCCAGGGGCTATCTGAGGGCTCTATCATGCCATTGTCCAGAAGCTGCTTTACCTGGCGGTCTATTTCTGTCTGCTCCTTGGGTGGGAACCGTCGAGGTCTTTCCTTGATTGGTGGGTGGTCTCCAGTATTGATCCCATGGCGGACCTTGTCCGTCCGACCAATGTCTGCGTCTGATGTTGCGAATATATCCTGGTAGTCACATAGTAACTTGGCAATCTTGCTGTGATGACTATCCTCTACCCCTTGTTTGCTCCGCTGATAGAGATCTATTAGATGGTCAGGTATTGGGGCCTTGTCCTTACCGTCTATTTCGTTGTCGTGGGTGTCTTCAATGTCAACCTCTGATACCGGGGAGATATACCCTGCCAGGGTACCCTGTTTGATGACACAGTCTATCTGGCCTGGGTTAAATATCCGGACAGGGATCTTGCCATCGGTGGACTCCACAAGCACCCGGGCCACCAACATCCCCTTCTGGGCCAATTCTCCATCGTTGACGGGCTCTACGATGCCGACGCCGTGTATGTCTCTCCTGGACTTCACTTGACCCGTGATCAGTACCTCGTGACCCGCTGGGACTCTCGTAGTCTCTCCTACAAGCACCCTGGCGCAAAACGTCCCTCCTTGGCCATCGGTACATCTAATTTTTTCTCCGTCCAGGTTCAGCTCCATTCTTTTGAGGTCAAGACTTGCGCGGTTTTGAAGCAGGAAGTCCATTCCTAGGATTCCGTCTAGTTTATTGGTGTTGCCGAATACCACCTGTAGAGAAGAGATATGGGTCCCGACTCGCAGCTCGACCGATCCCCTGCCCAGTGTATCCAGTTGACTACCGTCTGCATTACGCACGCCTAAGTCACTGGTCCTCAGATGTGGTCTACTCCCTCGAGCGATGCGGTAATACAAGGCTGACGACAAAATTGTATCCGTTGCTCCTGTGTCTACCAACAGCCTTGCATTAACGCCCCGTACTTCCACATCGACAAATAGCCCACTGCGGGCTCGATTTGGGTCTGTTCTAACTGTTGGTTGTGTCGTGGGTTTCGATTGAATCCCTCCTATTGTCTCTGTGTCTCGTATTGGCCCGGGTTTTGGTCCGGCCGTCCACTGGGCCCGGTGGTTGGCCGATTTCCGTTTCCCATCCATTGTTGTCCCTCATTCCTTTCTCGTCTTTTTGGACACTCCCTTTTGAAGTGGCCTTTTTCACGACAGTAGAAACATTCGTCTTCAGGCGTCGCTGATCTCCGTCTCCATGGGCCTTGCCGTCTCCATGAAGATGGCCTCTCGTGGTTCCCTCTGTCCCGGCTTTCGAGTTGTGCCTTGAGCTGCTTTATCTCTTCCAACAACTCTGTGGAACTTGCCGATGCATCCCCCTCCACAACTCTCGACTGTTTGTACCGCCGTCCCGTTCTCTGTTCTTCAAGCCTGAAGAAGTTATCTGTAGCCAGTGCTGCTTGTATGGCCTCGTCGAGAGTAGCGGGTTTTGAACGAAAGACGCCCTCTCGTATGGATTGGTCTTCGATTGCTTCCGTGAAGTGTGTCCTTGCCAGACGATCCTGTGCTTCCTCTGGTAATTCCGGATAGGCAAGCATGGATAGCTCCCCAATGGCTTGACCTAATTCTTGGATGCTCTCCCTGGGGCCCTGACGGCGATACCGCAATTCCAGTAGGTAATTCTCAGCCATTTGCCCTGGCCCAAAGCGCTTCTCCAGGAGCTCCACCAGCTTTCGATAGGTCAGATGCGATGAATCACTGGCCCTGATCCCCAGGGCCTTCAGGGCAGGCCCCCTGAGACTGGCAGCTAGAAAGATCCTCGATTGATTATTGTCCCATTCGTTTGCCGCTTTACAAGCTTCAAAGTGGCTGATGTACTCATGCCATGGAGTTCTCCCATCGAACCTGTCAGGTATGATACTTGGCTTCGAGGATGTCCTGCTGGCTGAATTTGCCCGGGATTGTATAGGCCCGCTGCTGAATGCCCCAGTTGCCCTGTTGTCTGCATTACATGTACTACCTGTGGGCTTATTTCTGGGCACCTCTATATGTCCCTTTTGAAATGATGGGACAAATCTGGATTCGTCGACTTCCTGTCTTTCTTCTGGGTGTGCCATTGCTCCTCCTGCTAGTGTCCTTCCATGTTGAACTGGCCTGAAACCTGTTGATGTTTTGTCGGGAACCCATCTCACCCGAGGATTATCTTCTTCCGGGCCTATCCCGCCCATGGGGTGCTGCTGTGTTACTGTTTCGTTTATTTCTTGTGAAGGTGGGGACGAAAATTCCTCTGTTATAGTTCTTCTTGGTGTCTTGGTGATCTCCTCCAGTCCTGGACTGGTCACCGGGGATTGTTCTATTTCCAGATGTTCTAAACGCTCCCTCAGCAGGCGATTCTGCTCCTGCAACATTTGATTTTCCGTACGTGAATGTTGTAGTTCTTCCTCTCCCCGTTGGACCTCCGCCACCAGCATATCCAGCTCGGCATCCTGATCCAACCTCTTTCCCTCCATCATGGACTCAGTGTATTCAAAACTCATGGGTTTACCTGCACCTGTTAATTAATTCCTTTCTAAAATCTGTGCAAAACCTTCCCACCAATTATCCAGACAATTTTGTTTTCCTTTGAGATATCAGTAATTTTACTTATATCTGTGAACTACAACAAACGAAAATACCGCAATCGTTTTATTTAAATACCAACATTGTAGACGTTCATCCGTGACGGCTCTATAACCACCGTGGTTGTCCTTATATCCCTGCAGGCGATGTAGGCATTCGTGTGTATAGAAGGCACCACAAGCACTGCAGGCGCCGTATACAATCTCCCTGCAGGCGCTACTTTAATTATTGAGGGCACTGTAGGCATTCACACGTGATGGCACTACAGGCATGCATGCCCTATGATTACCCTGCAGGCGCTACTCTTCACTGCAGGCACTGTAGGCATTCACACGTGATGGCACTACAGGCATGCAGGCACTATGGTTACCCTGCAGGCGCTGTACACTTTTCCCTGCAGGCGCTAGACTTTACACTGCAGGCACCCTGCAGGCGCTATACACTTTCCCTGCAGGCGTTAAACTTTTCACTGCAGGCGCCCTGCAGGCGCTATTCATTTTACACTGCAGGCGCTAGACTTTACACTGTGCACAGGCACCCTGCAGGCGCTATACACTTTCCCCTGCAGGCGCTAAACTTTTCACTGCAGGCGCCCTGCAGGCGCTATTCATTTTACACTGCAGGCGCTAGACTTTACACTGCAGGCACCCTGCAGGCGCTATACACTTTCCCCTGCAGGCGATGTGTCGTTAGAATTATTCTGAAGTTAGTTAGCGTGAGCATAGTGGCTTTTTAGCTGATAGTCCACGCAATCCATCCCACCGCTGCCACCAATGTAACGGAACTGGGTTTTCCTATTTCCGTCTATGAGGGATCTTTTGTGGATTATTTTTGTAGACCAACACCAACATACATTCCATCAAATACATGTATTCCTGACAGTCACCTGCATCACGCTCTCTAACAACAAATAAAGACACGGTCACGCCAGTGAATTATGTTGAATACGAAGTCATTGGTTTTACTTGCCTTGTATATCCGAGAGACAGTTTCAGTTATACTGCAGAACAATTCTTATTCAAATCCCTCTTCGCCGTCGCCTAGCTGACTTGCGATACCCCCCGAGTCTCTCTCTAGCTCTACAGGCGCCGCCCGGACACGTCCTAACCTGCTTGTGTCTACATTCTAACTCCCTTCTCTCTACTCCCGGCCTACGCACCAAACCCAAGCGTACGTGCTACCACACCCGTGCGCAATCCAATACCCGTGCGTAATTTGTAACTCCTTCGCCCAGTACGGCGAATGCACACACTTGTACATCATTTCGTGACAGTATCTATGTGGTTATTATGCATGTGTGAAATCCTAATTTTATGAGTAATTACCAAACTTAAGAGATGATTCCTTCTATAGAACAATTTTTTTCATAATGCGTCTTATAATGTAATAAACAGATGAATCAATAAAGCAGATATTTCAACACAAACTGCTAAGAGCCTGAGGTAAAGACTATTAATCAGACGTTGTTTACGTGCGTTATTTGAATTCTACACTTCATATCAGTTTCAAATTTTGAATATACAGCTTGCTAACACTTCTCTTTATGTTTTGCCAATGTTTCGATGGTTTTGTGGTGATCTGAAAAAGGGACGGGCTGTCTTTAACATGTCATGACATTGGCATGGTGGTTGGACGGAATGTGCGGTTCACGTTGCGCGAATCCAAGTTAAACATGTTTAACTTGTTAAACGTTTATCATAGGTGATGCCTGCTCATCAAAGAGATAGGATTACTCAGTCGGGATTATAAATGAAATCTGACATTCTAAATATTTGTTTACTTAGAAGTCTAATGAAGTCTATTTATATTTAACATAAGTCATTGACATTTGCATTATAGATTTGACATTTGACATGGAGCAGCAGCTAGTAAAATATACCCTTAACTTTAGGGTAACGAACATTTTGTCACTCTTCATGAAAACATGTGCAAAGCTATAATTTAAACTGAGATTTAAACAGTTCTGTCCCATATAGCCTATTCAGACCAAGATTTCATAAAATCTAATTCTTCTGTATAGATCCTTGGATCCTAGACAAAAAAAATATATTTTTATTGATATTTTACAAGAAGTATGTCAATGGTATGTCCTTTATTATCTAGGAATATTTTTCAGTACTTTTGGACTCAATTAAAGTGCATAGTCACAGAGATATGTCACTTATGCTAGTGTCTGTATTCTTTCTTGATTCCAGCCTAATCTCCCAATCTACATGGCCATCAAAGGGGTTGTTTTTGATGTCACTGCAGGCAAACGTGAGTACCCAATCTTCTGATTCCTGAAACAAGTAGAGAGATCTGAATGCATTCCACATAGTAAACCCTAATATCTATTTTGATAACATCAAAACATTTGAATTCCAAGAAATCAAGTGCATTGTAGTACATGTATTTAGTATAGTGTATGTACTGCAAAAAAGAACCTGCCCATCTGCAGTAGCAGGTACTACAAATGTATCTCAAAGTTTGCAATTATATTATTGACAAATTATGTATCATCCAAACCTAAGTATTGTACAATATACACATTCCTTCATGTATTCATTGAATTTGCAGTTTAGTAGATAAAGTCTGTGATGATTTGTTCATAATTTTTTCAAAGTGAGTCTTGAGGATCTACATAGTGTACTTGTATTGTTACTGTTTTCTCTAAATCACAAAGATTGTTCAATTACAAGTTATCCCAAGTTTGAAGCATTTCAAAATAAGAAATAATTACTTTTTGAAAATTAAGTACAACATTTATGTTTTAAACAAAGTGATTGTATGGATGGTGCAAAAGAGCAGACTTCCATATAAAATTTCAGAATGTATATTTGCATATATTTAAAACTACAGGTTGTGTACATCCTCTAAGCAAAGATGACAAGGATGTTGATATTGGCAATGTTTCCATATAAAGTGCAACATTACTTTTTGAACCTAACGCTAGATGCAAGCATCACAGTTTTTATCATTAAATGAACACTGGTGAGCACCATACTGTGTGTAAGTAAAACGACATTTTAACAGATTTGTGCTTGATTGCACCAATGGTCTTTTAGAATTCTATGGCAAAGATGCACCATACAATGCTTTGGTTGGGAAAGATTCTACTAGGGCTGTCGCCAAGATGTCTTTAGATCCAGTTGACCTCACAGCTGATGTGGTAAGTGTTTACAAATCATTTGTCAATGCAATATTTGTGACCACTTCTCACTAAATGATAATAAAAATAAAATTATAGATTTAGTTTAAACAATTCTGATAGTTTGGTACATATAACACCCATATGTTGTAGGAGCTATTGTTATTTGAATCAGTATTATCGATTGATTACAATTGATTTATCATTTGAATGAGAGTTGTTCAGATGAAATACCCTTCAAAATAAAATAAAAAATGAGGGTAAAAAGATAATAAAGATAATAATAACATGAAGTCATGATACTACTGACAATAAATAATAATAAATAATAAATACAACAAAATATCAAATATTTATTTCATTATTCTCATTGTTTTGATTTCAGCCTATTTGTGAAAACTAGATCAACATTTAAGGCAAAACATGATCTTTTCAGCTATGCATTTTTTAATTAGATAATTTAGATTTGTGCAAGTAGAATTTTGATTTATGAATTCATTGCTTGAACAGTGTATTTTTTTTAATGACCTGGTATCATCTTCTGCGAGTTTGTTTCTAATGATTTAATCAATAGAAGTGTGTCTCTTTGTGACATACTTCTATTTATAGACTTTATAAAAAGTCTGTTAAAGGTGATATTCATAGAAAATCCAAAAATATGAAGATATTCATCTACAGAAAGCTTATAAGCCATACAATGAGCTCGGATGACATTCAAACAATATATCACTTTCCAAAAAGCGAAAACAATCACCGTATTCTCGGGGACAAATTTGACCTACTGTCATCCGAAACGGCCTTTAGGTCTGACGTAAGAAACGGGAGGCGTTATTGTGCATCGCACGTGCCAATCCGCAGCTTCTTTTCCACCAGAAGCATCAGGCATTGTTAATGAAACTGTGATGGCAGTTGCTAGTGGATTAACAGGTGTGATACACAATGGTCATTGTGAAGCATATCCCGGCTGTGACGTACACACAACGCCACTTTCCCTTAGGCAATTTCGTAGGTCAGGAAGAGAATAAATTTAGTGAAATTTGACTTTCATTAAACACGTAACTGAACACTTTCATGGCATGTTAGCTGCATAAATTGCTTTAATAACTCATTCAATTATAAAATCAACTATATTTATTTGATTTTACTTCCTATGAATATCACCTTTAAAAAATTCATATTTCCGTATGTTCTCATCCCTTTGTAGACTGGCCTAACTGATGCGCAACTGAAATCTCTGGAGGATACCTTCCGGAACACCTACAAGGCCAAATACCCAATAGTTGGTCACATGGCGTTTGACGACTCCCACAGACATAGTGATCTATAGCTGAGAAGATCCGACAGTAATCCCATTGATGTCATGTTGAAATCTATGATTATCCTGCAAATAAGCATTAGTAATTGTTTAAAGTGACTTTAAATGGACATGTTATTTTAGTAAATTGTATTCATGGGCGTTTTATTTCTCGATTTATTCCATACTGCAGATTGTCTGTGTTGTTATGGGGATGTTAGCTATTGTGGAAGTCCGTCTGTGTAGTGTATTTGCACTCAGCCACCCTTGGATTATATGTAGGTAGCAAGGGGAAAACAATATTAAAGCAATGTCGACATATGACTTGACCAGTAACAGTCAAATATGTCCAGAGAACATATATGAAAGGGAGTTGGGGACCTATTGAACAATGTTCATGTTTTTCTAAAACATAAAATAGTGATGCATTGTAAAGGTTATTTTTTTTTCTTTTCATTTCACATGACTGAAAGGACAGCTCATTCGGCATAATTTGAAATGTGTTATTAATGATGGGTTAATGTGTGTTTGTGCATGGGTGTGGGTGGGGGTTCTTTAGGGTTCAATACATTTACACTGTAGTTAGTGAATCTCTAGAACCTTGTCCAGAATAAAAAGAAAAACTACTCTGCCTTACCATAACTGCAAACCTGCCATAGAAGAGAGAGGGGGTGACAGGGGATTTTGTGCAACAAATCTAAAAATATTTTTGTCCAATGTATGCCATATGAATCTAAAGTCAAGTTTCATGTACGTGTATATTTTTCTGTGCCTCTTTAAACTGCATCATATATCAGTGGAAAGAAAGGACTATATAATGTATTATGTCACCAGTGAATCATGTAACTTTTGCTGAATTGGTATAACACCATACAAAATGAAATCCTGGCCAAACAATTTACTGCCCTATCTTCTGATTAGCATGCTCACAAAAATGTCTGATTAACTGGCTTGGGGTTTTTTTTGACAGCTCATGCTTTCATATATAGTACACGTACAAGTGTGTGTAACTCGAATGTATACACACATTTTGAAATAATATTGTGCAAATGGATGTAATTCTTCTTCCAGTGACGTGCCTGTCAACTCTTGTGTTGTGTTTTGATTTTGTACAAATTCCAATATGTATATTTTTGAAGAAGAAAAAAGATTTTGTAACTTTTGCTTAATAAAACTAACAATAATATATAACCAAGTATGACATCTCAGTTAAGTGGTCAAATGTATTCAATGTTTCAATTTTATTTTAAAATAATGCGATAATAGTGTAAACATCTACTTTTGACAATTGATAAGACATTAAACAGAAATATTAATGTCTGCGTGTACACAATAAATAACAAATTCATACTGCATATCTCCACTTTCTCACTTTTACATAAAGTAAACAACACTCAAGCTTGGAAAATTGTGCCATTGTGATATGCACAATATACCATTCACATACTTTCACACCATACTGAGGGATGCACAAGTAAGTATGTATACAAAGTTTGGGACAAACAGAATTATTTCGAGGTAATGGGAGTATGATAGACTCTAATACACTCTGTTAGTATTCTTTATGATGTTTATTACAGCATTCTCATTAAAGATAAGGGGAAGAAGTGGTTAGGCCAACATTTGGTTGGAGAGCGTTTTACTTCATGCTTCTTCCATTCTATAGAACTCTTTACTTTCCAAAATATCACATGAAAGAATCCAAATGAAATATCAATGGTACAATCAGGATGTAAAATCTATGAAGAGATAGTGCTATTCCTGATGTTCTTTACAACAAGAGTGCACTATAGTTCTTTATTTCAAGTGTACTTTGACTTGTAATTCATAATACATGTACATAACATCCGAGTGACAAGTTTCAAATACATGTGTGTACAAAACTCAAAACAATACTACATCAAATCACATTGTTTATGATGCCTGCATCATACCATATTGAAATGACAAACAAAAATTAAACTTAAAATGCTCCCATCTACAATGTCTTGTAGATTTTTCATAATATGGGCCAAGATTTTTTAAATAAACAAGGTCTGATAACATCTCCTGAATATGGAGTGAAATGAGATGTAACAAGCTGAGAATTTAACCTTGTTAAGGTATGTGTTGGGAGTAGTAAAGACTACTGGATCCATCATCAATGGAGTGTCGTCCCATGACCATTGGCCCCATTTCTATTTAATTTCATGATACCAAGAAGGAATCATTGGAGATGATTAAAGTAATCAAAGAAAACATGGACCCAGTGATGATGGCAGAGGTGTCCTTCTATGACTACCTCTTAACTTTAAGCCTTTCAGTACCATCCATTGATGGTCCCATGTGAATTACAACACAATGTACTTCCCATGGGACTGAGAGAGTTCAGATCAATACTGCCCAAACTTGGAACTGATTTTGAACTAACCAGGTCTCGGGTCTCTTCTGGCATGGATTTTTTTTTCTCCATAAGGTGTAGAGGGTCTTTAACATTTTGCAGTCATGACACTGAATTCAGAGGGATGTTGCAATTAGAGCCCTGGTCACTGGATACAAAAATGTACCATACACACATATGTGCACCATCTCCACTCCCTGGGGAGTATTTATTCCTTGCTCACTGCATGATTTCGGCGCTGGGTCAAGATCATTCACATAATTGTTCACCTCCTACCAAGTACCCATTTATACTCCTGGGTGGAGAGCAGCAATGTGGATAAAGCATCTTGCTGAAGGACATGAGTGCCATGGGTGGGATTGAACTTCAGACCATCAGATCTTCACATACCAGGAGCCAAAACCACAACATTTGCCGAGTGAACCATTTTTGTGTCATAGGTACTGCTTTAAACATTGTTGCTTCCTCCCCAATTATCATCTCAACAACATTTAGTGAACTGGGATCGTAAATAAGCCTCTAAAATCTATTTAGAATGTTTCTTCCACAAAGAAAAATAACTCATGTGTGCATTCAAGTAGGCTATGAGAACCAAACTGGTGAATGGTGATGAGAAAATGAGTTTTCATTTCCACAAAGGAACATATTCCCAAATTTTAAGAAAAACTTGTCATCCCTCCAAGAACACAGCAAAGGCAACATTGTACTCTGCTCTTTTTTTTTTCCGAAACATTTTTTTCTTCTAGCAGGAACCCATTTCTCAAAATTACCCAGGCAAAAACGATGACATCTTGTTCAGCAACCACCTGTCTATGAAAGAACACAAATTTCTGTTTCCCTTACACAACTTGTCTCATGGAAATCAGCATAAAAATAACACTTACATCATAAAGATCACATGTGTGTCTTATAAGAGCAGTCTTTATATACAGATGTCACTGTACCCACAAAAAAGTGTGTTCCATATATGTTAGTCCCATCCTTGGAGGTCTAGACTTGCGCTGGGTCTGCGAACCGAGCCGTGACGATGTAGAAGATGGCTGGGAAGGGTATGCAGGCAAGCATCGGGCCATAGATGATGGGGTTCTCCAGGGTGGTGAGCGCGATGATGCCGTACGCGTGCATTAACCAGTGGGCAAAAAGGATCATGGGATTCCGCTTTTTGCTGACCAGCAACCGTGGTGTCTGTATGATGGGAGTGGTCAATGACATATCAAAGGAGCTTGTCAAACATATAGTTACTATATCAGCAATAACATGTAGTGTAAAGAACATGAAAAAGGATAGAGATCTTGTACTTAAAAGTAAAACCTGTCAGCTAATCATGATATATTATGGTGATAAAATAGCTATTCACATAATTATTTCCAATTAATCATGTTTTTACCTCTAAAATTCTTGTACAAGAGTGTTACCATACAGAAAATTGTTTCTAAGCTATAGAGTCAAACCTGTATTTGTGGCCACCTGGCTATAGCGGCCACCTGTATTGTTCAATATCAAAGCACACATATGTAAACAGAGGATAATTCTCACCTCGATTTCTTCTTTGGCAAAATGGACAGCGTGTGTTATCAGTGACGCGATGAGAGTCAGGTATGGATAAGAATAATCTGTTTAGAAGAAAAAAAACAGTCTATTATGAGAGTATCCAAACTTTAATAACAAATACTATGTAAATACACAATAAATTGTGGCATTTATGTCTCAAAGATATATGTGAAACAGCTTTCATATCAATTGATATCTTCAATGCGATTCTGTAGTACTAACATAAATCAAGTAAGGTCATCTGGAAATTAACATCAGGATACATTGGGTCAATAATGTTTCAGTATGTAGCAATTTTGTAAAAATTAGCAAGTAGTACAAGAGACTACTCACAATGTGAATTATAACACCAGGGGGGGTGTTTCACCAAGCTGTTCTTAAGCTAAGAACGACTTTACGCATGACTGGTGACCCTTCTTGTGCTAAATCAGATTCTCAATCATTTTGATTCCCATCAGATAAAATTCAAATCTGATGTTTATAAATTCAAATTCTTGTTGTTAACTGTTGTCTGAATACAAAGTTTAGGATTTGTCAAATTTGATTAGGATTGTTGGAAATTAACTCCCACTATGTTCAAACAGGAACAAAGTGGAATATCTCATTTAGCACATGAAAGGGTCACAGTCGTGCATAAAATTGTTCTTAGCTTAAAGAACAGCTTGGTGAAACATCCCCCAGGACAGGAAACTATAGTGAAATTGTCTTCAAATTCAAACCATTAATGAAGCAGTTGCACATTAACCTCCTTTATATTATTCTATCGCAACAGTACGCCATTTCCTTTTAGTAAATCACAGAATATTTTAGGTATGTTAAGAACACAAATTTTGACAAACTTACAAATTAGTCCAGCGAGGACGGCATGAAGCACAGTCAAGATAGGTAGGAAATAGAGAGCGGCGTAAATAGAACTTCTGCCAAGATTGTCCGCCAGCTTCATAGATAGGCCTGGTCTGAACAGCATCATCAGGATGAGCTGGAGACAGTAGTGGATGAAGACAGCAGTATACCTGCACAACAGCCGAAGAAAAGCAATAGAGCTTGATGCTAGGACATACAGGACCTTTGTCATTCTAACCAAATACCCATAAATACAATTGTGAAAATATATTTCACCCGTTCTACTGAGCCTGCACATATGCCGGCTGGCCCTTTTCTGCTCAGATTCTAAGTAGCATGACTCCCATACAAACTGCTGTTCAGACAATTGACAACAGGCTATGAATAACCTTCAAATACATTATAGGACACAATTCAGCCAAATCCCTCTGGGTACTGCAGTTCCAATGCAAATGTTGACATCATATCTAGACCAGGGTTCCAAAGCCAGAAAATCTAACCGTAATCAACAAGTTAAAAGATTGTGAGAAAAAAAGGAATGTCCTTGGTATTCTCAGCCAGCATGTCACATGTGAGATAACATAAATGGTTTTACAGAGCAGTTTTGTGAGATGGTTGAAGAACACTCTGATTATCTCAAAAGAGACAACATGCCAAGCTCTTCACACTTACAGTATTGCAGTACCTCACATACTCACACACCAGGGGGGTGTTTCACCAAGCTGTTCGTAAGCTACGAACCACTTTAAGAACGACTGGTGACCCCTTCTTGTGCTATATGACATTCTCAATGATTTTCATTCACATCAGCTTAAGGTCAAATCTGATGTTTATAAATGAAAATTCTTGTTGTTAACAAGTGTCTGAATACAAAGCTTGATTTGATTTGTCAAATTTTATTAGGATTGTTGGAAATTAACTCCCAATATGTTATCGCATTTAGCACAAGAGGGATCACCAGTCGTTCATAAAGCTGTTTGTAGCTTACAAACAGCTTGGTGAAACACCACCCAAGTAGTTAAAGAGAAGGGAAAGCTACATGGTTTATTTTCAAATAAAAAAGGCTCTCCATATCACAAAATGAGGGAAAACCATGTAAGTCCATCCTGAGGATAACCTGCCCCTGAACATCTACCCCCGTTGATCAAATTGCAGCTGGATGACTAGTGCATTGTCACTTTATAGGGTTACAAAAAATATCTCAAGAGTACAGAAATATAATTTAACTCTATCTCAAAAGTATTCCAAACAAAAGTGTTTTTCTCTCTTCAAACCACAAAACACGGCCGGTGTGATTGGTAGTTCTTTCTTACCCTGGGTAGGATGAAGGGGAATTATCACAGGAAAATAAAGTCAATAAATGCAAGATCCTTGCCTTACTCAATAGTTAACTGATTAACCAATTCAAAATTATTTGATAGGTTATCTAATCATCAAGAAGCAGCTTACAGAGGATAGACGGCCTCCTGGGTGCAGTGTAGAGTAGTGGTATACTGAGGCTGAGGGTTCTTCAGCATGGTGTACCAGTCAGACAGCTGTAGTACTTCACAGGTCCTCAACGTAGGAGATCCTTGAGGGAAAAAAGTAGCGATGAAATTGAATCAACATGTCAATGCCACCTTGATTGTTCAATTGTACCAGTCAGACAGTTGTAGAACTTTACATGTCCTCAACTTGGGACATCTTGGACATCTTTGAGAAAGAAACCATTAAAGATTTAATTTAATACACAAATCATGTACTGCCCCCTTAATGGTTTCTGGTAAAAGTCTGAGAAATTAAAAATGCTGACTTTTAACCTACCTAAACTATATGGTAAGCTCCACAATATGAATACATACAACAGAATAACACATTTTCAGTAATTAACCATCTTGACCTTTGAAGGCATCTCAACTATGGTATAATGAATCTATTTCTCACCCATTGGCTCCAGTACCAGCAGGGTAACGATGCTTGCTACTGCACACTCCAAGGTAGCCGAGATGTGGAGGGTGATAGCTCTGCTGCTCACATGCAAAAGGATGAAGATAATTAGTAGGCAAACCCTTACACCTTCCCACAAAGATGTAAAGCAATACAGTAGAACATTCCCTAGCAACCACTTGCAAAGAAAGGCTGTATGTTTATAAAGACCATATTTCGTGTTTCCCTTGCAAATTGCTTCTCTTTGAAACTAAGTCTTAAAATAACCCATAAATAGAGACCACCTGCTCATAAAGAATAAAGCAAGAAAGAAAACAAGAAATAAAGCCCACTGGACTCGCTCAAGTGGTCTTTCTGTACAGGGTCACTGTATAACACTTACATCATAAAGATGGGGTAAATCCATACAAATGTGTATGCCACATTACACAAATGACACAAGTTGGCATTTGAAAAATTGACACTCCTACTCCACCTTTCTACTCACATATTGAACATACTGAAGAGCAATAACTTCAAGGGCTGAGATGTGGGACTAACCTTTTGCCATCTGAGAAGTAGTCGATGAAGAAGATGTGGAGAGTGAGGGAGACCAGCACCATGAAGCCCAGGTACATCCAGTCGTAAAGGTCAGGGCGGTGATCACAGGCTGTGCACAGGGAAGCATTGTTGGGACGCTCACCACGATTGCAGGCCTGAAAGCAACACAACATCCAACAAAAAATGATGAGATCATTAAAGGGCATATACTGTACTGGGAAGGCAAAAAAGCCTTCAAAATGTAATTGTTAGCAATCTTCTTGCCAATGGTCTTAAATTCATGTATTGTCTATTTTAGAAGCTTGCTGAAAGTTATTTGGCCTCAAATGGTCTACACTTGGAGTAATGAGTGATTAAATCACAAATCCTCAAAATGTTCTGCCCGAACATTTAGAGGATTTAATCATTAATCATTAATTAATACATATGTGGATCATTTGAGGGCAAATAACTTTCAGCAAGCTTCTAAAGACTAAAATGGTCAATACATGAATTTAAGACCATTGGCAAGAAGATTGCTAACAATTACATTTTGAAGGCTTTTTTGTCTTCCCAGTACAGTATATGCCCTTTAAGAGACAGAAACAGTTTTGGTCTGTTTTGTGAAATATTACTTAAACCCGGGTTAAGAATCCCTGTCTCTAAGCAATGTATTTTTTTTTTATTAAGAAAGCTTACATACTATCATATATTTAAATGTTCAACACACACTTTTTACAAGGGATTGCAAACATTTTACAATTCCACAAGTTACATTTTCTTTACACTTAAAATCAATTCATATCTTACCCCACAGGAGCTGTAGGTCACATTGTCAAACTCATCTGTGGCTGAGAGGAGTGTGCGGCCACAGTAGGTGCCTGGACAAGTCCTCTGATTGGGCACTGGACCACTCACTGCAAAGAAATAAGTCATAACATTTAATGGTCACTGTTTTAAGAACAACACAAGCATTTCAAGTAATTTCTTTGTACACCTACAAACGCACACACCCCTAAGTGGCGGCCATACAGCAAATTTCTTATTCACACAAATCTCATTATTTTAGATGCAAAGAACCACCTTGTATGGGATGTTTTTATTCAATCTGATAGTTTTGCATTGCTACTCAACTTAAAGCAAGGATAGTACTACAAATCTATGGCAGAGCCTTGACAAGTTGGGCAAGACAGTTACCTTAACAAAGGTAAAGGCAGGAGATATCAATATCGCTGAAGCATTTAAAACTATAAAGCGCATAGCATAGTGGTGAAAACAGGTACCAAAATACCTGTCTCACTTCCCTGATGAGCCAGTTCCAGTAAGTAACTAATTTTCACCCAGGTGTTCATATCTGAAATGTTGATCTGATAATATAGACCTATAATACATCACGGCAGGATATGGGAATGGGATACCCCTAGACCAAAAATTAAGTCTCTGTAGCTAAGTCGTTGGATCTCCTGAGATTGCATCTGGCTCCTCTGAATGTCGAGGCCGGGTATGAAAAAAAAAGAGACACTATTCCTGTTCAGGGATTAAAGGGGAAATGCACTCTGAAATCATTTTTTTTTCAATAAAAAGAGACAAATGAAAGAAACATATGAGTGAAGGTTTGATGAAAATCGGTCAAAGGAAAAGATAGTTATTTTATTTTAAAGTTTTGATTTTGTGATGGGATAGCACCTCGCATGTCATGTCACAAAATCAAAACTTTAAAATTAAATAACTTTCTTTTCCTTTGACCGATTTTTGCCAAACTTTCACTCATATGTTTCTTTCATTTGTCTCTTTATATTGAAACCAAAATAATTTCAGGGTGAACTTCCCCTTTAAACCCCCGCGCCTAGCCTTTGCCATGTGGCAAGCGGGGATAAGTACTACTTGCAATGAAACCCAAAGATTTTCCCCATTTTTATGCTACACATAGGTCTGTGACTTCAATGAAATAAACTTCACTTTGTCCTTCAGTCAAAAGTTTGACCTTGTGTCTTTGTGAATACAAAACAAAAAGGAAAACTGAAAAGGAAAAAGTTAAAATTTGAAGGGTTGCTTCTTCATTATTGTTGTGGCAAGTAGACACTTAAAGATTGTCCGTCCCTTTTGCAAGCTTAAAATTTGAAATCGTCTATCACGATCGTAAATTGAAGAAAGTGTGATTCAAGACCATTTCTAAGAATATAGCATGTTGAAGCTTTCTGTATATGTAAAAAATTTCAGCCGTTAAATTTCAAACCGACTTTTTTCGTACTACGAAAAAAGTAATAGTCTTTGTTACAGTATCTATGTGGTAATTATGCATGTGTGAAATCCTAATTTTATGAGTAATTACCAAACTTTGGAGATGATTCCTTCTATAGAACAATTTTTTCATATTGCGTTTTATAATTTAATAAACAGATTTATCAACAAAGCAGATATTTCAATACAAACTGCTAAGAGCCTGAGGTAAAGACTATTTATCAGACGTTGTTTATGTGCATTATTTGAATTTTACACTACGTATCAGTTTTAAATTATGAATATATAGCTTGCTAACACTGCTCTGTATGTTTTTCCAATGTTTCGATAGTTTTGTGGTGATCTGAAAAAGGGACGAGCTGTCTTTAATTTCTGCTCAGTTGCTCATTTTCTTTAGTTCAAAGTTATTCAAGTTGTTTATTGCTTGTGCAGTTAAGCACGATTAAGCCAGAGGCTGAGTTGATACGAATAATTGTCTTGTCATGCTTGTTCTGCTCATAAGCAGCTCAAGCTCAGCTCAACTACACTCAGTCTTCAATTCACTGTGCACAGTGGAAATGCTGTGCAACAACAACAACTTTTCCCAAGCGGGATCCGGGATGACCCTCTCCACGAGAAACCCACCACTACCAGAACCATACTTACGCGTTTTGAATGGACTTATTTCCAATCCATAAGAAGGAAGTGACCATGATACAAGGCAGATTACCAAACAAATCGAGAAATTGTTGAAATAACTCATTTTGAAGAGGAGTACTTTCCTCCACGCTCCAGTCGAGTAGATTCCTCTGATACAGTAAATGAATTGAACATAGATTTGTCCGGAATTTTCTAAGGTAGCCTGAAAACGCAAAAGGTATTTTTAATGCATGTGAGTTGTTCTGTATCCTGCAAGGGGGGGGGGGGGGGGGGGGGGGGGGTCCAGTCTAATTATGTTTAGTGTAGGGTGTTCGTCGTTCAAGTGGGAAGAGGGTGTGTCTTAAGGTAGCGAAAAGGCTCCTTCCTCCTTGTTAGAGATAGTTTGAAAAATGTTACTATTAGGCTATTAGGCAATAAACAAAAAAGGCAGTTGTCTTAGGTTTTATGATTAACTCCGTTTTGCCGCTTTTATAGCCTTAACTCACTTAAAAATTATTGCATGAATCACACGCTGAGCGGTGATCTATCTAGCACATCTAAAGGGATAGTTCACCCTAAAATTGAGTTGATTTTAATAACAGAAGAATCATAGTAATGACTAGCGATTCTTATACAAAACACAGTGAGCATGTCCCTATGTATTGAGAAAGAAGAACAAGAGGTGCGAGATGTACTGGGTCTCAACAAAAATGCGTACCGGCATTTATACATTATACAAATATTGACTGCTATGAGGGGCACAGTTAAAATTATAAGCCCAAGATGATGTCAAAACCATGACTATGCCCGAAGCGAAGCTGAGGGCATAGTCATGGTTTTGACATCACCGAGGGCCTATGATTTTAACTGTGCCCCGAATATTAAGCAGTCAATATTTGTTTTATAAACCGAATGTATAGATTCTTCTCATCGATTGGTTAAAAGATTTCCTGAACTGACAAGGCCTACAAGATAGCATGTAATAGGCATGTAAATCAACACTCATTGCGCGTACAGGGATTGCGCACACACGAGCGATATCGCGCGGTGTTGAGGTTGTCTTATTATTTTCCGGGCACAGTCGATTGCCATGCCCCGGGCACAGTTAATTTTGACGTCATCTTGTTAAAAACGGGGGCACAGCTATTTCGATGACTCTACTTTTAACCAATCAGATGAGAGGAATCTATGTATGAGGTTTATAATAGATATTAACTACTGCGTCTGTGATCTTAATTTTCATGGCCGTCACCAGGGAGGTGCGAACGCACCCCCTCCAGACCCCAATTTTATATTTCTTTTAAGGGGGCGAGTTAGTTTTGTTGTGTGTGTGTTGTTGTGGGTTTTTTTTTTTTTTTTTTTTACAAACAACCCAACAATTGAAATCTAATGTTGAAAATAAAACGAAGAGCTTTTGTGTAGAATCCAACTGAAATCCAAATACTTATTTTCAAACAGCCAAGGAATATCTTTGATATTTTTTGGCAGGTGAACTAGATGTCCTACGACATTGTGATGTATTGATTGGACAGGTTTCTCTGTTTATTGTGTGAGCAGTCTTCAAAGTTTACTTTGGAGGCATCAAATCAGCTAACAGAAAATTCACACTCCTCAGTATAAGCTTTCGAATAATAAAATTGTTTAGTGTGATGAAAGAAATTTGGTCAGTATAGTGGAAGTGTATACTTCAAGTTTTGCATAAATAACTAGGGGGGTGATAAATAACATTTCAAGATCCACAGCTCTGAATACTTAGTTTGATAGCTATTGTTAACGGAAAATGAAGCCTCCGAAACAACAAATTGCGGCAACTCGTTCTCAAAATGGAGAAGCAGTCAAACTAAAAGTCTATCTGGTAATTTTCATTGAACATAACAAAAGCAACCCCCGACATTCCAAAAATAATGCAGGGCTGTACAAAAAAATGTCAAACGGTATTTTGTGTACACAAAATAGGTGCAATTTAAGATACTAATGTGCCGACCAAAAGTGAACGAATTGAAGATGCTATGCTACCTGAGGTATTGTCATGGGCGGAAATCGCTCCCCGAAGGTGGAGGGGACATGTTTTCCCTCAAGAAGTAGCTGAGCGGGGGGGTTATGATGTTTTTCGAAAAAAATTTAATCCGTCCAGTCTCGTGGGGGTACACGACCGAAAATAGTGGGGGGACATTTCATATAAAAAGTGTGTCCCCCCCCCCCCTTCGAAATGGTGGGGGGGGGGGGGGTTATGACTTTTTTTCGGTACACGACCGAAAATAGTGGGGGGGGGACATTTGATATTGTGCCCCCCCCCCTTCGAAATGGTGGGGGGACACGTCCCCCCCCCCCCCCCCCGTCCCCCCGGGATTTCCGCCCATGGGTATTGTAGCACCCAATTAGGTCACTCATAATGCCACAGTATTTATAAATCATGTGGCTTTATGACATTGCTACAGGAAAAAAAATGTTGAAATTTCAGAGTTGCACCCTATACTGTGAGCATGGCCATATATAAATCAGGTGATTGGATAATGGAAGGACAGAGAGTGAACAAAAATCCAGATTAACATTTGTCAAATTGCACATTTGAATTACTTGGTTGTGTTATTCGTGGTTACACCTGTATCGAAATAGAGCGACCATACTGAAACGCCATAGGAGAGGAAATGATATAGAAATAGGTGACATAAATAGAAAGAGAGAGAGAGAGAGAGAGATAGAAAGAGAAAGAAAAAGAGAGGAATGAGGGAAAGGCGAGACAAACAGAAATGAAATAGAAGAAGGAAATTAAAAAGAAAAAAGAAAACCAAGAGATAAAGAGAAGCAGAGAAAGAGGACAATTAAGAACGAAAAAGGAAAGAAGTTGGGAAAATAGAAAGTCTAAAAAGGGAAACATGACATTTCAATGCGATAATGAATATTTCAATACATGTGTCTCATGCATTGAACATTCTAGTTATAGACTAATGTGATTTTGCCCCTATCTATTCCACCAGGAGCACTGCCTGACATCGGTATTAGTAATTGTTGTGTCCCCCCCCCTGAAAAAAGCACACCCCCCCCCCCCCCCCACCCTGAAAAAAGCTGGTGACGGCACTGAATTTAGTATTTGAATCAATGTTTCTTAAGCGTTCAGGGAGAATATTGCACCCCTTTTTTAAACACTTCCTGACCGAATTAACCTGAGTACCATCCTAATCAATGAATAAAAATAAGATCCGTCGAACGAAAACCAGAGGATATGTGAAGAAATTTGGTTTCATGAAAAAAACCCCACAACAGTTAAGGTTTGGTGAAAATCCGTCAAAAGATAAGTTATGATTGTTTCAAATTTTGATTATGATGTCACGTGCGAGATGCTTCGTATATGTGTACTATTTTTTGGGGGGGTGAAAATGTCGATGTTCCTATAAGGATATGCATCATTTCACTTGTGCATAATTTGATACATCATTTGAAACTCGTTTTTACACATCACTATGGAAAATGTACTCCTTCATCAAAACAGAAAAAGAACAATAAAGGAATCATTCAGCACACAGCATATTGAAGAGCCCCTCGCACAATATTGTAACATATAAAAACTTGTTTATCCTTTGACGGATTTTTGTCAAACTTCCACTCATATGTTTCGTTCATGTCTGCCTTTATCGAAACCGAATTATCTGTAGGGTGTACTTTCGTTTTGAATGGTTGGATGTAGGCTCTAAAGTATGTTGTGTACTATTTTTGATGTTAAAATGTCGATGTTCTTAGAAGAATATGCATTATTTCATCTGTGCATTATCTGTGCTGAGAAATGATATTTCCATTATCATCTGCCAACCTGAGAGGGGGGAAATTATGTTCACCGGCCACTGCAATTCCTTGTGATTGCTTGTCCAGCAGTTTGCTGTCTGACGTCTCCTTCCTTCGTTACAGAGAGCGTAAGTTTTGTGGAGGTTCAGCCATCTTGTATGTTTTAATAAGGTCTCCACGCATGTGAATCATGGCACATGTTTTTAATGCTTTTTTATGCCATCTTAGGCAAATGTCAAAGCGGTATCAAATTATTTATGTACATATGGATGTGCTGTGTTATTATGCAATGCGCACCCGATGTAGACCAATACTCAAAACGATTATACAACAGGCAAGCTTATCACTTGCTATTACAGATCTTTCCCTTGCTTAAGAGTTGTGAAAACTTGAAATTGTAAACTATTAGGCCTAATTATAAAAATATACTAGATAACATGTTCTATTTTGTAAAAAAAAAAAAAAAAAAAAGAAGAAGAAGAAGAAGAAGAAAAAGTGTCCATTGGAGTATTATGGTGAGACCTAACAATTCACCATCCGTCATAACGGCCTCTAAATGTAACCAATGCCATGTTCTTATGAATTGTGAAATAAGTAAACTTTACATTTGAGACTAGCATGATAATCATGCGGATAGTATGTACATTTTTATAAAATGTCTGCCCTAAAGTATTATGAGAGTAAAAACAATTTAACTTTCCATGTCCTTCGTAACTCTTCTAAAAAGCAAGTTTCCGCATAATTCATTTTCACTGTACTTCTCTACCATAGTCAGGAAAATATTTCATGCTTACAATAATAAGTGGTATACTTTTCCGAATGACGCATAGGCCTAATTATTTATAGATTTATGACGCGTGATTATTTTGACTTCTGGGCCCTGTTGCATAAAACTTACCATTGATAGTAACTTTGCTATCAATGGCAACTTCTATGAAGACTTTGAATTTGATTGGCTGTCCAGCAATGTTACCATGGTAGTTACCATTGATGGCAGAGTTACCATTCAAGAATGGTAAGTTTTTATGCAACAGGGCCCTGGCCTAACTACAGTCTATAGAGGGGCGGTCAGAGATTTCACCTATCCCAATCAAGAAACGAAATGATATGATCATAGCATCCATGACCATAATCATTGAAAAGCTATGAAAGACAAAAATGTTAAGTAAACCCCCAAGAAAACCCTCAATGATATGTCGTTGTTTTCTTTTTAATTCAACACAGAATATTTACGCCAAAATAAGAAACACTTTTTCTGTGAAAACGGACGTCCTACAGATACCATACTGATATCGGCTAACTTCATTCATTTCATTCTCGTGCACGACGTCATCACCAGCATCCACGCCAGTAACGTCGAAGAATACACGCGAGGAAAGTGAGCATAAGGACATAAATATCGCTTTGTAGAAAAGCCAAACGAAAACCATCATGACATATATTACTTCATGGGAAGAGTTTGCCAAAGCAGCTGAGAGACTGTATATCTCAGATCCTTCTAAGGTGAGCTATTTCGGATATTTTCTACACGAGACCTCTTCTCTCTTCTCGGCATTGCTCGTTACAGTGGCTTTGCGGGACGTGGGGGTCGTCAGGCCGGGTCCCTAGCCGCATAGCCATAGCCAAGGCCCGGTGTGCGCTCAACGATAACATGAAGTCATTGTGCATTTGTGATTATTTAGTGGCTGGGAATGCATGGATGTGGTGCATGATCATAATATGACTCCTAACCGCTTCATGATTAGCGTACCCTATCCAATATTTTTCTCATTCTCAGTTATGCCACATGAATGCTAGATTTTGAGGATAATACAGTGGTTGTTGAATCATTGATTTGAATATAATGTGTAAATTGACAAGGGCAATCCTACTGACAGTTGTGTGAAATAAAAATTTAAACTTGATTAATTCTTGACAAATTTGGTATCAACTGAAAGGTCTAGGAAAGACAAGTGCAGTTGTTTTTTAATTGATTCTTCAAATCTGATTGTTATTGAAGAAGTTACAGCGTTTTAAAAATGGCAAAACACTGCTTTTCTGGTAACGGAAATTGTACAGTACTACATGTATATCAATAGGACAGATTAAAATGTTGTGACCAACATAGATCTGCACCGACCTTTAAAATGACGTAGTCTAACTTCCTTAATTTTCATCTCCTCTTGGGAAGTTTGGTACCTGTACTATGTAGAAATCTTATGAAATATAAAACATGAATTTGTCAACAAAAACAGAAAGCATATCAGTAATACACTTTGTACTTCTGATAATTAACAATGAAACAATAAAATAATTTTTGAATTTTTTTCCCCATTTTTTAAAACTTTAGAAATTCAGCATCAAAATCTCATCACTTTTGTACCAATTAAGATTTTGATGCTAAATTTCATTAATAAAGTAATATGAAAAATGTTTTCTCCATCAAAATATGATGGCATGCCATAATATTTTGATGAAGAAAAACAATTGCGTTTTAATACAATTTAGCATCGAAATCTCATCACTTTTGTAATTTGTTATCAATCATCAAAATTCACATGCAAACGCCACGGGTTAACCCACAAATCTACGCTGCCGCTGCTTCGCGCTGGAGCTCCCAGGCTAGCAAATCAGTATTGCAGCATTCCCATTGCGTGCATTATAAATGTGCGATATTGCCTGGTCCATTATTGTACGGGATTGCCAAAATAAGTTACATGTAACTTAGTTTAACCAAAATCTGTCAAAGACCAGCAACCCTCACTTTCTCAGAACCAAGACTCTTATAGTACATGTACATTTTTTTCCCATGAAAGAGGAGTGGCAAAAATTTTGCAGTTCTCATTTGCCATTCAAATTACATCTGTTCCATCAATGTTATTACAGCTGAACAGTTCTGTAGATTTTACAATGATTAAATCCATGGGGCAAATGCACTGAATGCATGGATGCAAATGAAAATATTTTTCATATTAAAAAACTGTGATGCTGATGCAATATTTGATTATTTTTATTTCTCATTCTCACTTGTTCCAGGTTAGGATTGTCACAAAGTACAGACACTGTGATTCAAAACTATGCATCAAAGTTACAGATGACCAAGTGGTAAGATATGTTGTTTTGTTTTTAGCTGAAATTACAAGTTATTCATGTACCTGTAGTTGATGTTTGTGTTTGATTTTATTTAAGTTCAACTAGAAGCCACACTATGGCCATACCTTGATAAGTCTATTTATTGTGCAGAATATGTTATGAGGAGATGAATGACAAAAACACACATACATACTCAATTTGAATAATGGGCTATCCCACATGAAAACAACTACAAAAGTTGTTAAATATTGCAAGGAATTCTATATGTACATGTATGTCAAATCAGTTCACTGTAAAATGATGTAACAACTTTGGTGACATATATTCATGTTTCTATCAAAACTCTGAATTTAGCAACTTAACTGTTCAAAACAGATCATAACAATAAGCGAGTTCGTAATTACAATGTGCGCATGAGCAGATTGTTGCTGGTACGAATAACCTCGGGTCAATTGAACAACTCACAGAGTAAATTTAAAATTCATTAGATACTCAACCAGGTTTCTCTTCATTATCATGCAGATATGACAACAATCATTCAGCTTTGAAAGGCAGTAAAAGAACATTCCACCATGCGCACCTGTTTGTATTGTTGTTTTGGGCACATTGTAAAATGTATTCACATCCATCATCCCATCCGCCTTAATGAACAGATCCCAGTCTGCATTCTTGTAGTATTTATTCAGTGAATTGTCCAACCATCGCGTAACTACGAACTGGTCTATTGTAATGTTTTCCTTTGTTCTCTCTCTCTTTTCACCAAGTGTTTACAATATCGGACTGAGCACAGCCAAGACCTGAAGAAAGTTGAGAAGTTCACCAGTCAACTGATGAGACTCATGTTAGCGAAATAGACTTGCCAATTCCATGTTCAAGTATCAAGGGCAATGAACTCTAAAAGCTTAATGCTTAGCCAAGTGAGGTGCTTCAAGTACATGTATGTCTGTGGGATGCCCAGATAGGATGTCACCAGACTCTTACCACTGGTACTGCTCTCCACCGAGTCCCATCCTCAGGAGGGAGAATGCACATTCCATATAAGGCTGGATGAAATAATTCTAGACTCTGCATACTGAAGCCAGCACGATGCCATGTTGCTACTCCCAACAGTTGTGTAAATAAGGATCTTAACTATTTGTGTGCCACATATGACTTAATACGCACAATATCCATAGATCACAGTTTATCCGGCACACAAATGGTTATATACATACAATCCACTCCCATTATAATGAGGTGCTTACATGTAGGACCAAGCCAATTCCATTGTTACAAGGAATACTTGTATGGGCACATAGACAAATGTGTGCTAGTTTGAAATTTGGAGCAGGAGAATTATCTTGTTATGTCAGTTATAGTGGGAATAGACTACATTATTCAATAATTTTTTCCCATAATATATCTCTGTTGTCAAACTGCTGAACATTTGAGAAGAAACATTGTGTCAAGCAGAATGTAACTCCTACGTTGAGATGGGCATTTTTATAGTAGGTTCATATTTTTCAACTCTCAGTACCATTGGTATGAAGATGTGTTGTAATCCAATTTGATTATAAAGGGTTAATGGTACATGTATGTATCTCTTATTATGCTTCAACTGACTGTGTACTGTACTGTAGTAATTCATCCAGCAGTTCTATGGAGGCCAGTGCATATCACATAGTCTGTCTTGTGACGAGTATAATCTGTGGATAATGTGATTACAGTTATTGTGATCAGCAAAGGATTCCTTGTCTGTGGACACACTATCCCAAGATTATGATGGTCAAGTCAATGCAAGTTACAAGAAGGTTACACATGACTTTTTAGATCTTTGAGGAAGGGTGGGAAAAGAAAAGAGGTCACCAGGGCCCTGTTGAATAAAACTTACTATTGATGGAAACCTTGCTACCAATGGCAACTTCTACAGAAAACCTTGAATTTGATTGGCTGTTGAGCAATCTTATCATGGTAGTTACCATTGATGGCAGAGTGTATGGTTAGTTTTAAGCAACAGGGCCTGATTATAAGTTTATTATTAGGTTGGCTTGTTTGTAGTTTATTTGATAATAAAAGTATAATTATATGTGTTAGTTATTTTCTTCAAAATAAGCATATTTGTGTTGTTTAGTGTATACAGTGAATTCATGCCTTGGCCTTGATGCAGTTATTCAAAGATTGACACTTCAGCGAAATGCTGTGAGCAGTGTAGCTCTTACCATTCAATGTTAAGTTACAATTATTACAAGATCTATGCAACATGGTTCAAAAGCTCACTATCCAGTTTCAAAGGTTTACAGAAAATACCAGTCTTCTTTACCCTATCCCCATTGATTTGTGATTGCAATGGTTTGATCATGTCGTTACAAATTGCGTTTATAATGAGGGTACTGTGGTATAGTGGTGAGAGGTCTTGACTCTCGCAGAGAGATCCTGGGTTCAAGCCCAGCCCGGTGCATCTGGACAAGGTGTTTTGCTCATGTTTGTCCCTCTCAAAATGGGTATCTGGCAGGAATATAGCATTCCTGATCTGATTAGATCAACTAGCTTGTAGTGCTACATCCTTGGCTGCTCGGTTAAAGTCGTAATAATCGGTAATAATCAAGTACTTTGGGTAGTACTTCGTACTAGGAAAGTGCTATATAAGAAACTATTATTATTATTAATGTAATGACATGTAGCAGTCCCTAAAAAAACATTCTCTACATTGATCCCTTCTCAAGGGAAACATTGTCTTGACTAACAAGTATATGCAACCTTTCATTGCTGCTGTTTCCAAATTGTTGTCTGCTTACCACTTGCACAGGATGTGAGGGAGATCGTTGGTTTGTCTACTCATAGCAGAGCATTACTTCTTTTTTTTTTCTTCTCCTCCTCATTGATATTTTCTTGTAATTTTTCATTAGGCAATAGGCAATGTATGATTTAATGTATTTGTTGACTTTTGCAACATTCATATGCAGGACATATGTTCAACAGGTACATGGCAGACCTGTCATTTTATGTCAGTATTGGTACTGTTTATGCATGTAATTTGAGGGATGAGGGATATCCTGGTTATTTTGAGTTCTGTTATTACTAAATATACTATATTTGCTCACAATATCTCCAAAATGTGCCATTGAAGTCAATGCATACTCAAATTTCAGTGTTAAAACTAGTAGGGTACTAAGAGTAAATGTCCTGACAGAGTATGTTTGTTGCATTTACATGGGCATTTTGAGATCTGAAAGAAGAGCTGGTCTGTGTCCTTAGTTTTTATTTTATTTCAGTACCGGTGTATGTATCTTCATTTTCTGAGGTGCAATAATGCCTGTGAAAGTAAATGAATTACAAGATAACAGATCATGGAGAAACTCATGGATACTTGACATTTGGGCAATTTCATGATTTACTAGTACCATCAATGTGTATTTAATGCATGGAAATAATTTATTTCTGTAAGTATTAGGTTATTGATGGTACTTTCATTTTCTTTCACTATTTTTGAGTTAACATTTTTAATTAATGTCCATGATACATGTAACATGTTGAAACACAAGTTATTACTTTGTCCTGTTTTTAAAAAGATGGTGAATTATCGATTGTAATCATTGTATGCATTTGATATTGGAGAGAAAATAAAACAAAGACTTATCCTGAACACCCATGAATATGGTAGCTTACATCAAAGTGGTGTATTCATGTTATACAATGTAGAATATCGATTTATGTGTAAGTGATGTTTGATAATAAGTTAATGATATAAGTCTACATATTCTCATATGTATTTTGCTCTGCTAAATTTAGTTTTTCTGCCTATTGCTTTCAAATAGCATGTGGATATGCATGATTACTATTATACACGTTGTTCCCTAAAGGGATAGTTCACCCTCAAGATAAGTTAGTTTCAATAAAAGCAGAAATAACAAAGAACCATTTGTGAAGGTTTGATGAAAATCCCGTCAAAGAATAAGAGAGATATGATCTTTTGAAATGTCAATTTTGTGACGTCACATGTGAGGTGCTCTTCCAAATGTTGTGTGTTGTATTATTTCATAAATTGCTTTTTCTGTTTTGGTGAAGGATTTCTTTTTTCATAGAGATTCATGTGTAAAAACATGTTTATAATGGTGTTTGAAATACACAGGTGAAATGATATGCTTTTGAGAAAATGGATATTAATAAAAAAAAGCATGTGACGTCATAAAATACAAAATTATCTCCTTTGACAGATTTTCATCAAGCGCTCACCCCTATGTTTCTTTTATGTTTCTGCTTTTATTCAAACCAACTTAACATTAGGGTGGTCTATCCCTTTAACATAGTATTCTCAATAAAAATGATATCCTTTGTGCCTGGCCCCTGTGATGCTAGAAGATCAACTCTATAGAAGAATGATTTGTTAGTAAATTAACCTTTGAACTTTGATTACCCGTTTGGGGAACCCATTGGAGGTCTCTTTTCAGCACCCCATTCCCAAATACGAAATATCATTTCCTACGTAATTATACTTAACCATGATTAGGGCACAAGGTTGGGAATTAAAGATGGAAGGAGAATTGACAGATACAGAGCGAATTATGGCAGAGAGAGAACGAGACAGATTAGAGACAGAGGGGGGGGGGGGGAGAGAGAGAGAGAGAGAGAGAGAGAGAGAGAGAGAGAGAGAGAGAGAGACGACAGTGAGAGACAGACAGCCGGTGGTCGTTTTTTTTTAAAGGACAAAACGTTGCTCAAATCTACATCATTTTCGTCTCAACATGAAAGCCACCTCTCACCCCTTCCCCATTTCTCTCTCTCTCTCTCTCTCTCTGTCTCTCTCGCTCCTCCATTTGCTAAGGCTCTGTGTCTGAATCCAATGCAACAAACATTGTCCAGAAAGGTGGCTCTCTGCGTTGTCTAACCATGCATCATTAAGAATACCCAACGTTACCACGGAATAGTACAACTGGGCCAGATTTGTCCAGAAATATAATCGTGAAAATAGCAACACTTGCAATACTGCTCTAGCTTTCGATCTGAATTGATGTCAGGGGCCATAGCGCATGCAGTACCACCAGTCAATTCACAGTCAATTTGATTGATAAATCAAGTGTATGAGTGTTTGATATGTCACTTAAGTTTTGGAAGTACATTATACAAAAGTAGCTCCATAATCATGGACTCGGTTTGTCGAGGTTCTGAGACGATCGAGGAACACGCATCTTGTATCGCGACCGTTTGGTTTTTCGGCGCCTAATAATAATCTATTGCGTAATTATGCGGTTTCTTGAAATCGAGAAGGCGAAAATTACTGGAGCGTGGAGACGTCCTCTTGATGAGCAGTCCATTCATTGACCCATGCAGAGTGTCAATAATTAGGTGACATTGTTTTTGTTTTTCGATATTTACAGTGATGGGAAAAGTGGTGCGGAATTGATTGGCACCCTTTCCGTGCTTCCCCCATCCCAAATCCCATTTACAAGGGGGGAAATTATTTTGAGTCGAATGAATGAGAGAATATTGGAGGTTCGTTCACGGTGCGGGCCTGCGATCGTCGATCCTGCTCATTGCGCGCCCGATTTCAGCTGAGCGCCATTTGCGAGCGCGCCACCTTATTCGACGTACTAAAACATACGATCGAGCCTTGCTCGCTAGCTCGAAATTGTATGTACTGATTCGATCAGGTCGTGCGAACTCTTGTGAACAAATTTTGAATTACGAATACTACAGACTTGTCAAGGGTGGAATAAATTTACGAGAAATTGTTAACCATTTACAGTTGAATGAGTGGTGAGACAGAACACGTTGAACTTGTTCGGTATTGTTTTGATATTGGGGAACGATCGCAACTCTTGTGAGGAAATTTTCTAGAAGTTGTTGGATTCCGGATTGTGAAACGAATTGCCAGTGCACTGTACCGTCCTGCATTGTTCTTGTTCTACGGGATCGTGTACGGTACGTGTGCTCTCTCCATGCAAGCTACGTAGCTAGCTCGGATCGTCTGTTGAAGTTCGGGTTTATGGTCCACGGTTTTGCAAAATGCCGCTGCTACGTCGCCGAGAATTTCGACCTACCAAGCCACCCAAAGATTTACGGCCCACAGAGGAGGTTTTCCTGTGTCGCCTGACCAACGAAATATTCAGGGATTATGAGTAAGTAGTCTGCTAGTCCCTTTCATATGAATCATTGTCAGAAACCTTCACATAAATTTGAGGCACTGCGTGTCTGTTTGCGAATCACGCACACACACGACCAGTTCATCACGTTCATATCCAGTTTTGTGCGCCATTGTTTGTCACACAGGCAAGCGGGTTTGGGGTCAAAGCAACATGCCAACTGAGTTTGCAAGATTCTGTGCTTGAGGGGTTTGCTGTTTGGTGTATGCCTGCTGTGATCTTGTTGCTGGTTTCTCTCTGTGTGTGTTGTGAGGTAGTGTGACTGTGAAAGGTGACCATGTTTCCCTCTGTGTGTGTTGTGAGGTAGTGTGACTGTGATGTGAAAGATGACCATGTTATGAGTGACTGACTGCCTGAGCCGAGTGAGTGTGGTGTGGGCTGGCAGAACAAGTGGCATTGCAGGGGATATGTATGAAAATTGATCAAGGGTGGGCTGGGTCCTATTCAACATTTGCGGTTATTCAGACATACTTTATATTGTGAGTGTAGAAATGTACACTTGCAAATATCATTGGTGGCATGTTTTTTTTTTTTTTAGCTTGACTTGATAGTCTTGTCTCAATTTGTAAACTTATTATTAAGATGCTAACAATACATTATACATTATCTTTTCCTTTCCTGTAATATAATCAATGAAAGTGGGACAACAGGTTACCCCTTAGTGATTGATTGTGTTTTCAATTGAAAAATATTAATGAATTATATAATTAAATTCAATATTTATTGGATATTATACGTTTCTTCCATATTGTTTTGTCACTTTGGAAAACTTTTAGTCACCTTGCTCTGTTTTTTTTTTTTTTCTTTTTTTCTTCTTTTTTAAAAATTTTCAGTGATTTCTTCAAGAGAACCATCCTGTGCAACAGCTTAGTATGGAGTTGCAGCCTTACAGGCCGGCCAGGGCTCACTTACCAAGAGGCCACGGAGAGCGAAGAGAAAGCCCTCAAATTCCTCTCCAGTTTTCCCGTCTACCTAGAGGCACCTGTTCTGTTCCTGGCCCGCATGACCAAGCGAGGGAGACTGTCTGACATGTGTGATGACATCTTCATGTTTGTGCGAGATCGCTTCTTTGTAGGGGAGATCGTGGATGTTATCCATTTAGACACTAGGTAAAACACTGAGTGTCTTTTGGCCCAGGAATCTTTTTTTTTTTTTTCTTTTTGTATGGACAAAAACTGCCAATATTCTTTTGGAGTAGAGATTTCAACATAATGACAAGCCTTTTAAAATGTCTTCAAATGAAGATATAAGCTTTCATTCTAATGCTCTCATTTACAATATACAATTACAGTGTATAACAGCTTCATGGAAAAAGATGAATAGAGATGTGTTTTTTATGTAAAATGTGAAAATGGGTTGCATATCAAGCTATGCTGTGTCTTCCTGAAATGAATGCTACTCCTAGACATCCTTGCCTTGGATGAAGTACAATATGTTTGTTGAGAATATGATAGGTCATATGTATTCCCAAAACGGATACAATGCATTCACTAGCTATCAAATAATGTTATCTTCTCATTTCGTCATCCATATATTCACATAAAATATGATACTAACATGCTGAGTCATATGAGTTTCGTTGTTTCATGAATGGAAATTGCTATTAATATGTTCTATGTTTTCACCTCACCTTTGACAATGTACAGAGAGACTTGCAGAGTGAACCGAGTGCTTGTGCCCCCAGAACTCATGCAGACCAATGATGTGCCTTCAGAGAGCAGTGATGATGAAGTCATTTTTGTCAAGGGCGATGGAAGTGAGGAAAAGATCAACACAAGTGGAGAGCAGAAAACGCCAAAAAGGTATTAAAGCTAAAATGTGTTTGCAGTCGCTGCAGTGACTACACTCATTGAAGAAAAAAATGTATATGTAATTTCCAAATTATATGTATGCATACTTCCAGTAAACTAAAAATTTAATTGTATTGTATTTGATACAAATATGAAATGTAGACCAGTGCATCCATCACATAATTGATTTGACTTTACTCATTGTTTCCTTAAACATCTCAATATCGGATATGTACTATACATGTTCAACTTTTATTGCAAGCGCTACATCATGCGCGTTATGAGAAAATATGATCCAAATGAATCTTTTATTATGGCAGTCTCCTTTTTTCGGACCTCGTTCAATTTAACATCGAGGGAAGCGTTAAAGAAAATAGAATTCTTCTATAAGATTCCACTTCAAACGTAAATCACGTGAACAAGCAAACTGCAATTTTATTTATTTATTTTTTTTGTCAAATCACCAAGTCACCATAAAATCGAACACATAATCGATCAGGAAAAGTCCATTGACAATACATGTAAACGGTGCGGCGTTTGAGGGCCACAACTTTATCATCAAATATTGACAGGCTAACAGTTTTTCACTGAAAATACAATTATTCGTAAGCGTATACTCAAAATGTCTGTGTAATATGATTTTGAAAATATAAAGCATGAAAGTAAGTGTGATTTAGTGTAAGATTGTATCGAAATACATATTTGTTTTCGTCTCAATTGTAAGTGTGGCGAGAATGGCCCACCCATCATACAGTGTATGGACTTTATATTGGTAATGTTTGTAATACAAAGTGTACTAACTTCTCATTTCAGGTCACTGAAACCCCAGATGCTTAAGCCAACCATCTACAGATATGAGGTGACATCTCTCCAAGGATCTGGAACGTATATAGCTCCTCATAGCAATATCAGGTCGGTTATTTGTTAAAAATATGAAGTAAAAAGTTCTGGACAACAATTATAAACATATTTTAGACTTAACATGGTCTTTATAAGTTGCAAACTTGTGTCTATTAAAACATCAATGAAACCTGCCGAATTATTGCCATTATTTAAAGGGAAATTGACAAATATGCTTGGAAATTAAAAAAACAAAAAACATTTGCATTGTCTACAGAGACCTTCAATCATGTCTCAGAAAGGTCACATCATGCTATCAAATTCATTTGGGAAACCATATAGTAAGAAACCTTATAAGTGTGAAGCACGCAATTATAATGCCTTGAGAGCCGTTGTGCTTAGATAGAGACCGAACTCTTGAACAGTCAAAATCATGTTTAACCCAAATGTCGTTTTTTTTTTCAAGATTAGTTGTGATGGTAAGATATACATGTAACTATTATCAATATGTGGAGTATATGTTAGTGTGGACAAATGTATACAATATATATGTAGTTTCTTGTCAGTGTGATTTAAGTTGATGAATTAAACCAACATTATTTTGTAATATACAAAAGTAATATACAAAATGAAAGTTCATTTAGAAGTATTTCATCCAAGTGTTTACTGGTATTATCATGTGTTATACCTTATCCAGCCGCAAGAGAGGACTCTACACAAAAGATAAGAACAAACTCTACCTCAAACACCACTGCCACGTTATCGACTACATTTGGAGTGTGAAGGTGAGTTTGAGATTCTCCTGTCATCCTCTTCAAAAATGAAATCTGTTTATTTCCATCCTAATACATTTTAGACTGTTTATTAATATGGATAGAAAGGAATGTATGTTAGAATAAAAATAAGTTGTTCTGAAATGAGGACGAAAAGATGATTTGTAGTATGGAAATACATTATGGCAATTATCAGCGCCACAATACAGTAATGACCTTTTGCTCAGTGCAACATAATAGCAAAAAAATTTGTTATGTGGATGTTTATAAATCGCCTTTTACATTGTCACATATTACAGATCTGCCAAGTCTCCCTGATTTCGCAGGAGACTCCCTGAAAGTAGACCAATGATACTGCATTGGATTTCATCACATCACCCAATCTCCATGATTTTTCATATAGATTATTGTTATTAGGTTGTATGCGTTTGATAGACAACTCCCTGATTTCTGATGAAATTTTCCCAGATCTTCCTGATAGTTGAATTTCAATGTTGGTAACTCTGCATATTTATGGTTAAACCAATACACATAACAGGACCAGCTGCAGCATGCAAGGCATTGGGTTTTCAGAGGTCATTGCTTCTGTATGCTCAGCATATTTTTGAAGGTTGCTAAGTATGCACTGCCATTCGTTTCAATGGATGCTAGGTATACAATTAGCATTCACACTTCATTGTCTCGCCTGAAAGTTCGGCAGAGTCCTAGTAATCACTTTTCTTGTTGGTCTTTTAGTCTGTTAGTCTGTAGGTCTGTTACAAAAATGTTAAAATTTTTGTTTAACTTGCTCTCATTTCTTTATTTCTGCATCAATTGTGATCACACTTGGTACAAATGATCCTTGGGTTATACCACATGTGTCTTCACGAGGCTGATTAGGTCGAAGGTCATCTAGGGGTCAAAGGTCATGTAGGGGTCAAAAGGTCAAATGATATGAGGCCATGTGCCTCATTTTTGTCTCTTCGCCCACCGGAGGTGAAGGCGAGACTAAGGGATCCAAATGGCGTCCGTCCGTCGTTTGTCCGTCGTCCGTCGTCCGTCACAAATGTTAAAGTTTACCTGCAAGACTCTCTTATGATCCATAACTTCACATGGGTTGCTTGGATTACAACCTAACTTGGGTCATAGATGCACTGGGGGTACCTTCATGTCATGGTGGCGTTGGAGGTCACAGGATAAGGTCAAAGGTCATTTGAGGTCATACGTTAAAGTTTACCTGCAAGACTCTCTTTTGACAAATAACTTCACATAGGTTGCTTGGATTACAACCTAACTTGGGTCATAGATGCACTGGGGGTACCTTCATGTTATGGTGCTGTTGGAGGTCACAGGATAAGGTCAAAGGTCATTTGAGGTCATACGTTAAAGTTTACCTGCAAGACTCTCTTTTGACAAATAACTTCACATGGGTTGCTTGGATTACAACCTAACTTGGGTCATAGATGCACTGGGGGCACCTTCATGTTATGGTGGCGTTGGAGGTCACAGGATAAGGTCAAAGGTCATTTGAGGTCATACGTTAAAGTTTACCTGCAAGACTCTCTTTTGACAAATAACTTCACATGGGTTGCTTGGATTACAACCTAACTTGGGTCATAGATGCACTGGGGGTACCTTCATGTTATGGTACCGTTGGAGGTCACAGGATAAGGTCAAAGGTCATTTGAGGTCATACGTTAAAGTTTACTTGCAAGACTCTCTTATCACACATAACTCATCACATGTTGCTACAATGGCAATCAAACTTGGATGATGGATGCACTGGGGGCACCTGCATGTTATTGTGCTGTAAGAGGTCACATGATAAGGTCAAAGGTCATTTGAGGTCATACATTAAAGTTTACTTGCAAGACTCTTGGTGAAGGCTTCCTAACTTGTGCACAGAATTGTGTGAGCATGTGTGAGCATTACTGATGTAGATTTAGGCAAACATTACTCATGCACATTTATGCAAATTTATTCAAAGTCACTATTTTGCACCTGATTTTGATGTTGTCTGTTTAAAGTTGCTTATTTGTTTGTTTCAGTTTTCTTTTGCGTTGCAACGGAGAGACACAAGTGGGCGAGACACAATATTGCTAATGCCTTGTTCTCAAAGTTTTCCTTTGACTTGCTCTCATTTCGTTATTCCTACATCAATTGTGATCACACTTGGTACAAATGAAATGATCCTTGGGTAATACCACATGTGTCTTTATGAGAATGATGGGGTCAAAGGTCATCTGGGGTCAAAAGGTCAAATATGAGGCCTTGTCCATCATTTTTTGAGGACGTTGCTTTATTTTAGGTTGGATCAAACTTGGCACAGAAGTGCAGGAGCTTGTTCTTAAAGTTTTGGTTTAAATTGCTCTCAGTTATTTTTATTTCTGCATTAATTATGTGCATACTTTGTCAAAATGATCCTTGGGTAATACTACATGTGTGTTGATGAGGATGATGAGGTCAAAGGTCATCTAGGCACCATTTTAAATATTTGAAAAACAATTAGCACTGTTAATTGATTTTGAAACCACCTTGTTCATTATGTAGTCTTGAATGCAAGGAGTTTGTTCAGAAACATATTTTTGCTGAGAATGTAAGTGTATTTGGATTTTGCTAAATATTGACCCAAAAAATGTAAAAACTAGAGCAATTCGACTGCCAGGTAGTCGATAAATATGCCTCCGCCTCTTTGCTAGCTCTATTTAGATTATTCTCAGAAAATCTGTTTGTTTGGTTGGGAATGTTTCAGTGAATTCCTAAGTGAAATGAAAATATGATATTCTGTTTTTTAATGTTTAGCAAAGTTTGGCAATGTTCATTGGCCTTTGACCTCTTCTTTGACTTCCCATCTAACCAGTCTGTCTAAATCCATCCTTGTATCCTTGTAATTCATGTACCATGTTTTCTTGAAACGCATGATTGGATTGGGATTTATTGTGAAAAATATCAATTTGGGGGCAAGTTTCAGCAAATTTTGGCAAAGTTCATAAACCTTTGACCTCTGAACTTTCAGGAATTTTACCCAAGCTTTCACCAGTCTACCTCCATGAAGTGACACATTTCTGTACCATGTTTTGTTTAAATTGAATCATTAGATTTGGATTCAATGTGAAAAATAGCCAATTTTGGCAAAGTTCATTGACCTTTGACCTCTGACCTTTGAGAAATTTCACCCAGAATGTTATCAGTCTACCCCCAAGTAGTGATCCATCTTTGCACCATTTTTGGTTGGAAATGTGAAAATATCACTTTGGGGGCAGTTTTGAGCCAATTTTGGCAAAGTTCATTGACCTTTGACCTCTGACTTTTCAGGAATTTCAGCAACAATTTCACCAGTCTATCCCCAAGTAGTGATCCATCTGTGTGCCATGTTGAATGAGAACTGCATTCTTGGACTTGGATTTATTGTGAATAAGGTCCAAATTTTTGCATTTTTTCACAAAGTTCATTGACCTTTGACCTCTGACCTTTCAGGAATTTTACTCAAAATGTCACCAGTCTACCTCCAAGTAGTGATCCATCTTTGTACCATGTTTGATGAGAATTGTATTCTTGGATTTGGATTTAATGTGAAAGAGGTCAATTTTGGGCAATTTTCACAAAGTTCATTGACTTTTGACCTTTGACCTCAATCGGATTTGACCCCAATTTTACAAACTTCATTGGTTTTATGCAATACACACATTACCAAGTTTGAAGCAAATCTGGTTCACGGTTCTCAAGATATTGCCTAAACGGATTCGGGACGGACGGACGGACGGACAACCCGAAAACATAATGCCTCTGGCCACTTCATGGCGGAGGCATAAAAAGTTCACTTTATATGCTATTATGTGATAGACCCTTAACGAGAACTATCTTCAGTTGAGAAAAACATTGATCTTTGCCAAGATAAGAAAGTTTGAGTTTAATGACCCATACTACTCTCTTGCAGCCGCAATATGTTGAAAAGTTCAATCTAAACAAGAAGGCCTTCAAGGAATTCTTTGCCGGCCCACCTCCAAACTTCACGTCCACACCAGCCAAGAAGAACATGAACAGAGCACAAGCAGAGTCAGAGGAAGAAGCATCAGCCAATGATGATACCGAAGATGATGATGATGACGACGACGACGACGATGATATCCCTCTGATGGAAGTGAAGAAGAAAGCTGAGGCCAGGATGGACCAAAAGAAGAAAAGTAAGTCGTGTATATGATGTTGTGAATTGCTTAGCATACTTTTTCATATTGATTTATTTCGTTCATGGCAATAAAAGAAGGTGCAACAATAAAAAACAAGTTGAAAATGGGAGGCAATAGGAGGCAATAGGAGGCAATGAAATTATATGTATAAGAACAGCATATATCTTAAATCTAGCCAAATGGTCCTTTTGGCGGAATGCTCCCAACTGAAACTCTTCTGTATTTGTTACTATGTCGTTGTGTCTTTTGCTTCTACCAGAAATGACACGGTGCCCTGTAAGCAGTAGATTACATGTTCAAATCCAGCTGGTTCCAAGATATTGTTCTCATTTGTTTTTTATGCATTCACAGGATGGATCATTCTATCTTTACTTCTACGCGTATGCCTAAACTTAAATGGTAGAAATAGTATATCTATGATCGTGATTCTTTCTATGTTGCAGAAAAGTACAAGAGCGCCAACAAGGAGAACCAGGAGACGGGTCCCAAGCTGACGCGGGAGGAGAAGGCGGCGCTGAGGGAGAAAGCTCGGCAGGAGAAGCTGGTGGAGCGGATCCAGCTGAAGCAGAAGATAGCGGAGGAGCGGGCAGTGGAGAAGGCCAAGATACGGGAGGAGCTGGCCAGGGTGAAGGAGGAGCAGCGGGTACAGAGGGAGCAGGAGAGGCTAGCCCGCAAGGAACAGGTCAGGAAGGACCTGGAGGAGAGCAAGGAGAGGAGGAAGAAGGTCAGTGCAAGGTCAAGGGTCTCTTTCCCTTAGCCTGGCCTCCATGTTTGCTATTTAGAAACATGTGCTTAGAGAAAAAATGCTATAGAAATATGTATTATTATTATTATTATCATCATTATTTCTAATCTGAACTTACTGATAAACATGTCTGGCTACAAGTAGCATAATAACTTCCTTTCACTGTTATAGTCTCAAAAAGATTAACCTTTTAATAATCCTGGAGATTAGGGAAGAATCTTGTTATATATATGTATTTTGTCCATTTCTTCTGGACAATCATTTTGAGATTTGTTATTTTTTGCTTCAAAATAATGTGGAAAATATAAATTTGATCTCATTTGTGTTTACCTAATCCCTCATGTCTCAATTTTCAAACTGATATCAACTTACAGAAGATTCAAGATTTCATGCAACAGGTAATATCTTGTGTTGCTGAAATCAGAGATGCGCTGGAGATGAGCTGTGCTAATGTATTCTTTACTCATTTTCCATTTGGATATTTCAGGAGAAGGAGGTAGAAAGAGAACGCCAAAGAATCGCCCACATGCATATGAAAGAATACATGAAACCGAGAGACGATCTCGAGTGTGACGACCACAAGGTAAATATCTCTGCCCTTTGATCTTTGTTTTGCAATACAGTCAGCATCTTGCATACAGACTAATGTTTGTGCAAAATATAAACTTCATCGTTAAAAATCCCATTTGCAATTTGCAGGCAAATCTGATGAGCTTTGAAATCCTATCCTCAGTTGTCAAAAGTCAAAGGTCATTGAAGAAAGAGCATTCTCAGCTGCTTGTCGAATTCTCCCTATCGCATATAGCCGATATCAAGCGATATCACCTCACGATACCGATATCTGATCGATTGCTCTTGGGACGTATACTTCCGGTAAGAACTGGTTGTCGGCAGAAAGTGACCAAGAAATCACTTTTTTTTATGAATTAAGCAGTGAAAATTTTGTGTAGGCTTGTGGTTGGGGTCAGGGTTAGGTTTAGAATAAGGTTTAGGGTTAGTGTTAAGGTCAGGGTTAGGTTTAGGGTTAATATTCATAAAATTAGTTGGATACCCTGGTCCCTGGGATTGCCGAATGTTCGTGGACCGGAAGTTCATATCCCAAGAATTAAAGGTAAAAAAATTAGAGCGCCACACACGTTCAGATTCGGAGAGCTATATGCGATAGGGAGAATTGTTTATATATTTATATGTATTTGTTATGATCTATTAGGAAGTGACAATGGTGTAAAATTGCAAAGGAAGATGGGATAAGGATGTAAAAGGTTGATTGCAGTAGCAACATTTATTGATTTGCATAGGAGACAGAGCTATATTCATGACGTAGTTGTGTCGATCAAGTTTACTGATGTGCTAGAATTCTTCTCACTGTGATGTCTTCTCTACAGGATCTGCCTAAGCCTGTTCCTCTGTCTGGCCGGATCCCTCAGGAGCTCTTTGGGGACTCCCTGCTCCTGCTGGAGTTCCTGCATGCCTTCAGCGAGGAGCTGGCTGTCAAGGAGGACTTCCCTGATGGAGTCACATTAGGTAATCATCAATCAATCAAGTCGGGTAGTATTCCCGAGTTCCATGGACAAGTTCTTTCCAGCTGTTTCTTTCTCCTGCTTTTCATGGAGACCAGTGTCTCCTTATTCTCATTATGTACTGATTGATATACAGAGCCATTCTGAGCCTTCTTGTATAACTCCCATCCAGCATATTGGTAAGCCTCTTAGTGAGAGTCCAGGTTTCTGAGCCATAGAGCAAGACATACACATTAGGTAAAGGAGATACTTTGAAACCTGTATCTGAAGACCACTCAAGGAAGACTAGAAATTATGTCTTGACAAGCAAGTGGTCTTCATCTATTTAAGAGAAACATTGTTCTAGGGCAATGTAACGTGGGGCCTTTATAATTTATAGACAGGTGGTCTTTCTAAACATGCAGTGTTTCTTAAAAGGTTTTATTCTAAACATGTCTTAACCCTTTCAGTGCCATTGCGTAATTGCCATGGGCGTGCAAGCTCACATTCGTAATATCTGAATAATGCAACATTGAACATTGGATCCATTAATGAAGACATGATGAGATTTGAACTATTCCTGCCAGTTGCAATTACTCAACAGTGATATAGTCTGAGAAAAACTAAAGCACATTTTGATATTATACGTATGTAAATTGTTTGATTTCTTTTGTTTATTATGATTGAAGAACTGCTGATGGAGGCACTGACGACCAATCAAGTGAGCGGCCCACTCTACGACATCATGCGATTCCTGCTGAAGTCTCTGTTCAGGGTCCAGGAGGAGGACGAGGCAGAGTGGAAGACTGACCTGGAGGAGCAAGGTCTAGAAGTACCTAAAGGTGAGATGGGGACCAGTGACAAATGACATTGGGGTGCTCATTGATTTAGCCCTTGCAATACAAAAAGATTGTACATGAAAATAGAGGGAGGGGAGGGGGGGGGGGGAGAGAAATTGTGCGGATTTTCTTTTCTTCATTGGGTATGAATCATATTTCATAACATTAATGTTGAAAAGGAGCGCCTGAATTCAAATGATTTCAAACAGATTATAACAAATGCACCAGCTGTCTCTATCTTTCTAGTTCTTGTATCTAGCTGTGTCTTTGTTACATAGTGCATCCTCAGATCTTGTGAACAGTGCAACCAAATGCTTCCTTTTCCATTATTCGCCTGATTTCAGGCAATATATGTGTAATTCTTGTGGAAAAATCACAAATATCTTTGCTCCTTTGTTTTAATTTCAATCAATGTATATGCAAGTTATTTTTTTAAACAAGCCGTTTCTGTCTGTTGTTTTGTTGCTGTGGTGATTTCAGTGAATCTGGCCGATGCCCGGCTGGAGGAGGACCCAGACCCCACCTATGCAGCCATGTCAAAGGCTGCCACTGCTGCCATGGGCTGGCCCCTTCTACACCAAGGTAGGGCTTCATATCATACTTGTATTTCAAGAACAAAATATGCACTTTTTCTTGGTGCCACTACACCAAGGTAGCACACATGTCATACTATAGCATAAGAATGCAAATTTGAAATCATTTTAGTAGAATAACTCGTACTACAACAATGTATTTAGGCCGTGGTGCTGTATTATTTTTGTCTTATTTCCTGTTTTGTGTTTTTGATTCTGAAGGGAAAAGATGCACCAACTCTATGAAGCTTATCCTTGATTTAATTTACTTAAGATAACACTGATTATTATCCCAAAGAAGGAATACCTTGTTATTTATTATTATACTACCATGATCCTTACTGAGAGACATTCATTGGCCATTGTATATAAACTCGCCATCTCACCTTGCCTCTTCACAGGCACTGAGCTGAGAAAGTTGCCAATGGAACCCACGACAGTGACAGAGATCGTCCGACTCCACTTCCTATCGTCCGGCGCCCAAACAGGGTCGGAGGATTCTAAGTGGCGGTACCAACAGCGAGGGGGCTATACATGCCATGACGACCCCGGCCTGGAGTTTCGCATGCAGGAGTCTGGCATCCTCAAGACGCTAACCAAGGGCAATCTGTTTGACCTGAGTCCAGGTGAGGAAGAATAAGACTCTTACTGTGCCCTTGAGGCACTTTTGCACTTGTGGTACACACCATTCCCATAGGGCAATATGGTGCCTTGCAGAGAAGAAGAAAGCTACAACCAGGAATTTCTTTTAGGCATTCATTTAAATTTGTTGAATGCCATTGTAGTAGATGGCTCAGCAAGTAATGGAATGTGAATGTATTTGTTAATGGTTTGTGGAAGATAGATTGACCATTGGAGGTGAAAGTTGACATTGCCTCCTTCTCTAAATAGATATTACATTAATTGTGTGACATAAAGAGTACTGTGATCTAGTAGGTGATGGTGAATGAGTATGACAATATAATTTGAACAAACTTATTTGAGATATAATTATAACACCTTTTTACATGATTTTCATAGAAACTAACCTTCAAATTTAAGTTTGTAAAAAATTACATGAAGCAATGTTCAATCCTTAAAAAATGTTGCACACTAATGAACTGTGTGTATCAGTGTTCCAATAATGCATAATAGAAACCAGGATATAATTATTCCTTCTATATATCTGTGTGTGTGTTTCAGTGTGGGACATTACATGACCTTAAAAGATACAGTCCTGATAACCATGTGTGTTGAACAATCTCATTGCAGACAAGAAGCTCAAGATCCTGATAGCATTGACCAATCAGCTGCTGACGTACGTAACGATGCGTGAGGTTATTGAGGATGGCTACGACGGCTGGATTGCATCACGTCGTGAGCTGAGGGAACTGCAACGCCAGGAGCTTCGCAGAGAGAAAGAGGAGGCCACAGTCAAGTGAGACATGTTCCACCATCGTTTTTATAGGTTGTCTGGTGCCCTGTGACCTTTGAACTCTTTACTACACTATGTATTACTAGGTATTCCTATTATAAAACAATTATTATTTTGTGCTCACATGGCTATGTTATTGCAGGAAAACATTTAGTGCATATCGGCCCTTCTGAATTATAACATTTCATTTTTCATTACCGTCTTCTGTGGTGAGGGAATCATTTATCACACTTTTTTGAAGTACTCAGTGATCTTCCACGACTTGTCCTCACATTTCATTTGATAAAACCTTACTCCCTAATATTTACCAGAAGCCTTTCATTTAGATTCAGGTTAATCAAGTTTGTTGGAAAGTGCTGCAATGTGGACACCATTAGGATAGAGTGACTGAGTAGTTTGTACGAGGTACATTGAGTAAGAGAAGCTTATTTAATTTTTGTCTCGCCCACCGGAGGTGAAGGCGAGACTAAGGGATCCAAATGGCGTCCGTCCGTCGTCCGTCCGTCGTCCGTCCGTCGTCCGTCCGTCGTCCGTCCGTCGTCCGTCGTCCGTCCGTCGTCCGTCGTCCGTCACAAATGTTAAAGTTTACCTGCAAGACTCTCTTATGATCCATAACTTCACATGGGTTGTTTGGATTACAACCTAACTTGGGTCATAGATGCACTGGGGGTACCTTCATGTTATGGTGGCGTTGGAGGTCACAGGATAAGGTCAAAGGTCATTTGAGGTCATACGTTAAAGTTTACCTGCAAGACTCTCTTTTGACAAATAACTTCACATAGGTTGCTTGGATTACAACCTAACTTGGGTCATAGATGCACTGGGGGTACCTTCATGTTATGGTGCTGTTGGAGGTCACAGGATAAGGTCAAAGGTCATTTGAGGTCATACGTTAAAGTTTACCTGCAAGACTCTCTTTTGACAAATAACTTCACATGGGTTGCTTGGATTACAACCTAACGTGGGTCATAGATGCACTGGGGGTACCTTCATGTTATGGTACCGTTGGAGGTCACAGGATAAGGTCAAAGGTCATTTGAGGTCATACGTTAAAGTTTACCTGCAAGACTCTCTTTTGACAAATAACTTCACATGGGTTGCTTGGATTACAACCTAACTTGGGTCATAGATGCACTGGGGGTACCTTCATGTTATGGTGGCGTTGGAGGTCACAGGATAAGGTCAAAGGTCATTTGAGGTCATACGTTAAAGTTTACTTGCAAGACTCTCTTATCACACATAACTCATCACATGTTGCTACAATGGCAATCAAACTTGGATGATGGATGCACTGGGGGCACCTGCATGTTATTGTGCTGTAAGAGGTCACATGATAAGGTCAAAGGTCATTTGAGGTCATACGTTAAAGTTTACTTGCAAGACTCTTGGTGAAGGCTTCCTAACTTGTGCACAGAATTGTGTGAGCATGTGTGAGCATTACTGATGTGGATTTAGGCAAACATTACTCATGCACATTTATGCAAATTTATTCAAAGTCACTATTTTGCACCTGATTTTGATGTTGTCTGTTTAAAGTTGCTTATTTGTTTGTTTCAGTTTTCTTTTGCGTAGCAACGGAGATCGCGATATTTCTGGTTATTTTCGCAAGTGGGCGAGACACAATATTGCTAATGCCTTGTTTTCTTTAACAGATGGAGACTGAGAATGGAAGAGAGGGCGAATGACAGATTCCAAAGGGATCAGCATGAAAAAGAAAGAATAGCCAAGCTGACTCAGGAAGGTGGGGGAGTACCCCTCGAGAACGGGGGAGTGCCCCTAGCCAGTGGCTCCAAACCAGGCACCCCAGAGCCCTCTGGGAGTAGACCAAACTCCCGTGCCAAGGGGGAGTCGCCCAGTGAGCCCCTAGACCCGTCAGCCTCTGCTGAAGTCCCTGTTCCAGGAATGACGCTGGCTGAGATTGAGAAGAAACGGAAGGAGCTTGCAGAGGAGAGCGCCGAGAAAAAGCTGGAATTCTGCAAGCAAGAGAAAGAGCTCACCAGTGAGATCACCAATGCCATCATGAAATACAGCGTGACACCGCTCGGAGAGGACCGATTCTTCCGCAGGTACTGGAAGTTCAACTCACTGCCAGGGTTATTTGTAGAATGCGATCGGAATGTTGATGGGGATATCATGAAGGAGATGGAAGGGGATTGCCTTTCAATGCAAAGAACTAGCATCGACATGAATGGTGGCATGAAGGAAGAGAGCCATGTGTCTGTTGAGCACAATACTTCCAACAGTAGCAACAAGGAGAACCTGGATGCAAACGTCATGACCAACGGTTCCACAGACAATGGCATCATGCCACAGTCAGTGCCTTCGAACGCGCACAGAGACCTTGCGGATGCCTCAAAGGACACCCCCATGGAGGTTACTGAGGCTCCAGACAGTGAAGAAATGCCAGTACTTACACCCCAGGATCCCAAGACGTCTGTTCCTGCTGCTCAGAGCCAGTGGGCATTCTTCAACGAGCCAGACCAGATTGATCGGCTGATTGCAGCCTTGAACATCCGTGGACACCGTGAGTCGGTTCTCAGAGAAACCCTGCAGCAGGAGAAAGTCCATCTGGTGGAATCCATGAAGGAAGTGCCGATGGACTTCTTGACAAAGATGGAAGAGTCGGAAGAGGTGGAGAACCAGGTGAATGTCAAGAAGCAGGTGGAGGTGAAGATGACGAGTGGGAAGAAGGGTCTCCTGTCCAACAGCGCTGATGGAGATGAGAAATTGGAACTGATGCTCAGGGAACAGATTCTGGATATTGAGGATCGACTGTGGCAAGGAGCTTTGGGATTTATCAAGGTGAGCTCAAACAAATGTTACCTCACATGATTCTGGACAGGTAAAAATTGAATTGAAATGTGGTATGAGGGACCTTCATGGAGAAGTAGACAAAAAAACATGTTTGTAGAAACAAGGTTGTGTGCTGAATGTGTAGTGTGTAAATACAGGTGGATGTATCCCCATGATGAGATACTGCATTCATTCCAAGACATATGAGATACTGGAAATTGTGGAGGACCTCTTTCACAAACTCATCCCGATTGGCAGTTGTAAATTTTTACTGCACCTATTTCTTTCATTTCCTGATCAATATTTTATTTCATCTTTTAGATAGTGCTTGTGGCACTATCTAAAGCATCTTTCATTTCCTGTTAAAATTTTTTTTTCATCGTCTTTTAGATAGTGCCACAAGCATCTGTTAAGATGGAATGTGCGCTGTTTGAACAAGTAACCATGGCGATTATTTAATGTTGTGTAGGTGGATGACCGAACAGCGTGGGTGGAAGCCATTGAGCAGGGCTCCTACGACCGTCGCTGTAAGGACATCAGCTGGGGACCAGTGTGGGCCAGATCCATGCTGGATGACCGAGACTTCCTCAACATGTCTGTGTCCGACCTACCCCTCCCTGACGACAAGCCGAAGTCAAAAGACAGGTAAAAAGAAGAGAGCAAACTCTTGAAAATGCAACGTATATCATTGCATGCTAAATTCAACAAACATTGGGAGCAGTATGTGACAGAACATTTCCTTGAAAGGATAATTACTCTCCTGCATTAACTCTGCAAAATGAATGAGATTTACGTACAGTCTACTTACATTGTCTCAGCAAAAACATGGATTCATATGCAAGATATTTCTGTTTATATTCCACATACTAAGAATGTTGCTATATGATTGGTCAAGAGTTGATCACGTGATTAAGCATATTTTTTCCCACTGATCACTTATGAAGAAAAGTTTGTTACACTCTAGGTGATAGTACTTATTGGTTTCGCTGATCTCTTCATTCGTCTCAGTCCTAACGCGTTATCAATATTTTGAGTATGCGCGAAACAAAAGTGCGTTACACTCGGGCTATCAATTGTAGCTCGACGAACCGGTGCGCGGTAATTACAAATTTGTGGTTATAGTACGTATGTACACGTACACGTACATGTACACGTAGCCTATATACAGTTTGGCCCATTAATCAGCACAACAGCAACATGATTCTGGTAAGTGAACTTCATCCTGTATTATATACCTCATACATAGATTCCTCTCATCTGATTGGTTAAAAGTAGAGTCATCGAAATAGCTGTGCCCCCGTTTTTAACAAGATGACGTCAAAATTAACTGTGCCCGGGGCATGGCAATCGACTGTGCCCGGAAAATAATAAGACAACCTCAACACCGCGCGATATCGCTCGTGTGTGCGCAATCCCTGTACGCGCAGTGAGTGTTGATTTACATGCCTATTACATGCTATCTTGTAGGCCTTGTCAGTTCAGGAAATCTTTTAACCAATCGATGAGAAGAATCTATACATTCGGTTTATAAAACAAATATTGACTGCTTAATATTCGGGGCACAGTTAAAATCATAGGCCCTCGGTGATGTCAAAACCATGACTATGCCCTCAGCTTCGCTTCGGGCATAGTCATGGTTTTGACATCATCTTGGGCTTATAATTTTAACTGTGCCCCTCATAGCAGTCAATATTTGTATACTATACAGTAATGTTGTCCGTAGCCCCCTGCCCCCTCCGATAACCAGAACATGGTCTAACGTTTGATTTGGGTTAGATTCTCAGTAGCCGCACCGACCAGAACGTTTAATTTCCTACGGCTTGGGCAAATCAACGGAAATTCACATTGCGCCTCGGTCACAACACCGCGAGAGTTCCTGTAGGGCGCTCAATGATTACTCAGAGAGTAAAATGAAAATTCATTAGATAGTTGACCACATTTCAACTTATTATCATGCAGATATGACAACAGCTATTCAGCTCTGAGAAGGTAGTGACAGAATATTCCACCATGTGCACCTGCTTCCATTGTTGTTCTGGGGACGCTGTAAAATGTTTTTACATCCATTAGCAAATACAGCTTCATGAACAAATCCCAGTCTGCAGTCAAGTAGTATTCATTCAGTGGATTGCCCAACCGTGGTGGAACTACGAACTGGTCCATTTATAGGTCCATCTTGCTCTCCCTTTCTAGACTGTCCTCCCTGAAGAAGAATGAAGCTGCCCTCTCTGGCTCCCCTGCCTCCACTCGCTGTAACACCCCAGACCCTGGGGACAGCGTGGTCAGAGACCTGGCCTGCGCCTTGCTCCAGGTATCACAGGGTGCTGATGAGAAGTACCTCAGAGTCCCGCTTGGTAAGACTAGCTCGCATAACTTCTTGTGTTGACCACAGTCATGTCAGTGTCGGGTGGGGGGGGGGGGGGGTGGTAGCAAAATGCCCCCTCCCCCCAAAAAAATAAAAATAAAATAAAATAAAGAGCTATTCAATCATTCTGAAATGCTTACAGATATGTGACTGGAAATTAATTGCTTTTTCTTCGTTCTTCCTTGAGTATATGCATTTTACACTGGCCATGGTCCATAGAATTCAGGTACTTTTTCTGAAATATTTAAAGATATCACTGGGATTTATTTACTTTTTTCAAATTCCACCTCATAGTTTATCCATTTTGTACTGGACGTAGTCAGTAGAATTCAGGTACTTTTTCTTAAATTATTGAAGAAATTAGTATTTAATGAATTGGTCTTTTTTTCCACCTCAGAGTGTATCCATTTTGTCCTGGCCATTGTCAAAAGAAATCACGTACATTTTCTTAAATTCATAAAGATATCACTAGGATTTAATGATGATTTCCTTCTCTCCACCTTTGTGTGTATCCATTTTGTATTGGCCATTGTCAAAAGAATTTACAGACTTTTTTTGTGGAGACACATATGCAAAAAAGCGTCTTTGTCTCATAATATGAATCCATGTTTCAGTTTCTGTATGTAGTGATGTCACGATTGTATTATTAATGTGCTTTTGATATTTTCAGACGATCGAAACAAACTTACTATATTCTGAAAGTAGTTCGTGGTTTCAGTACATGTCTTTTAATGATTGATTTGATCCATACAGGAAACCAAGAGGAAAGCAAGCCTATGACTCGAAACAGAAAGAAGCAAGAGGACGAGAAAGAGGAAGAAGAAGAGGAGGAAGAAGGTAAAAACATTTGTGGGTTACACTTTTTGAAGTTGATATGCCATCATTAGGGTATGGTACGTATGGAAAAGTTTATGTTCAGGGCATGGTATGTCATGGGGACAGTATGGTATGGTAAATAAATGGTTCTGAATGGACTCTATGTGTCTGTTGCATACAAGGAAGAAGAACTTATATGTGCTTGTCATGAAGTGAATACCATGTCTAACCCTGGGACCCGGAAGGGAAAAGACCGGAAATGTGTAAAAAATGTCTGTGGTTCCCAGGTCAAATCGGAAATTTAAAAAACCCCAGAAAATTATGTGCTCTTTTTCTACCTTAATGCTGTGATGTGTGACTTTGAAAATCACTCCAAAATGTGTCCCCAAATGAGAAACAATGTGCGTAGGAGGATTACTGATGCCTGCTGTATATCGTATCAAACAAGCCGATCAAGCTTTAATTCTCAAGGCCGATGCAGTATTGTATGTATAGTTTATATTTCATGCACCCTAATATGCGCAGACTGCCTATTGAGCGAGTTATGGACCGAATGATATTTGGCCAACCATGCATGTTTTTTGCTTCTCAACAACTTCCCTTGCCCCCTACAGAGAAGAAGCCTAAAAAGACTTGTCGTGAGTGTTGGGAGGAGTCCTTGATGGCATGCACCAGCCTGTCCCAGATCTTCCTGCACCTGTCCACCCTGGAGCGGTCGGTCACCTGGAACAAGTCCATCCTGAAGGCCCGCTGCCGCACCTGCCGACGAGGGGGCAACCCGGAGCAGATGCTGCTGTGCGATGGCTGCAACAGGGGCCATCACATGTACTGCCTCGTACCTCCCCTTAAGGTGGGTTGGGGTAGGGCTTTGCTAGGAACCTTGCAACTAAGAATACTCTATATTCACAAATTAGAGACACTTTCAAAGTTTGTTTGTGTAATGGGTTTTCAGAGAACCTTGTGGAAACCAGATACAAACTTTAATAGAGAGACATGTTCAAGTTACGTTTGAATTGTGCTTAACTCATATGTCTTGGTGATTTATTTGCATTTCAAGTTTGTGTGTTGGATTTGCGAATGTGACATATGGTTGACATGGAGATTGATGACTGAACAAGATGATAATTTAAATGAATCGGTTCTTCTTTTCCAGAAAGTGCTGACCGATGACTGGTACTTCAAGTATTGTGCCCCAACCAAAAAATTACTTTTTTTCTTTCCAGGGCTCTTTTTGGAGAAACTTAAAAATTTTCCAGGGCTACTTTTTCATTTTCCAGGGCTCTTTTTCCACTTTCCAGGGCTACAATTTCTGAAGCTATTTCACGGTTTTGTTTGCCTTTTTTTTTTTTTTTTGTGTGTGTGTGTGTGTGTCAGGCGCGTACGCAGGATTTTTGTAAGGGGGGGGGGGGGGGGGGGGTTACGAGAAGTTGATGAGCATGGGGGGGGGGGGTAGTGGTGGGTTTTTGGAAGTGTTTTTTCTTCACAAATTTCTCCATTCCGTCAAGTCTCAAACAGTGCTCTTAGTGTGTGTGTGTGTGGGGGGGGGGGGGAGGGGAAGGGGTTCAGCCAAAAAAACTAAAAAAATTGGAGGCGAAAGAGGAGGAGGGGGGGGGGGGGGTTGACCAAAAAAAAATAAAGAAAAGAAGGGGGGTTAACAAATTAAAAAGTTGATTCAGGTTAAATATTTCATTGGCGATATGACTAATGCAAATAAGTTTTCGGCTTTCAGGCATAGTCAGACTAGCCAGGGCCAGGGGCACAAACATGCATACGGTAAGTACAATTTGATATAGATCTTGTAATCTGCAATTAAGACTTGATAAATGTTATGCAGATCTAATGTAGTTAAACTTTGAAGATTTTCAATGTCAAGGAATATGAAAAAAAAATGCACGGCAAACTGTGTTGCCCGGCCATAAATGGTCACAACGGGATAGTCACAATCAAACAATAGCTCTCCTGTAGTTACGGCCGCCTTACTAGTCGGCAAACTGGTATGCCACAGCAGCTGCCATACCCGTTTGCCGACTAGTAAGGCGGCCGTAACTACGGGAGAGCTATTGTGACTATCCCGTTGTGACCATTCATGGGCAACACAGTTTGCCGTGCATTTTTTTTTCATATTCCTTGACATTGAAAATCTTCAAAATTCAACTACATTAGATCTACATAACATTTATCAAATCTTAAATTTAGATCACAAGATTTATATCAAATTGTACTTACCGTACCGTATGTACTGTGCACGTTTACGTTTATGCCCCTGGCTCTGACTGAGCCGAGTCGCTGACGTCTAACTATGCCATGCATAGCATAGCACTAGCAGCTGAAGTTTTTAAGCTAGTTTGAAGTTCGAGAAAAACATGGATAAATTCCTGGTTCGAGCGGCTGTACGGGAAGCCGAAAACTTCTTTGCTTTAGTCGTACCGCTAATGAATGGGTCATTAGATACTGATCCCCTGTTGTTTCCGCTCGAACCAGGAATTTATCCATGTTCTTCTCAAACTTCAAAGCTTGCCAAGGAAGCATTCATTATTCATGTACCGCGTATGCTTTGCATACACTACACAGTACACGTACGATCATATGCATGGCCGACTGGCCGTCTAGCCCAGCGCCTAGGCCTAGCTAGGTATGCACTATGCATTCGTATCGGGCGCGCGCGCATGGAAGAAACTATGAAAAGCCGTTCCCACCAGAACTCGCGCCAAAAACCATACGCGTGCAAGTCAGAACGTACGCGTATGGTTTTTGGCACGCATTATGGCGGGAACGGCTTACCATAGATATCGGGCGCGCGCGCATGGAAGAAACGCTCCACGTGCGATGGATACTGCACTACACACAGCATGCATTTAGCAGTACAGTGAGTCGGTGAAACATGCTGTGTTTGCTTGCGCGCTCTCAATCTTCGCTGTGCAAATTGCCGCAGTGCAGTGCGCGGCCGTCAAGCTAGGATTGGCTGCTTGTATAGTCGTGTGGCATGCACGGGGGCGATTTCCTATTTTTGTGTCGCCCACGAAATTGCATTTTTGACCTGTTTCGGGGGCTCTTTTAGGTGTTTCCGGGGCGAATTTGCCCGCCGCCCCCGTGTATTTTTTTGGTTGTTGTGCCCCCAAGCAGATCACCATCGATTGCTCATAGTAATTAATTTGTAATCTGAGTTTGTGTGTTAGTTGTGAAGTGTGATGTATGAAGGACATGAAGATTGTACTGAATTGATTCTCTTCTTGGGTTGCAGAAAGTGCCAACTGGCGACTGGTACTGCAAGGACTGTGCTCCCAAGCAGATCAAGAGGAGTCCCCACAAGCAGAGGGTCATGAAGAAGAAGCAGGTGGTGGAAGAGTCCAGCAGCGAAGAGGAGGAAGAATCCAGTGAAGAGGAGGAATCCAGCGAAGAGGAAGAGGAGGAGGAGGAGGAGAGTGAAGAGGAAGAAGTAGAGGAGGAGGAGGAGGAGGAGGAAGAAGAAGAAGATGTGGAGGTAGAGGAGGAAGACGAAGAAGAGGAAGAAGAAGACAAAGAAGACAGTGACACGTAAGTTCTTGTTTTGGAATATACTAACATCCCTTATTTTCTTCTTTTACACTTTCTACTACCATACCTTTTGTCACTTATATGATCAGTTTCGAGATCAACTGTAATGTCTGTTATTTGAGATTTTCACACACTTTTACTCGTGCATGCAACTACTTTTAATATACTTTAATGACTGTTCTGTTTGAATGCTCTTTGAAAGATTTTCACAAATGGACAATATTTAAGTTGCACTTGAAATGGTGGTATTTAAACCAATGCTATAGCAGAAGTTTGGCAATATGGATAATTCTTGGTATCTGCAAAACAGCAAGATCAGACTATCTAGCTTTTCTGCTGATCCATACATCTATTTTATGAGTAGATAGATAGTGAACAGATTTGAGAGACATAGCAGCTATAAGAGAAACCCATATATTTTGGATAAATTGTTGAGTGTGAGTGGACTATACATAAAATAGTAAAATTGTGTTTTGAATGTTCGGTAAAGCAAGCGATTGTACAGTAACTCTTAACTATATCATGATCATACCATCACATATTTCATGGAAAGTGCACAAAACTTTGTTTCTGTCGATCTTTACAAATCATTTCAATTACATACACTTCTCAAAAGATGATTCCATCCTTTAACAAAAATGAAATTAAATATTCTTTGAATGTTTCCATGGTGAGAGTGTACTAATTAATATTATTTAGAAAATAGTAAAACTTTCCGTAACACATGTGGTTGTATTCTTTCAGATAGTTGGTCCACTTATGGGGTGAAGAATGAAAAGGAAAGTGAAAAAAGGAGAGGTGAATTGTTATATTTTATAACACTTACACAAGACTATTTTTAGCCCGTTTGTGGGCCAACTATCCGAAAGAATACAACCACATGATGTTACCGAAAGTTTTACTATTTTCTAAATAGTATTTATTAGTAAAAATGAAATTGTTTAGAAATTGTACAGCAAGCTTCTGTGCTTTTTTATGTTATTGTTTCTAATTTGTCTTTTGAATTTATGACTTTTTGTGTGAAGTTTCAAACTTTGTGAATACGATTCTTCCTGTGTGTTTCCGTAATAGTGCAAACCTCTAACAACGAATTGTGAAAAGTAATGAATGGTAATTCTTTCAATAATATGAACATGCAATTTGAAAAGTGTTCACTGTGTGCAAGACCAGATTTTGGATGTGTGCTTTGTCACTTACGTTCTGTTTGTAAGAAATGAGGATAATTGATTTTTTACATCTTATCTTCAAGATTGTCATCTTTAATCTATTTGAAGGAAAACAGTATCAGTAGATAGAGCTTTTTACTATCTCTGGACCCCTATATTCTACAAACCAGAAGTGAAAATGTTGCTACTCTCAGAAAGGCACATGGCTCTTTTCATATTTTCATTTTCATCCTTCCTCCACTCTCGTGTGTGCACTACATCACTCCTTGCACGACTCCAACCTCTCGCCAAACTTGTCCCCACTGCCGAATCTTTCCCGGGGTTTTCAAATGAAAAGGAGGTTGGAGGCCATGAACCGTGTTGCTAGGAGACGGCTGCGTGAGTTGACCCACAACGACCTCTGCCAGTCGTGTGGGCACGCTGGCCAGCTGATCCTCTGTTACGACTGCCCCATCGTCTACCACCGCGAATGCCTAGACCCTCCCCTAAACAAGGTTCCACAAGACCAGTGGCTCTGCCCACTCTGTCTCCAAGACCGTGCCAACGGGTAACAACAAACAAGCTCTTTGTCCGCAAATGATTAGTTTGCATCCCATCCTAAACACACTAGTTGAAACCTAGAGAGAGAAAGCCTGCCTGTCATGTGACCATTCCCTTGTGACCAACCCACTGCCTGCCATGACAACCGTCCTGCTCGTCTTCCCTGCATCCCTGTTCACACCCCAAGCGTCCATTAGTGTCTGTAACACTCTGACTTCTTCTAATATCTGTGTCACTAATTTTACATATATATACATTTGTGGAATGTTGTACTAATTGTACATGTAGACAATATTAGAACACACATGTACTCTTTTATGTCATAGAAAAGCTATTGAATTTTGTGTAAATGTGACATTTCCCTGAAATGGTGTTGAACTATCATAGCTTTTTGTGTTCAATCCAAGTGAGGTACAGTAAAAGCAGGAAATGCCCTTACTATATGTGCACTGTATTACTTGTGTAAAAAATGTGAAAATGGTAAAAAGGCGCATTTTCTGTGTTTTCAAAAGGAATACCTTCTCATTGCATGTATGTTCATGTGTTTCTTTGTACTCTTGTGGGTAAAAAGAAATTGTTGAGGCATGGATATGAGCAAGAGGGTGAGTTAAACAACCCATACTAGGAGAATGTAACTTCTTGTGTTTTGCAATTATTTCATATGGAGAGAATTAGAGAAAGCACAGACCCAAAAGCACTAGTACGAGTTCGTTGTGCCCTCTAGTAAGTGATTAGCAGAGTCAAAACAAATATTCATTCTCTGTCTGTGAATGATACCATCTGTTTTGATGCTCCTGGACTGTTTTACATCGTGAGCTTGCATTTTTTTTAAAAAGAAAATATATATTTTCCCCCAACAAATGTGACTTTTTCTTTTTTTAAACCTTAGTATGATAATAGTGAGTTGATTATTGCAAACCATGCAAACTGCTGTTTAATAGTGGAACATATCTGCATTGACTCTATGTGTGATGTGCCATTCAAATCTTCACAAACAAACAATTGAAGCAGTAAATATGATTCTTTGTTGTGTTCACTTGTGTTCTGCTGTCTAAGCAACTGCATGATGCATGTGACAGTGTCACTAAATTCCTAATAATTGTTTGTTACACGTACCCTCTTGTTACAATATTTTTAACAATATTTTGATGCATTTTTTCATAAAATGTATGTATAATAATGCATGTAAGTTATATAAAATTATTTTTATTAAGCAATTAGTAAAAAAAAAAAAAAAGGGAAATGTGCCCCTTTTCTGAACTCAAATTAAATTTATGAGAATATGCTTGTTAAAATATACTAGTATTTATATATGCTTTGACAAGTTTGTTATTGTTTAGAGCTCTACTAAGGCTGCAACTTTGATGTTTAATGTCCTTTTCTCAATTCTATTTAAATCATGCAAACTGAATACTAGCAGATATATTTAGAGAAAGAAATACATATACCAGTTTTATCCCTATTTCTTTGTTCTGCACTTTGGCACTAGAGACAAAATCACAATGTGCTATGCATTTTGAGACACCTTTGACACAAATTTGGAGCTTGCATATTATATTTTACATTGTGAGTTATGAAACTTTGAGGGTATGAATTATTCCATAAACACACTTGATTAATTTCTGCTGTCCCTTTTTCCCCTTGACAGTGAGGTTTCCATGGAGGAAGACGCTGCCTCCGAGGAGGATGAGATAGAGCACGAGGACATCTGTGCACGCTGTCGCCATGGCGGCGAGCTGGTATGCTGCGACACATGCCCTAAGGCCTTCCACATGGAGTGTTGCTCCCCCGTTCTCAGGAAGGTCCCCCGGGGCCAGTGGGACTGTGAGGACTGCAAGAAGGGTGCAAAGACCAAGACGGCCGCCATCAAAGTACCCGCTGCACGAAAGGGTAAGGGAGTTTATTGCACCATGGTCTAATTGCCATTTTTATTTTAACAATGATACCTTTTGACTACCCTTTCAATTTCAGTAAGCTTACACGTTGATCAAGATTAAAAACTAATCAAAATATTACTTTTATAAATTGATACACTTTTCCATTTTTTACAGGTATAGCAAAGAAATTTGCTACTAAACCTGCCAAGAAGGAGAGCCCGAAGCCTCAGCCCCCACCTCAGGAGAAGACCGGGTCTAGGAGCCGATCCCAGAGCAAGACACGGCAGTCCAGGCAGAACACGCCAGAACTGCCCCAAACCGGTCGCAGCAGCAGCAGCAGCAGGGGCAAGAAGGAGGAGCAGGCGCCTTCAGGGTCCAAGAAGAGACAGGCCACTCCCGAGACGGGGAGGGGGAGGTCTCAGGAGAGGAGGGGGCAGAAGAGGGGGAGGGCAGAGCGGGTGGAGTCCACCGACTCAGAGCTGTCGCAGGAAGAACTCCCTCCTCCACAACAGCGGAGGAGCGGCGGGGGCCGAGGGGCCAAGGCCCTCCTCAACGGCACCTCTTCAATTGATGGTAAGCTAGCGAGCATGCTTAGATTCTACAAGTGACAGTTTGTGTGGGGCAATGTCTATGGGATTTCAATGTTCAAGAATCGCTCAAACGCCATGTCTGACACTTTGTTCTTGTTAGATTCTAGCGTGACGTTACAATACACATACAGAATTAAGAAACAAGCATGGTACACTCCAAAATCAATGCTACTCTGAAATTGACGTCTTAATGTATTTTATAATTATTTTTCATTAATAGTATATAGCATCTTTGAACTCTTTCGGTCATCATTCAATAGTCAGTATTTAAAAGAAATACTGATTGTTGAACTGTATTTCCCGACTTGTACTATGCATATTCCCAGGGAGTACATTTACAATTACACAATCTTCTTGTTCTGTTAGGTTAGAACAAGTTTTTGTTAAAACAAGGCAAAAATCTTTGCACGACCACTTTGCTATAATGGGAGTTGTCTGTAAAATGAAACCTGCTTTAGGAACCGCCTCTACATAGTTGCCTATGAAAAACATTTTTTTTGGTTTCCGTTGAACAATGTTTTTTTTTTTTACTGAAACCTGTACAAAAGTGCCTTGTACATAAAGAGCACCTGCTCATAAAGACCCCAATTTACGTTTCTCTTGAGAAATCTTTCTATACAGGAGTTACCTATACGAGTACAGAGCTGCCAAGCTCTCTGATTTTGCAGGAGACTCCCTGAAAGAAGACCAATATTACTGCATTGGATTTCATCACATCACCCAATCTCCCTGATTATTGATAGATTATTGTCATTTGGTTGTATGCATTTGATCTCCTTGATTTCTGATGAAATTTCCCCAAATCTTCCTGATTGTCCAATTTCAATGTTGGTAGCTCTTCTAGTACTGGAAGTGTTTATATCTTCTCTCGTAGACTCGGCTTCTGATTCGTCGAGCCCCTCCACCAACAAGGGCCGTCGGTCTTCCAGCGGACGAAGCAAGGAATCACTGCAGCTCACCAGGTGCGAGGCTCTACTCAAGGAGCTTATCAAGCACCCAGATGCTCGCCCCTTCCTCAGCGCAGTCAGCAAGAAATCGGTGAGAATCCATTTTTCACAGAGGTGTTCCTAACGAATTAACCAAGAATTATAAGATCAAAACAAATATCAGTTACTACATCATAAATTTATTTTTCAGGGCCATTTGGTCATTTAAACATTTCCAGATATGTTGATGACAAACTGTATCAGACGTCATTTGTGTGAGGGCTTCAGATTTGTGAACCACTGTATTGACTTAACATGGGTCAGGTTTGTATACTAGTTGTAGTAAGTAGCAGGAAAGGTGCCTGTGTGATTGAAGTTGCCAATTGCAAAAACAAGAGCTTGTGAAAATGCATGGGAACCTGTCTTCTGTGAAAATATCTGTATGTGAAAATATTGGTGTCTACTGGTAGTTCCAACAACCAGAGTACATTGTAACGTCCTTTAGACAGACCACTTTTTACGTTTTCCCATGAGCGATATATTCCATTGCAACATGTACTGAGTAACCGGTACATAAGACCACCTGTTCATTGAGACAATATATCTCCCTCAAGCGGTGTCTCTATACAGGTTTCACTGAATTTTGTTACGATATGATTTCTTTCTTTGTGTGATTGCCCATGGCAACAGGCACCAGACTACTACCGTGTCATCAAGCGTCCCATGGACTTTGCGGCCATGCAGACCAAGGTCAATGACTTCCAGTACTCCAGCGCCGCCCAGCTGGTGGCCGACGCCCGCCTCATCTTCACCAACTGCTCCCAATACAACCGGCGCTCTAGCTCAGAGTACAAGGCGGGGCTCAAGATGTCCGCCTTCCTCGAGCGCCGCATCAAGGAGCTGGACATCGGGGTAGGCAGCGACACGCCCGAGGCGGCCATTGACACAGGCAAATCAGGCTCTAGTAAGGATCGGGACACGCCCACCTCACGCAAGAGGTCACGGCAACGATAGCAACGTGTGTTAAATTAAACCTTGATATTCTCCCCTAGCTATCATCTATTTGTGGCATGACATGATGGTCATGGGTAGGATTATGTATCATCTTTGCAACTACCTATTATCTATTGTGGCAGTGCTAGTTCTGTTAGAATTTCATATCCGAACATTCATTGGGGAGAAGTTCTAATTTATACATTTGAAGCATGTGTTGCTATTATTGGAAAGATAATAGCAACTGTAATTTTTTGAAGGATCCGGTAGATTGTTAAGTTTGTCTATGCTTATTTAGTTCGTAATTTTATATGCCATTTGCCTATATTTACCTGTTGATAGGGTATTTCCGGAGAACACAGAACTTTCAACATGAATATGTGTCAAGGGGTACCCAGGAGCAATTAATATTGGCAAAATCTTGTATGATTTTACAAACTTATTGAGTACTTCATATTGTAAGTTATTTTTGCTATTCTGTTCTTTAGAGAATAACCATTTATGTTTTCACTTATGTAGCTCATTTGTAGATAAAATGTTCACTTTTGGATCTACAATGTATGATAGAGGAGAAAGTTGGGATAAACATCTAGTCAAGTTATGGGGATGATATCTGCTTTGTGTTGCCAGGTGAAGTATAGCAAGGGAACTATAGCTTCTGCATAGATAGGCTTCTATTTGAACAAAACCATTTCCTTTTTCTTTAGAAAAAAAGGTGAGATTGGAATTTGAAAAAAGAGTGTAGTGTAGCAAGATTTAATATAACATATATAACTTGAAGATTGTGTGAAGTTCCCAATTCACATAGATCTTATCCTTCAGGTTTATTTGACTTGGTCCGACCAAGTTCTTTGTAGATATGGTTTTAGGTGGTTCTTTTCTTTTTTGGCCTTTAATTGCAAGATTTGGTGGTAAAGGCATCTTGAAATGATGAAATATGAAATTCAAAGAATAAATGTATTTATCAATGTTCCCTGATTTTGTCATTTCAGACGTAGTCTGGACATCTTTGAGTAAATTTGAGTCAAGTCTGGCCAAGAATGTAATTCAATTTGTGGTAATTTTGTTTCATTTGTAAGTATTGTTTTATTTTGCTGTTAATTCTTTTGACGTGTTTGTAGGGATACTCTGAGGAGTGTAACAAAAGCCAATGTTATACAGTAGTTTCATTCTGGTCTGAGAGAATAAATTTTGCTACCGTCTTGAAGAAGAGAAATGTTGTACAAAGGTTTTGATTAGTATCATCAGATATAAAAAGAAGTATTCAAATACTCCCATATGGGGAGTTTATTATCACACTTTGACATACTTCATGCAATGACAAATAAATTTGCATTTGAAGTAAAGTTGTTCCTTTTCCTTTTTTTCCTTTTCCTTTTTTTCATTCAATAAAAATGTCAAAATTGTAAATACATGTTTGTACTGCGAAGAAAAATGGTTGTGGAAGACCATGATTATTACCTCATTGTAAACATTTAGGGAATAAATGCAGGACATAATACAACGTACATGTATATGGCTCTCTATGAAAAAAAAAAGAAGCTAATTTCAATAAAAGCAGAAATACCAGGTCAGTAAGTTGGCAAATGTCTGGGCACAATTAAATGAACAGTGAGACAATTACAAGTGTTTGAAGAATCACTAGCCCCCCCCCCCCCCCCAAAGTTTAAACATTGCTAATTGTACATATCCACTGGAGATCTATACTGATTGGGCAATGTTGACAGGATCAGCCACACACCTGGAGTTTATAAAGTGTAGTGGTAACTTGTAGAGGTGCTTATGAAGCAAATCAACAAATCAAGACTTCTTTCTTAGAATTGTTTGTTCAATTTTGATCAGACTTTTGCCAATAAGCCACTGCTCTCATTTGTTATGCTTCTATTGAAAGCAATTTGTTATAAAGTTGTTTGTATGGTTGGTCTGTATGGGTGTCGGTTTTGTATGGAAGGCACTTTGTAGATACACATAACAAGACGTACAGAGGTTTACTTCTACCTGTGATTGTTGATTGATTGAACAACAGGAACTGTATTTATTGCTTCAAAAGTGTTAGGGTATAAAAAGTAAATGAAGGTAGTGCTTCAATTTGATGGAATAAGCGTTTCTCCCCTCTTGTGTGAAAGCTTGTTATTTAACAATGTAACCAACTGTGTAAAGATATGTAAATAATGATTTCAACCTCTTTTGTACTAAAAAAAATTCAACTTCTCCTCATTCAAAAGTTTTCTTCATTTTGAAACTTTCTTTAAGGTACACTGAACAGTTTGTCAAATACATTGTGCATTTAGAGTGAAGGAATCTATTTATATATAGAAATGCCATATAGTCGGTTGCACTGCCCCATTTAAAGGGAAGAGATAGCACTGGTCAAGATTACCACACCTGTAATCGTGGCAGCACCGTTCTGCCGTTATCACAGGTTCTGGCCTTGTTTGATTTAATTCTTAAATTATTCAGTCAATTGATTCTTAAAGTCAGGGTGTTCCTTTTGCAGGTCTAAAGATTAAGATTTTGTAAAAAAAAAAAAAAAAACATGGAAAATTGAAGGAGCTTCTGTATCAGAACTTCCCTCCCAATAATAGATCTGGAAACTGACTGAAAGCGAAATTATAGCAATCGCTAGATTTTGAGGTTTTGGGCTGGTCTTCTGAAACCTATAGCATAGACACCGAAGACCACTGTGCACTATGGTTTGCACCACTGTGCATGCACTCAACAGGACTTGAGATTTCACACAAGTTATCATGAAGGTATGCCGCTGATTCCAGCTCAGGTTCAGGACTTTTGCAAATGGGACACCCTGTCCTTCAAATCAAACAAGAATAGTACGTGTACCTGCAGAGCAGTTTTGCCATGATTTCGAGTCCAGTGATCTTTGCCACTACATGTACTTTCTTTAATCATTAATATTTCTATACATGTATCGAGTTCCATGCAAATGTTATGTAACTTTCTGTTTCAGGTGAGGATAACAAGCAGTTCACAAATGAACAGAATACACCTTTACCCATTTTTTCACTAGAGTTTACAGTTGTTCAGGTTAGAATTCTAACGATAATATAAGGACTTACGGACTCCAAGGACACAAATGCTTGATCAAAAACATTTGTCAATAATTTATCTTCACATTCAAGGGTCCGCGAGATTGTCAAAATTTGATTTGCTCTGTTTACCAAGTGTTATTTTCTGCATTCTAGGGATTGAAAGGGTAAGATCGTAAGGAAAGTAGTGAACTACAGGCAATATATAGTGGGAAAATGTGATTATAAGGTGAACGAATGTGCACATCTGCAGTAAATAAACTGTTTGAGGACCAGGAATTCTTCTTTTCCTGTTTTTATTCTCAGGAATGTGTTCTTTTTTAGGAAAGATACATTTGGATTTCACCCTGGCATACATGTACTTGGGACCTTCACTATGTAATTAACATTCATTGAAATCCTGAAGTACTGTAATTTGATATGCACGTTTTACAAACATAAGGGGGATACAAGTGCAGCCTCACGAGTACATGTACATGCATGTCAATTGTCCATGGCAAGAACAGAAGGGAATACATACAAGTGAAAGAGATTGAGGGAGCAAGAGAGAATAATTATGAGGAAAATATGGATAAAGAGAGAGGGATAATGAGGGTTTGGCCTGAGGAAAGAGATGGTAGGAGATGGGAATGATAACATACTAGATGGAGTATAATGTATTGCATTTATTCTTACCGTAATAACCAAGGGCGTGTTTCTCGACACAACTCTAACCTCAGCTCTAAATGCTGGAACTGCTCGGACCCTGTCATATCTATCGTTCTTGATTGGACGATCCTTGAGAACAAAAGTGACTTATGGAAAGCCGAGTTGCATAATTAGGACTGTGAAAAGTGAATAAATTTGCATCACGCGTTCTATGATAACATTTCTGCTGCATTTTGTCAGAATTTGCTAAGCATTAAATCAGCTATTGCCGTGAAAGGGGTTTGCTTGTTTAACATCACTCCATTAAGGCGAGATTCATGAAAAAGGTTGATAAATATTTCAAAATGTTGAGGATCATTCGAGCATTCCGTACATCAGAGGGCTAGTCTAGGCAATCCAGCATTTTTAACATTGTTTAATGTTGCAAATTCACTTGTGTTCGCTTATTTATATTTGAATGATTAAGTGTACATGTACTTGTGATTACGATTTTTGCATCAGTTGTGAATATCAAACAGGCATGTGATAACCCCTTTCTTCAATATTCAGACATTTTTTTAAGAATGGCATCATTTACATGGTACATGTATCTTTCAACACAAATATGACCAATATGGAAAGCATTAAAGAAAATTGCTAAATTGATTTAACAGAAGAAAATGAGAGATTGATAGCACACCTATCTTCATGAAAATGATGCGTTATACATCAAGCCATAGATTAATCAACGTTTCAAACAATACTTTGTCCCATATTTAACAAAATCATAATTATTTCAACCTGATATTTTATCAATTATTGTGGATTTTCGTGAGAAAGGCTATCAATTTGTCTGAAAATTCCGCTCCGGTATTGATACACGAGATGTCACTAATATCCGACTTAGCATTCTCTTTGAGAATCGGTTTAGCATCATTAGCACTAACGTGAGTTCTAAATGAGATGTCGCTGGCATTCTAATGAAGAAACAGGCCCCAAGAGTTAAATGGGAACCTGGGTCATATTTCACTTACATAACTTCCAGGTTTAGTGATACAAGTTCATGTTTGCAATGAATTCCAGACTAAAATGAAGTGGTCCCTGGTAAAATATGGTCTTAGAAAGCAATCCAGAGTTTGGGGAAAATAGCAGCTGCGAAAAGAAAAAGAAACCACCTAAAAAAAGTCCTAAAACAGTACATGTACCTTAACTTTGATCACATTTATCAAAATTGTATTACATAGAATGTGTTGTCCTCATATATCATTGATAATTCACAAGAAAGACGGAAGAAAGAAGAAAGAAAGAAGGAAAGTGGCTGATACATGTAAAAATTTTTCATGAAAAGGACAATTTTCATGACTGAACATCTGTAATCTGGAGTAGATAACTTAACCAAATCGCATTTGTTTTTCATAGAGAAGGGTATTGGAGCCAATAAAAAAAATAACATTCACTTTAAATCAATTTAATCATTTTAATATTCAATTCACAACATAAACAAGCATCATAGTACAAATATAGATATTGCAAATAAAAAATATGGAGCTACCTAATATAATTTGGGATGGTTGATGATGTAACTCCTTGTAAAAACAATACATTTTGTCACTCATTTTCTAAATGGTCATTGCTCTGACTATTGTTAGAGCCATAGTATACAAATACAATGTATACCAATCTGTGAGATTGTATAGTGGATATTATTTATCTCAGGAGGGACTGGCATAGAGCTATTTTTTCTGAGGAGCGAAGCCCCCGAAGAAAAAAACACACTTATGCCAGTCCCTCCGAAAATAGATAATTTCTATTATACATGTATTCCACATACTAAGAATGTTGCTATATGTTTGGTTAGGGTAGCGTAGTTTTGCCCATCTGATCACCCAAGAAGAAAAGTTCGTTACACTCTAGGTGATAGTACTTTTTCGTTTTGCTGATCTCTTCACTCCTCACAGTCCTAACGCGCGATCAATATTTTGAGTATGCATGAAATAAAAGTGTGTTACACTCGGACTATCAATTGACTAACAGTAGCTCTGCACAGACGACGACGCGGTGCACGGTAATGACAAATTTGTGGTTATACCGTGCTGTGCCAGGCGTTGATTGAATACGTATGTACACATACAAGCAGCCTATATACAGTTCGTGTTTCCCATAGTCGCATTTCAATCAAAATGGCCCATTAATCAGCACAACAACAACATGATTTAGGTAAGTGAACTTCATCCTGTACTATACTGTAATGTTGTTCGTAGCCCCCTCCCCCTCCGATAACCAGAATATGGTCTAACGTTAGATTTAACGATAGGCCTAAAGTTAGATTCTCGGTAGCTGCACTGACCCGAACATTTAATTTCCTGCGGCTTGGGCATATCAACGGAAATTCAAGTTGCGCCTCGGTCGCAACACCGTGAGAGTTCCCCTAGGGCGCTCAATGATTTTCCGCTGAAATGCAAATAGCAGCTGGAGAGAAATGTATCGTGTACTGCAACATATTTTGTCACCAGGTAGAGAGCATGCGCAGTAGTGCCAATGAAGAAACCAAAAAGTACTATCACGTAGCCGCACCGACCCGAATGCTTTTGTACGTTAAAGTGTCAATTTTTGTATAGATAGTTGGTTTTAGATGTGGAATATAAAGCAAATAATCAACTTTTGGTTTCAGGCAATGAGACGAACAATCATTTCCTCTGCGATCTGAATGTATACGCTATCTTTCCTCAGCGGCGCTTCGGAAAGATAGCTACATCCAGATTGCCTCGGAAGTGATAGTTCGTCCCATCACCTTCACCAACGTTGATTATTTGCTTAGTATACTTTCAAACTCAATGCTTGGTATATTTGTTTTATATCCCTTTTGTAAAACAATAACAAAATATGTTTTGACTTACTTCATTTATCCCTTGTGTGCTTGCAGTCAAAACAAATTTTACCAGGTAGAGAGCATGCGCAGTAGTGCCAAGGAAGAAATTAGTAAATAAATTTCCACAGGAAAAAATAGCAAAAGATATTCGGAGCCGAGGCAGAGATTTCAGTTTCTAATGAAATTATTTTGTATTCTGCGAGCATTAATCACGTTCCTAGAATACTCATGAATATTCATAGAAGGGATATAATTGATAATGTACATTCCTGAAAGAAAATAAACAGAAACATTTTCGTCACAGATGGTTCTTGCTTTGAATTACAACATTACAACCAACTGTTCAAAGAGAACTCTGTTTTTGCAACATTGCACAACATTTCATAACATTGTAAACATTGGCTGTCTTCCCACTTTCAGCTTAAAGAATCCAGGAATTACATTTAGGCAAGAGTGTTGCTTTTCACTGCCCCTGCAGTGTTGCCAGTATGTCTCTTGGAATAGGGCGCACATTCCTCACGGATATTTCATTAAATGTTTGCTGCCCTCGCATGTTTCATCTGTGAGAATCCATCAGTCTGAGCTGCGCAAGTATGTGGCTTTTCCTGGTCTCTGCGATGTAGCCGTTGCACAGCATCTCTTCCAGAATAATGTGCACCTTCTCCAGATTAAATGTGATCTGAACAGAGATCAGTTAAGGAAGACACTCATTCTCAAAATGTTATGTTCTCAAGCTGGCATTGTATTTTTAGAACTGCCTTGTCCTGTTTGCTGGCTTGAAGTTGAAAGAGTCAGAAAATTCTTAAGAAATTCTCAAAGAAAATTAGTAAAAAGAAGGAATAAAACCTATTTTAGCAACTACCATAAACAGCACAATGAATGGTAATGACAATGATCTTATGAAATTTATTACAAATTCTTAACATCAATACTTTTGACTTTAAATTATGAGGGTGCATTTCTAAAATCCAACAGAGAAGTAGGAATTCCCAACATAATTTGAAATTTCTACAGTTCTCCATTAAAAAGCGATTTTTTTTTAACAACTTTACTAATGCACAAATTGTTGTGAAAAGGATACATCAAAGTCTGACTGCAAAGCAAAAATGGAGTGAAAGAAAATATAAGTACAGTTAATCATATGAATCAAAATATGAACACAAGATGTGTGATACTATAGTATTAGTTCTGTAATGTAAAGATCTTGGATATTTTGTAACATTCTATTTCTTATGATACATCTGACAAAAACTGCAACATGCAAGTTAACACACATGTAACAACAAGTATTCTGAAATTGTAATGAACTGGTTTATTTTATTTCCAATTTTCACAATTCATTGATACAAATAAAAGATGGTAAAATCTACATCTGTATAAACTCGATTTTATCTTGTACTTACCACTTTGGGAAAGTAGTTATCAAGTATTTCCACAAAGAGCTGAATGAACTCGGTAATGGCAATCTCATTCTGAGGAAAGAAATGAGAAAATAATCTGTTTGGGTCACATTTAGAAATGCAATTCACTTCAAATACTGAATTTGTTGACAGCCCGAAACATCATTCCTTTCAGTAAACAAACAATTTTTTCTGGGATTTAGATTTCATCATCAAATAAATATGTATAATTTATAACAAAATGAATGACATCTTGATCTAAAAGATAAATAAAGTACAATATCAAAGGAGGGGATAGGTCAAGATATAACAAATATGACAATTTTTACTATCTTACCTCATGTCCTTCCACACCACAAATAACGAACACAGATGTAAACTGACGAAAGACCACTTTGAAGTCTTGAAAATCAAAGAACGAGCACTGTAAAATGCAGAAAGGAAAAGTACATTAGTGCTTACAAAATGTAGCAGGCTCTACATTGTTTTCTCCAAGGAATGGGTAGTAATATTGATACAGGGTAAATCCTATTTCATAGCATGGACACAATTTTTCTTTCCACAGTAATTTCAAGAAGAGGTAATGAAATCTTGCAAACTTTGTTATACAATGATAAATTTTAACTGTTTATAATTTGTTCTCCTTTCTTTTTTTGAAGACTGAAAAGAAATCAGTGTACATCGTTAAAACAAAGGTGCCAACATGCTACACCCTCCATCAATTGAAGGGCAAGAGTTGGGGTAAATGATCAAAAGCACATAAGCACCTATTACAAATGTAACAAAATACAATAGAGCCTGTTTTGACTTCTAGGGACAGGAAAAAAAGGCACCACTGCAATGAGATTTATTATAGAGTGACATGTCAAATAATACTCCAACTACCTTTTTTAATTATTGTCTTACATAATGAACATTAATTTCATATATAGCATAAGCCATGAGGAATTTATTAGAAAGGAACTGCGCATGATGTAGATAATAAGGAGCTGTCTGTTGGTTAATTCAAAGTAGTTTTGGATGAGAAGCTTTGACCTTGCGACCAAAGAGCAGAACCAAACAATTCCACATCGCACTTACTTCTTTTGTTTTTCTGGCAAGGATCTTCCGGATTAGATCCGACTCTAGCAAGACCCTGTCAGGAAGACTTCTGTGCTCAAAGTAATGGGCAAAACAGGTCTTCCCTGATTTTGACATCATCAGGACAAACTTGATCATGATTACGTTTCGGGCTCTGGCCCCGATCTCTGCCCACCCTCCTTGGATCCTCTGATCTATGTCTTGCAAAGTTGCAGTCCGGTGTGAAGATCAATCACTAACACTGTTACTTAGCTCTTGACAGTAAGCAGTGCTGATGCTGATGGGTACCTGAACCAAAACAAAAAATCAATATGACCATTAAATGAAATAGAAAAGAGATTTTAAAAAGTACTATTGAGTCTGGGTCTAGCTCAATGAGATCTAGGTGCATTTCTTGACACGATGACAACTCTACGCTCAGCTCTGACTTTGATAGTTAGCACTGAGGTGATTCTTGAAGCTATGACAACTCTTTATCTCAGTTCTAATGCTGGAACTGTTCGGACCCTGTCGCATCTATTGTTCTCGATCGGACGGTCCTTGAAGACAATAGTGGCATATGGAAAGCTGAATTGCGTAATTAGGCAGTGTTAGGTCTGTGAAAAGTGAATAAATTTGCATTACACGTTCTATGATAACATTTCTGCTTCATTTTGTCAAAATTCGCTAAGCATAAAATCAGCTGTGGCAGGGAAAGGGGTTCGCTTGTTTAACATCACTCCATTGAAGGTGAAATTCATGAAAAAGGTTAATAAATAATTCAAAATGTTGAGTATCATTCGAGCATCCCTAGATCAGAGGGCTAGTCTAACTAGCAATCTAGCCCCGGGATTACTGCGACCAGCCCGCTCACGCAGTGATTACGGGAGCAGTACAGTCCCGGGGCTAGCCCCGGGACTGCTCTCGCGCAGGGTGAGCGGGCTGGTCGCAGTAAACTAGCAACCCAACATTTTAACACTGTTTAATGTTGAAAATTCAATAATGTTCGCTTATTTATTTTTGAATGATTCGTCTACGTGTAATTGAGAAGAAATATTTAATATCGGGAATGTTTTCCAATATGTTAATGATCAAGCATTTAAACAAAATTCAACAAATTACAAACTGTTACCTACACGTATCACTACACAGTATTGGAGCCGCGCATCAGAGGGACGTCCTATCGGGCATGAAGCTGAAGGGCCACCGACGGACTGGGGGGCTAGTTAGCTCACAAACCCGAGCCGGAGCTCGAGCCGTGGGTCGAAACGGTCCATCACATATAATGCACAGCCTACAGCTACAGCAGCCGCTTAGAATTTAGATCTGCGCTCGACTAGACCCTACGCCACTTAGTTGTTTTGTACTAAACATAATTTTGAACTGTGATGAACTCAAAGTTTAATATTCTTAAGGTATAATAAAAAAAAATAAAAAAAATATTTATTTATGAGACCTAATATTGTTTTTGGTAGATAATTAATTCATGTATACGGGCAACTTTGATAGACCCAACGTTACGGTAACTGCTTTAAAAAATGTTGTCTTTTGTTAGAGCGGTGCGGCGCGGCGCGTGCTACTACGTTCATTCTAAACAGGGGGATCGGCCTGGGTGTTTGTACGGGATACAAAAGTCCGATGAGACGGAGCAGATTTGTTGCTGATAGTTTTGGAAACACAGAGTTTTATCCCTATTTTGTCGCAGCAGCTGAGTATTAATTTGCTTTGAACCTAGCTGAAACATCATTTTACTAGAAAGAAGATCTACAGTAAGTTACATTTATCATTTTGTCAACGGCAATGTTTTTACTTTCATCTAACTTCTAAGTCTAACGTTCAATCATTGCGCGCTGCAATGCAACGACGTGCATTGAGCGAACTGGCGCGCTGGCGCTCGCAAATGTGTATACATACATGTATGGCAAAAGGCATCGGTAATAATACGGTATTCTCTCAGCTCCGGGTTATGCACTTTACCGACTTGCCTTACCCCCCTGTCCCACTATTCCGTGCATTCTGCGTGAGACTCGCACAATGCACAATAAGGGTTCGTCTCATGATCTCACGCACATGACGCATGCCATTTTTTCTCACTCATCAGGACCCGGCAGAAAAAACCCAGAAAAAAGTAGCATTATCAGTTTATCTGCTGTAGACTCGCACTGGTTGCCTTCGCACGAGCCGTCTACCAGCCTGACACAAATCGAGAGTGCAGTCACATCAGCGAACAGCACAGCATGTACAAGCATGATATACGATGAATTGCGCGTGCGCATGGCATGCGGCATGGTTTTGTGCATATGACCATGCTCCATGATCGTATATACGTCGATCGTGAAGCCTATCACGTCACATGCTCATGTGTATGCGCGCCGAGATGCCAAATCATGAAAATGTCACACATAAAATTGTGACAAGTTTTGCACGATTCTTACCTGCTGGACGCGTGCTAATTACATTCTACTTGCGTTTATTCTGTGTGACCTGTGTGTCAGGCGCGTTGGTGGTGCGTGAGAGCTTCGAAACTGATCCGTGTTATTTACGGGCGACATAGAGCGATGCAAATTACCTGTGTCACAACTGCGTGTTACATGCATGAGCAAGTGCGAGCCTCTCAGAACGTCATCTTGGCGGCAGCCGACCCTCAACTAACCAGCAGAAAGGTAGTAACTGACCCTAAAAATACCCGTAATTTGCTCGTATGCCTCGCTCCACAGAAATGACCAGCTACACGGATGTTGGCAGTATCGACACCATTCCTTGGCGGTAAAACAACTATTATGCTAGTACATATAGAGTACCCGCAGATGACGCGTGTTTCCGGTGCATATCCACTATCGGCAGTCAAGCGGCGTACTTCATACGAGTTAACTGCCTCTGACTTGCCACTGATACGGGCCTCCTACTGGTCTTCTGCGTGGACCTCTGTGGCCAATCCCCGGGACTCACCCGGAGCAAGTTTTGAACATGCTCAAAACTTTGCTGCAGGTAAATTGGACTTGCGTGCGCACCTCCGGGCAACTACATGTATGGGCGAGATACGTGCTAGGTACTGTCATGTGCTGGCCATCCGTGGGGACCCGCATGTGGCAAAAATGGTTCCTCGCAAGTTGCATGTAACGCCTGCATGGAATAGTGGGACAAGGGCTTTATAGAGGACTTACATGTAGTTAGGTCCTGTAAAGTGGGTTTTCATTGGGAAGGGAGGTTTAAATAAAAAGGAGTACCATGATCAGCCATTTGATTAATGCAGATATTTTCATTGTACTCTTCTAGTTTTAGTCACCAAAGAATGCTTCACAAAGATTTTCTCTGTGATCACATATGTTCAATGCCACCAATTCTCAGGACAATTTACGTCTGGATTTGATATTCATAAAAGAATTTGGGAAAATATCCTCACCCCATAATGCTTGCGCAGTTGTGACATGTAATACCTATAATGCATCTATAAAGTTTTAATTGAGGAATATCGTTAACATGAGGTAAAAAGGCTCTAAACGTCATATCAAGTTGCTGTTCTAAAGTCTTGATTTCACACTGTTCAGCATCATATTTCATAATTAATTTGCTGGAAATGTTACTATGAAATATTTTCCTTTCATAATGTGCCCAGCTGTGCCCAAGCTAGTATTTTCATCTCAAAAAGTGCAAAATGTTGTATTCGCTTGTCCTTATTAAACTAAATAACAAGCACTTTGTGAAAAAAAAACCCTGAAAAGCTGAAATGATGCAGGGTTAGGATACCAAAGAATACATATGAGCTATTTTAAAATCTAGGTGGACATGTTGCAATCGTGTTTACATCATAATATTGTTAACAGCAGCTGCAACTGCCAGTCATGAATACAGAGTGGCAGAACAAAAGCTTGTTCAAAGGGATGGATATATCCATTTTTTAAAACATCCTTTGTAGAACTGAGTAGGATGTTTTTGATTGCGCTTGAGTGTGGGCTAGTGTTTGCATTTCTGCCGCCTTGCAGTCAGGTTTGTCATTCAAAAGTGCGTGCCCTTGCCTTGGGTTTTGCTGTAGACTCTCTTATCAATTTTTAAACGAATGACTGATATATTGATATCTTTGATATTTGAAGTCATATGAAGATGATAAAGATTTTGGGCACATGTATATTTACTTAGTCATGAAATCAATATATTTTTTCAACAGTGCCAAAATTTGATATAAAAATATAGTGCAATTCTATAAGTGATATACATGTATATTTACTTAGTCATGAAATCAATATATTTTTTCAACAGTGACAAAATTTGATATAAAAATATAGTGCAATTCTATAAGTTTTCCCGGGTATTAGAAATTTTTTAAAGGAAGTTTCTAATGAAAATTACAGGACTCAATTACTCATAACCAATCAAGGGGAATGTTTCATCAAGAAGCTGCCAATCTCAATCCAGAAAATCTTAAAAATGTTGAATCTATTGCGTCAACTCTTTGGCCATGTCCATATACTACAGCTCAAAGGAATTGGCATAGGGAAAGGGAAGAAAGGGAAGGAGCTGCAGTTTAGGACCAAGGTATATTTTGTCCAGTTCAGCATAAAACACGATGCTTTAGACTAAAAAGCAACATATTTCATGCTGAACTGGACAAAATGTACCGCGGTTCAAAACTGTGACTCCTTCCCTTTCTTCCCGATCCCTTTATCTATGCTAATTCCTTTGAGCTGTAGTGTACATCCTGGTAGAACTGCAAATCCATTCAGAACTGTACAAAGAAGCCTGCTCATACTTGCAAGAGATAGAAATCCAACAACAAAAGATTAAATACATTTAGTTTTAAAAATACATGCTTGATTGAATAAGTCTTGACGCAGTATAAAGTGTGTTGTATGCAAAATAACATAATGAAAAGAAAATAGTGGCAATTGATTCTCAAGGTCAACCCACGGTAATAGCTTGCCCGTTGAGTGACTTCAGAGGGACTCATGTGGGATGGCTGGAGTAAACAGGAAGATGGTTAATGAGCCAAGCGGTGCATGTGTAGTACAGTACTCTACAACTCAGGGTCTCACAGGTTTGCCACCTGCCCACCTCCACACATGCATACATACAGAATAACGAACAGGTGACTTGGCATACCTATAGGCAACAGGATAATATGAACATTTTCATCTATTTTTGTTCATGCATACTAGCATTTTCCTTTAATACACTACACTCTATGTGTACATGTACAATTTTACTTCATAACAACAGATTTTCAAAATTTTGTAGGATAATTATAGGTATTAATATAGTATATTACAAAGGACAAAATGCATAACTTCATATAGAAGTGTACAATGTTCATGATGATGTACAATCCAAGTACATATATTTGTAGGATGAACAGAGATCTTTTAAGGTCATTATCCTATCTACAGTACATTAGAATATGAGTATAAAACGCATGTACATGTACATCTAAAATGTAACTTCATTCCATACAAGTTGGCAATGGATTGGTTCATGTGCGTACATGTATGTCTGTATAATTTTGAAGTAAAGTCAAGCGCTCTGCGTTTTGTTTTCGAACATTTGTTTGTATATTATAGAATGTTCACCGAAGTGTTTTTCCCCATACTTCCTTATTTCTGTGTGATTGATGTGTGTATACAATACATGTATTTGTTCATAAAGTACATGTCTGTGAAGACAACATGCAATTTGACATGTTTACATATGGAGTACTCTCATTCTTATGTAAGGACCCGCCATACTGTACGAGAAAGTTTCAACATGTTTCTTTTGAAGTTATATTTGTTTAAATCTGTTCAAAGGCTCCATTGTCATGTCTGTATGTGTATGTATGTTTAATCTGTGGGTGTACAGTACATTACAATGACATTCTGCACCCAACAAAAGTATTTTCAAATTAATAGTAATAATAGTCCATTCTTATAAAGTGCAATTTTACAGTTTAGTCTCAGTGCACATAAAAGATAAAAAGAGAAAGAAATAGAACCATTTTCAAGCAAACATAAAATGATTGAAACTTACAATTCACTAACTAACAAAAATGACTTTAATTTGGCGTGAAATTGATCTTCAGTATTAGATTGTCGAATAAAATCAGGAAGTCTATTCCATGTGGCCAACTGGAAAGACCTCTGACTGTATAAGTTTTAGCGGAGTGCTGAACTAAGATACAAACTAATAAGTTCTTGAATATAGTCAGGAGAATTTCCATGTAAACATAGATAGTAAATTGATCAAAATCTTAAAACATAATGTTTATTTACAGGCAAATGTAAGTTATGTAAAACAGGACTTGTGGACTCACATCTTTTAATACCAGCAAATCAATCCACCAGGAAATGTATCCAATGTAGATTCAGTTTCAGTTGAATCTGTAAAATATTTTTTAATACAAAGACATGATAGATAACTAATGGTAGTAAATCATGCATTAAGATTGTTTTACTGAAGATTTTGGATAGTAGTACTTGTGGGTGTTGACTCAGAAATCCAAATTAGAGACATACACTGTACTGTACCAACCCTCATTGTACTGCCAATAGAACTTTTGATCTAAAGATCTGAACTCCTGTTCATGTAGCAACAAGGAAAAATACAGTGTATATTTAATGGAGCTGAGCTTGAGTTGGTTGTTAGTTTTGATGAGTAAATCCCAATTCCCAAAGTGAAAGTGGGTTTAGTTATTGAACTGCATCTCTGACAAGAACAGCGGTTTCAAAACTCAATTGGCAGAATAAATTGCATAATTAATTACAAACATTCCTTGTTCAACAATTTGTGAACAGTTATGGGCTCATTCCATCATTGGATAATAGTGACTTCATAAAATTATACTTTTGATATGTACACTGTACAATGTATGTGTACAGAAAAATGTTTGTTTTTGTTTTTATACACATTTGGATGTACAGTACCAGTGAATGCTCCAATATGAAAATGCCTTGAAAGCTAGAGTCAGAAAATAATCATTGTTACATGTTAACCACATGTCCTGTAGTACATGTATATGAGCTATTATTTTTGGAAATCATCGAACATGTACAGTAGTCTCGCAAATTGAACAACATGCTGACATTGCTGCATAATATTCAATGCATTTGTGGCGTAATAATATTCATGTCATTCTCGCTGTGTTCGTCTATGCAGTGAGATCATGCAGTGACACACAACAATGGATGTACATAATGTTTACTACATGTACATGTACAATGTAGATGAAACAAATGATTCTGTTTTAGTGAAAATATTGCGTTGAGACCACTTTTGGATCCACTATATTCAAGGAAATGTAAAAAATATGGGATATGTGGCAGTTACTTGACTAACATGGTGATAAGGATAGTATGTGCATGCACAGAACATTGTACGCATGTGAATAAATTGTATACATCAGCGATGCAGAGTGCAATACTGACACATGTACATAGTCTGTTTACACGTGTTCATAACAGTACCACCACCACCGCTACATGTACATGGTGAGTGTGTGTTTACCATGTCAGCCTACAGTGTAGTTGACCCTGTGTACTACAGGTCACTGATGACTACATGTACAGTGTATGTGATACATGTCTAGATGTCTTTTGTACAGTCACCTGAGAATCATTCTGTACATGGCTACAGTGCAGTAGCCCTGCTCTGTTTGTCTTGCAGAATGTACTCAAGATAGCATGACTCAATATCAGCATAGCAAATTGATAAATGAATGAGCAGGCCCTGGTTAATATAAACAGCCTTTCCAGGACTCAGTCAGAGCTGGAGGGCTATATGGAGGGCTTCATCATCTGGGCTGATCTAATTACTGTGGATTGTGCCTTATTATGGAGAGTTATGTGATTCAAGGAGAGGTCGGCTATTAACGACGGGTCACTTATCATCAATGCTTGACTGACTTAAATGAAGTATTCCTAATAAGTACATGCACATTTGTGTGTAAAAGTATTCTATGATTCATTTCATTCTGCACTGCACTAGAAATTGATCTGCAATAAAAGAATAATCATGAGAATAGTCGCTAGATGAAAGAACAGAAAAATTGGATCTCTTGAAAAAGAAACAGTTGAAATCCCATCACCGATCCTGACCTCTGTCTGGTGATTGTGATGTCAGTGGAGGTCAAGAATTTAGTTGGGATAACTTATCTGTCTACGTAAATGTACATGCACATTGTCTCCCTTCCCACAGCCCGTGTGTAAAAATATATGCACATTGTCAAAGTGTTTCAGGGCATAGTTTACTTTTACTAGCCCCAGCTATGATTCATGTACCTTGGTTGCTCCTGAAGGAGAAATGACATGCATATCCAGTTGTGGTAGAGTCTCTCTGTTAGTAGTTAAACTGTCTTAACTCTCAGTCCCATCAGCAATAAACTGTGTTATGATTGACATGGTACTGTCAGTACTTGGTACTGAAAAGGTTAATGATGTGCCCTGCTGTTTTTGTTGTTGTTCTTGTCTATAAAGCCAAGATGATTATCGGCCGCAAACATGGCAAGATTAGATCATGTGCATTTCCAATATAGCCTGTGGAGGTTATCCGATAAAAGATTACATCAAAGTGATTCCTGAGTTTGAGTTTGTGATTTGCTGAGCTAGCTAAGGGAAGAAGGTGAGGCAGTGAGTGAAACGCTGCATAGTGTAATAGAGAGAAGGATATGATGCATACCCCGAAGTATGAGCATAACATCCAGGCGAGGAAAGTGACAGCATGGTCACAGGGACCGACTCTAGCGCTCACGGGTGTTAATGGCATTAGCTTGCGGCTAGGCAAGGCGAGTCCCGCATGCTGCATGGATCAAGGCTGTTAAATCCCTCACATCACATGCGCAGGGCTTCGGAGCTGAGCTACACTTACATTGCATGCACATGTGCGTGTACGTAGCAAGGATTACGCACATTTACTGTAGCGCACAGCCAGGTCGGACTGCTGAATGTAATGGAAGGATAGTATCTAGCTAGTCCCGAACCACATGCCAGCTACATCTACAAGTTCATGTGTGTTTGATCTGGAGCAGGGGTAGCCGACACTGTGTTGTAGTTTGAGCTGTCTGCTGAGCGTGGGTTCGTCGACACGTTGTTGTTGTTGTTGTGACTGGTACGCTGTATGATTAACCACATCTGGAGGACTCATTATCAGAGGAAGATACCGCTTGAGCGTTTTGTCTAGTTGGATCTTTTGTTCCTGGATATGGGAAAGTAAGTGGGACTTGTCACTATACATGTAAATTTAGTCTGGATTTCTTTGTTCTCCACCTTGAATGTTGACGTTTCTTTGCTCAGCAGGTATTAACCTCTGGGTGACTTGAGCGCTGTAATATTTCACAGAACAAAGAGTGTTAATGAGGGTCTTATATCGAAAACACTTTATTTCCCTGAGTCAGTACATACAGTCAGTTGAGTTCCTATAATGGAATTTAAACTAGAAAATTATATTTCATGTACAATCAGGTACCATTTCACCTTTACCTTCCACAAAAGCAACCTAAATTTTTTACCCTGATGTGACCGAAAAGGTACAGACCATGTTCTTTCTACTATTTTCATCAAAATTTCCCTATATGCTCACCCCAACCTAATTCACAGTTTGTGTATTATGATCAGCTATTAACTCCCAGCGAAGGCTGAATGGTTGACATATTTCTCAAATGAGATTTTCTTTTGTCGCTCAGAGGATGGCATTGCCTAATTGGAAATATACGCATGTACAGCGTATTGTTTTAAACAACTGAATGTCTTGACTTTTTGTCTCGCCCACCGGAGGTGAAGGCGAGACTAAGGGATCCAAATGGCGTCTGTCCGTCGTCCGTCCGTCGTCCGTCGTCCGTCACAAATGTTAAAGTTTACCTGCAAGACTCTCTTATGATCCATAACTTGGCAACTGTTACAGCAATGGCAGCCACACTTGGTTGATAGAAGCACTAGGTGTATCTTCATGTTATGGTGTTGTCAGAGGTCATGTGATGATGTCAAAGGTCATTTGAGGTCATATATTAAAGAGTATGTGCAAGACTCTCTTTTTCTATGTTAAAGTTTACCTGCAAGACTCTCTTTTGACAAATAACTTCACATAGGTTGCTTGGATTACAACCTAACTTGGGTCATAGATGCACTGGGGTTACCTTCATGTTATGTTACCGTTGGAGGTCACAGGATAAGGTCAAAGGTCATTTGAGGTCATACGTTAAAGTTTACCTGCAAGACTCTCTTTTGACAAATAACTTCACATGGGTTGCTTGGATTACAACCTTACTTGGTTCATAGATGCACTGGGGGTACCTTCATGTTATGGTACCGTTGGAGGTCACAGGATAAGGTCAAAGGTCATTTGAGGTCATACGTTAAAGTTTACCTGCAAGACTCTCTTTTGACAAATAACTTCACATGGGTTGCTTGGATTACAACCTAACTTGGGTCATAGATGCACTGGGGGTACCTTCATGTAATGGTACCGTTGGAGATCACAGGATAAGGTCAAAGGTCATTTGAGGTCATACGTTAAAGTTTACCTGCAAGACTCTCTTTTGACAAATAACTTCACATGGGTTGCTTGGATTACAACCTAACTTGGGTCATAGATGCACTGGGGGTACCTTCATGTTATGGTGCTGTTGGAGGTCACAGGATAAGGTCAAAGGTCATTTGAGGTCATACGTTAAAGTTTACCTGCAAGACTCTCTTTTGACAAATAACTTCACATAGGTTGCTTGGATTACAACCTAACTTGGGTCATAGATGCACTGGGGGTACCTTCATGTTATGGTACCGTTGGAGGTCACAGGATAAGGTCAAAGGTCATTTGAGGTCATACGTTAAAGTTTACTTGCAAGATTCTCTTATCACACATAACTCATCACATGTTGCTACAATGGCAATCAAACTTGGATGATGGATGCACTGGGGGCACCTGCATGTTATTGTGCTGTAAGAGGTCACATGATAAGGTCAAAGGTCATTTGAGGTCATACATTAAAGTTTACTTGCAAGACTCTTGGTGAAGGCTTCCTAACTTGTGCACAGAATTTGGGGGAGGGGGAGTAGATAGAGGAAGTAGCATTGCGTGAAATAGCCCTTCTCATTTATGGAATGTTACATTCTATGGCAGATATTTCACAATCAGCCAGGGATACAATTCTTTTGCGTAGCAACGGAGATCGCGATATTTCTGGTTATTTTCGCAAGTGGGCGAGACACAATATTGCTATTGCCTTGTTATGAGGGGGGAGTCGTTTTAGATCAAAGGGAGTCGTCCCAGCACAATCCATTCTTAATGCAATTTTTGTATGTCTATGCTAAGATGCACCACCTTCTACCTACACTGTACATGTAAATAATTAAATTCGCTCTATACCATACTTACAATGTAAGACCACTTTTGAAGCTGACAACTTCCATTGACTGATCATGGCGCAGGTGCAATGTATTCGTGAAATGCTAAGAGAAACAAGCATTAGTTGAGTCGAGCGTTAACGTAATTGAGTAAGTGTTTGCAGTAGATTACGATTATGAGTGTGTTGGGACTTGGGATTGCTAGTAATCTTTTAAGCAACATACATGTAACATTTAAATTTGGGAAATAATAATATAAAATCATCCCCTTGATATGAGTGAAGAATGCTTTATATTTTCTGGAGCTATATTGCATGATTTTTAATGTTTGTACATTGGATTATAATGTAATACTGGTAAATATAAGCATGTAGTACACTAATAAAACATAGCAATATGTGCATGACTGTGCAAGAGATATAGTTTCCCATTCGGTGAAGCAATATATAAACTCTAAATCTTTGACAGATCAAAGAATCATTTCAGGCTTCATATGCTCTTACACCACTCCTTAACCCTCAAAAGAAAGATTTCTTTGCTGAACAATAGACAGGAATTGCTCAGGAATTTTGACCCATGAAATTCTGACAATAATTTGACTTTTCCCCCAAGTACAACAAAAGAGTGCAGACAAGTGGAATGGGATTACATTCCAGTATCTAGTATCTACAATATTATACACAATTCACGCATATAATCTTGTGGTACTTCGCAGCCGCAGACATGACATTTCTTGGATGGTATTTGTATTAGTGGTTTAGCCCTTGGTCCAGCTGTGATTGGAAATGGTTGTGCAGCATGTGTATGCATGTCAATGAATGGTACATGTACGTGTTTGCTTGGCCAAGGAGTTTGGACAGTACAGTTCAGTACATCTACTATACAGTATCATGTCCATGTAGTGTATGGACAGTAACTGTCCAGTGTTTCAACATGCACCCAGTTTTGTATGCTTCATAAAGAACATGAGGGAGGAGTCTGGTAATTAATTGCTAGAAGGGTTTTGAATAAAGGATTCAACCACACTTCCTTGCTTTCCAATTGAGCAGATGAAAATGGAGCTGCAGAGTATAGAGCTCAGGTTGAGGAGGTAAGAGGATTTTATAAGAAGTCGATGCTTACTGGTATTACATAACATCTCCATTGGTGCATTTGGTTTAGTTTCTACCCCCAAGTACATGTTTCAACTAAATCAATGGACCTTCATGCCAATGTGCCCATTCTGATGTGTGTAATTTTAGGATGGACACTGAATCAGTGTCAGAGGCTTAGTTTCTGGTTTGATGTTTGTATTTTGATTACATGATATTGTTGGGTGTTTTTTTGTTGTTATAGTATGTGTATTCAATAACTTGAAACCTGGAAAGAAATGGCATTCATACAAAAAACATTTTTTTTTACTTTTGTGTGAAAAGGGTGCTGGAGTTAGACTGTTAAATTTCAGTCATGATATATTGCTGATCCTTTGCTGAATTTGATGATATTTTTACCATAGGGAATAGAGATACACTGTTCAGGAATGACGCTTTCATACACTCTGAATCTATTATTTTCTTCACCATGAGTACTGTGCAGTTTGGAAGACCTTCATTATATGGGTGCTCATAATGAAACAAAACAAAAAATGCATCTCATTTACTGGTCCATTATCTCCACAGATTATCTTGTTTCAAGACGGTGTATTCTAAAAAAAAATTTTTCTGATCATGTTTGTTTTGGAGGTGTGTGTATCAGCAGGAGGAAGGATGTTTTCTACATTCTGATATTACTGTGGCCAGTATTCATTCTTGCATTCTAAAATTTGCTGGCACCAGGTAAAAAGGTCCAGGTCTTCTGTAGAGTCCATATCATCCGGTGCTGCTGTCGTCATGCACATGTACACGCATAAATTTTAATGGGTCAATAACAAAGAACAGGGGAAATAGGGACTGGGGAGAGTGGGAGGGGGGGGGGGGGAGATCTCGGTGTTTCATTTCTAAGAAGTATGAAAGTAAAGTTAGATTCATGTAAATTAACCAAAATGTTAAAATGCCCTGATTTTTCCGCCTTGAAATTGATAACATAAGTTGTAATTTGGACAAATGTGTGATATTAGACTAAGGGGGGAAGTAAAGAGAAATCTGTGCTATACTACTAGATACATAAAGGGAATCCACATCACTCTTCTATCAAAGACATTACCTATGTAGCTTCGTACATTAGAAATTCTATAGGAATTGTACAAAATACTGTTAATATACATGTACATGTATTTATATCGTTCACAGTTTATTGGTGTACATTTTCCATCGATATGAAAGCAAGGTACTAGTGAACAACAGACTTAAAAGGTAGCTTGTTTTGAGCACTATTACATGGAATTATAAACTAAGGTCCTTATAAAAACATTGACTTAACATTTCACTTGTTTCCAGTAGTGTATACATTGTACATGTACATGTACAGTAACACTAAGGTGCTTTATAAGCAAAACATGCACTTAGAATGTACCATAGCATGTGAGAGTATCTGGTATGGTTGAGTGCTCAGTTCAATTGGGGAGCAGCCAATACAGCTGTATAGCACAAAGTGTCACAATGTGTATTTACCTCACAGCTGGTTGCCTAGTATGCAAACCCACTGAGATGGAAAAACGAGTCATGAGCAAATAATGAGAAACCGATCCCTTAACCCAAATATTTCTTGAGTAATGTAATGTACAGGTACTTCTTATGAGGGAGGGTATGAATGATCCAATCATTATTTATTATTCAGTCAAAGTTCACAGCCTTAAATACAGCTACAACTCCACAATGTCTCAACTTCATATACATGAATAAACTCAAAGGAATGCCTTTCTTAGTCACTGGAAATGGTGACATACATGAACTATGTGCCTGCATGTAAGCGTACTGTTCATGAAGGTTTGCTGTTATCTTCTTAACCTTAACATGTAAAGTTAGTGTAGATATGTTGCAGACATTAATCTGTAAAATTTTATCATGGCAATTTCTACCTTTTATATTTTAGGCATCCCAAAGGTATACAGCCCTTTAAGTTTGTCTCATGAGGGGCGTCTTTATTAGCCCGAAGTGGCAAAATAGCTAGCTAATTTGTGATAGGGATAGCCAGTCGCATCACAAAATGGCTAGGTATTTGGTTGAGAAATTTTCCCAAGAAATCTTGGGCTAGGTGGCCAAATAGGAAACTAATTTGTAAACTAGCTCGCTTCTTCATTAACTTGAACCTTGTGATCCCATCATACTCTGAAGTTAATTGAATACTTGCTATATATACAGTATATGCATGTAGGATGTGAAATCATTAACCTTAAATCTAGAGTAAACAGTGGTGAACATACTCTTCTTGGAGTAAAGGGAAAGTTGCAGCATCAACTCAGAATAATGATGAATGGTCACATTGATGAAAACTGGGCTTAAACTATTTTGGTAAGAGGATCCTGTCACAAAATGGGCATGTGGACAAGGAGTTGAGTCAGAGTTGATGATGGAGAGGGAGAGGGAGAGGGAGAGGGAGAGAGAGAGGGAAAGAGAGAGAGAGAGAGAGAGAGAGAGGGACAGGGACAGAGAGAGAGAGATAGAGAGGGAGAGAGAGAAAGAGAAGAGAGAGGGGCAGAGAGAGGGACAGAGAGAGAGAGAAAGCTCCCCTGTCCTTATCTGTTTTGTGGTCCATGGTACATGTACACGTGTGTGTATGAGTCATTGTGGATAAATTTAGCTGGCATATCCCCAGATCTCAACTCTCACATCCAATGATTCCCTATCGTAATGCTCATACATGTACTGTGCCCGTCCTTAGGTAAACTTGTGCATGTTATATGTATCATCTTACCATGCCTCATATTGCATGGCCTCATACCAGTACATGATGGTACATACACAACAGCTCAAAGGAATTGGCATGATGCATTTTAGGCATGATGCATTTTAGGCTAAAGCATCGTGTTTCATGCCGAACTGGACAAAATATACCCCGGAAACTGCGGCTCCTTCCCTTTCTTCCCTTTCCCTTTCCCTATGCCAATTCCTTTGAGCTGTAGTGTACATGTAAAGCTCCCATCATAGACAGTATCAAACCATGGAACTAGCAAGCTTTGGTAAACTACTCCGCAATTTCACACAATGATTCAAATTTGTGTATGTTGATGTAATGTAGCATCGTATAATATTTCAGATATCAATACCCCATTTCATTTGTGCATGAATTTTACAGCAAATGTTTTAAATAAAAATTAAGAACTATTCCGTGATACGGCATAGCAATCTAATATCTTGTTTGTGGTTGTTGGTGAAGAATTCACTGAGGACAAAGCCTATTCAACAGCTTTCTTTCACAGCTCGCCTGCTTGCATATTTAACGAGGGTAGTTGCCTTTAGAGTGGCACAAGCAGCTTGGATTTCAATGTCTGAAGTCAAGCTGTGAATATGTGTCCCTTGCCTCTTAACCGTAAACAACTTGATGTGTGTACATATATACTGTAGACACAAACAAACAAACTGATAAATACATTGAGATTGATACATCAGAGATTTCAATGCCAGGTCATCAACAGGAAAACCTCTTTGAAATGAATCTAACTTGAAGATGATGACAGAAACATACTGCGATGTCATGAATAGTAGATAGCGACGACAGTATGGGATTTTCCCTAGAAAATCCTTGGAGAGGGATGATTGGGTTCATTTCCTGACTTGTTATGAAGACTGAGGGGATGATCTAATACCGTGGCGATTCGTCATTTTTCTTCTCTTCTTGCAGAGCCAGGAGAGGTGTTGGTGCCGGGCTGGATGAGGAGAGACCACGTTCCTTCCACGATAGAATGGAAGCAACCCTGCTCTCGGATCAGGTGAGACTCGTACAGCCAATTCTAATCGCCATGGAGACAGCCAATAAGCTCTCAGCATTGAGCCTGTTGCCATGGTGTTACCATCAGTTTATGCCCCGTACCGCATACAAGGAAAAGTCTTCCCATAATGCACCATGCAGCCACAGCGAGATACTTTCAGCAGTCGTATGCGCTACCAGTCTCGTGCACTAATACGCTAGATTGGATGCGGACATGACTGCAAACAAACTCTGAATGTGACTGCGAGTTGCATCATGGGACGATTTTCCCTTGCGGTATGGAGAATTCCAATATGCAACACATCCCAGGGGGGTGTTTCACAAAGCTGTTCGTAAGTTACGAACGACTTTACGAAGGACTGGTGATCCCTTCTTGTGCTAAATCAGATTCTCAATGAACAAAGTGTGGTATCGCATTTCACACAAGAAGGGATCACCAGTCGTTCGTAAAGTCATTCGTAACTGACAAACAGCTTGGTGAAACACCCCACAGGAGCAGCAAACAATGGAAGGATTTGGGTTCAAGATACAGTACACACTATATCTTATTAAGGGATATCAAGGGATGTATACTCTGTTACATACTGCTATAGTCCTTATCTCCTTTTTCTTCATCATTCTTCTGGGATGAGAAAATAGGAAATATTAATGATAATAAAATAAATCATTCATGTGATTATGGTTTATAATGGTAATACTTTCTTTCTACTCTAATTGTTCTTTGTGATAATATTGCCTTTGATTTTGATGTTGGTCTGTTTCTGTTTCTTCTTAATTCTTCTCATTATTAGATTGTAAATTGTACAATGAGAAGTGGTTTCAATATCAACTCTTGCAAATAAGACATCAATCTAGATAGTTCATTATATAAAATATGATTTCCCTCCCCAAGGATATTTGATAAGAGGATCTGCATGTACTGTGCCAGAATAACCTTAAGTTATCAAAATCCCCGAAATCAAACATCTCATCAGTGTGTTTTGTTACATCATACAATGCATGGAGTATGAAATTCCATAACCATATCATAATTTTTGCTATACTCTTGTATGTACATAATTTTAAAAACATTTTTTTTCTTTCAGTATATATTCTAATCCTATGTTGTGTCATGCATATTCCCATAATTAATATTTTGCAATGTTATTTGTTTTGCATGTCAATGGTATCATAGGAGGTAAGTTTTGAAACAGATGTTCACAATGACTATCTGACTTTAAATCTGTCTCCGTGTGTCCTTAGATCTTCTCTGTCTACCTCTTGGCTTTATAATTGTGTGAAAGTGCAGTTAAATGTGTGTTGGACTGTCTTTTGTGTTATCTAGGCTTAATACGGTAACTTAAAATTCTTTTCCAGTGTTTTTATAATCACACTAAATAAAAGGAAATCTTTTTTAATTTAGCTCCTACTTATATTTTTTTCGTTTCTCATCTAAGAAGTTGTAATAGTCCTCTCATAATAAAAATCACTAAATTACTAAGGCATGTTATAACTTTTTTTGTAAGCCTCTTGTATTTTTTTTTTTTTTTTTTTTTTTTTGGGGGGGGGGGGGGTTCTGTCAATTTTAATCATAAGCAACTGAAGTATAGTCCATCTTACTTAAGGTTGTTCGTCCGTCTGTCCGTCTCGAATCCGTTTAGGCAATGTGTTGAGAACCATTAACCAAATTTGCTTCAAACTTGGTACATGTGTGCATTGCATGAAACCAATGAAGTTTGTAAAATAAGGGTCAAATATGATTGAGGTCAAAGGTCAATGAACTTTGTAAAAATTACCTTTAAATTGACCTTTTTCACAATAAATCCAAAAACCAGTATGATTGTGTTGTATATGGTAAGACTAAATGATAAGATAAAAAAAAATACTTTTTCTTATCTAAAATTAACATTTTTCAAATTCAAACAAGAGAAAGGTCTACATGTTCATCTACATGTTTATTCATGTGCAATTATGGTGAGCATGATTATCAATTCTATATAGCTCTTTCTTTTAAAGAAACAACAACTAAATGTACATGCTTATGTTTAAAAAAAAATTTAAAAGAAAAAACAAATTTTTTGTTTTAATTTCACTTTGAAGGCCCAGAGAAAGCATTGCTTAGTGTGAGCTTTGTTTGTATCTGTTTGCAGCTTGCTAACATTTTTAATTTACTTGCTGAATAGTGCATTGCAGTGACCTTTTTTTAGTGTCCCAGTGATGATGTGTGTAACATACACATGACACTGTACATGTATGGATATAAAAGTGTTTTACTAACATGTGAGCACTGCATTGTTGCTGTGGATTTGGTTTGCATGAAACACAGAAGTTGCAGAGTACTTGTATTCTGTTCATCTTTCAGCACATTCTGGAGTGGTCTTTTGGGAGAGTTGGTTGAATAGTCTACAAGTAGCACAACTTGCATGAGGGCTTGAGAATAGACCATTTTTGTTATTTATGTAAATTTTATGTAAATTTTAACCAGTGAAAGTGGGATCTCAGCTTGTAATGCAAACAGACACCACTCCCAAAATAATAAATGTGACAATTAATTTATCATCACTGGTTAAAATGTAAAACATACTTGTAGCTCAGGGTGTTTGTTTCACAATACAGGCTTTTAAAATAGCCCTGAGAGAAGTAAAAATTTAAAGGGATAGTTCACCCTGAAATTAAGTTTGTTTCAATAAAAGCAGACCCATGAAAGAAACATATTGGTGAAGATTTGATGAAAATCCGTCAAAGGATAATGGGAGGTGCTCTCCCATAAGTTTTCTCAAAAAACATGCATCCTTTTACCTGTACATTTGATACATCGTTAGAAATATGTTTGTACACACAAACCTGTATGTGATACCTGAAAAAATATCATTCCATTGTCAAAAACAGAAGAAGAGCAATGTGTGTAATTATACTGTACATAACATATGGGAGAGCACCTCGCACGTGACAAAATTGAAATTTCAATAGATTATAACTCTGTTATCCTTTGGCGGATTTTTGTCAAACCTTCACTAATATGTTTCTTTCATGTTTTTGCTTTAATTGAAACCAACTTATCTACAGGGTGAACAATCCCTTTAAATGTTATTCCTTGGTATGTGTACATTATTATTTCCATATTTTCAGCTCATCAGGGTTTCAGCCTGATGAGTTTATGCCAAGGTGTGTGGATGGCCGTCTGATATCTTGTTAACTTGTCAATTGATATGATTCGGTTTGTTTTAGCTGGTAAGGAGTGGGTTAGGGAATTAAACCTCATCAAGATATACTTTACACATTGGAGGGTACAGTGTGTGTACACGCATTTTGCACCCATTTGCACTATGTGCACATATCTATCAAATGTGAGTTGCATTATTCTTTAATGATAATATCAACTCCTGTTTCACAGCTTTTTACATGTACAGTAAGTACATATCCAGTCATTTTAATTACAAAACCAATGAGGAACATGTACTTTTTTCTTTGCAGCATGGTACAAGGATTACATCCTGGAAGACAATGTAAGATACCACAATTGTCTTTCATATTGGCACTATTAATTTTTTTGTTTTTCTTAGAAAGATCCTCTTGTGGGTTTTTGGTTGGGCATATCAATGCAATCATCTCCCTTGGTGATTTATTTGGTATGGTACACCTGGAAAAGAACATTTTGTCTGATTGGAATTCCGTTATTCAAAACTACAAGCAGTATTGTTAGAATACAACATGTACTCCTTGGCATGAGATCATACGTGTATCAATAGGGGAGTCTGCTGGTAATGGTATTGAGAGAGATTTTTATGACACTCTGTGGAGTGAAAGGTCAATGGTCAGACAATATCTGTGGGGTGGTTCGTGGTGCCTGGGAACTCTGGCAAATGGCAAGTATACACGTTCTCCTGCTTGGATACATTGGCAAAAGTGTTGGTACCACACTACGCGTTGTGGGTTGATGGGTGGAGTAGAAACCGCATTAGAAATCGCACAGTACTATGTAGTTATACTAGGCTTGGGTCTATTAGATGATATTCAGGCAAGTGTTGTTCATGCTGGGACACTGAAAGTCGCTAGCCAACCGGTGATTCCATCTCGTAGGATTCATCCGCGCAGTTTGTTTGAAGGAAATGGCTGATAATTTTCTTGATAACAAATGGGAATTAAAGCTTTCTGCAAACATATTTGTTTCCTGTTTAATAATTCATAACAATCATTGCTTGTGTATATAACAGTTTCAAGTCTAATTTTCATCTTTTCATTCATTTTTGCATGTGTGACAAACTTTATTTAACTGCATTGATATTTTTGGTCTGACCTGCAACACATACATGTACAGTATGAATATTTTGATTCATCATTGTAAACAGGTTGCCCTTTTTTAGGTGGTCTGCCATGCCATGGCAGATCACCTCTTGTTTTTGTCCGAATTTTCTTTCTTTATTATTATTTATTTTTATTCCTATTTTTTGTGACATGGATATCTCAACAATGCATGGACCATGTTTCATCAAATGTTCATCATGTATAGGTATATATGTGAACATGTTACAGGAACATTTTCAAGGTCATTACGTAATCGTGACGTCATGCACGAGCAATTTAATGAAAATCTATTATTTCATGTAGCTCTAAAACCGTTCAACTCTGTGTAATGAAATTTGGCATGTATATAAGTAATGACAAGACAATTAATTTCAATGAAAAAAAAACGCGTGCGTACGCGTACGTTAGTGCATTAACGCGCGCGTAAAATAAAAAAATGCTCCAAATCAACTAGAAATTGTTTTGCATATGTTTGAGGCCATTTCTAGCATTTTTCAAATTTCCGCGCGTACGCGCGCGCGCGCGCGTTTTTCCGTGCGTTTAGCAAACGCAAGGTCGGAAAACCGTTTTTTCACTGGATTCATGTTTCTGACACTGCAAACAACACATCCTGAAATTTTGAGCCATTTCCATGCAATAATAAGGTCGTGCTGGTGCGTCAAAGTTCAAAGTCCGCGCGTGCGTCAATACGTTTTTGTGTGCAAATATTGCAAAAAACATGACCACCTTCAATCGGCCATAGCTCCTCAGAATGGCTGGTGACCCCCAATTTTTTTTTCATATTTTGAAAGAGTGGGAACTGTAGATGCTATTTCATGTATCATTTGGTCGTTAAATACATCGTAACGTCATCATATTGCCATAAGAATCGAAAAAATCAATTTTCATGTATGACTTCATAAACTTTTTTACCCGTTCTTGCGTATCTCAGTAATCTTTGGTCAATTTTGTTCCAAATTTCAGTATGTGATAGCTGAGACATTGTTCTATGAGAAATTAGCCCTAGTATTTCAAAAGGATTCCATCTTCATGGTATAAATTTGATTATAGACATTAATGTCAAAATCGATCGTATGTACGTGTTATGTCAATGGAAGGGGTATTTATTAAATGACATGACGATCTTCTAGGAGCTGTATCTCGCTTATGCTCAATTCTGTTACTCTGAAATTTTAGAATGTTGTAGCTGAGTCTACTAGCTTTCGGGGACGTCATCTTTATTTTTTAATCAGATGTCGCGATCATGGCGAAATTTCATCTTGAATATCAATTTCTTAACCATTCTAGCCCCTGCTGGGCATTACGTGTTAAGTGAATGGGAAGATGTGTGGCTCAATTGGTAAGGCGCCGCGTTTTAAGATCTCGAGGCCCCAGGTTCGATTCCTGGAGTGGGTAGGGTAAATTTTTGCATTCCTTTTACAATGTTTTTTTGGCCATCTTCTTCTGTTCTATCCCTCACTTTGTCATTCTCTTTGAGATTTTCTTTCCCATTCGTTTTCTCTCGCCCCTTTATCTTACGTGGCTATTAATTACATGTTAGCACAATGTACATGTAACCATTTAGGCATGTCTCTGAAATGTACGTTAGTAGACATTGTAGGTGCGCTCTGAGGTTTCTTGAGCGGAGTCTCTGATTGCTTATGAATAGATGGTGTCACGATTGAAGGTCCATATCACCGTGCATTTTCTAGCCCATGTCAGTGCATGAATTTGCCAATGCAGACCACCTTATACTTGTCCACAAGTATGTCTCGTTTCTTTTTCTTTTTTTTTAAACTTCTTTTGGAACTTAACACTGTCTTTCCTCATTTCCACAAAGAATTAAAAAAACATATGTGCATGAACTTGGCTAAGGTACTGACCACCACTTGTTTCCCTTTTGTGCGGTTTGATTTTGGATACTAATATTTGATTGTAGCATAGAAGACCCTTGAAAAGATGATTATGAAGCAGTGAAACATTGTGTAAAATATGCGTGTTTGCAGAAGTAAAACCCTAATTGAAATGTTATGTCTCTTACATGCAGTTACTTCCAGTAGAATGTTCTCTCTGGTCTGCGACACACATTTGTGAGGATCAATTAATTATGTGATTCATGTTCATGGTAAATTCGTGTCTTGCGCACATGTACACAATTTGTCAAATGTATGAGTCAAACTCTTTCACCACATTAACGCAACACAATGTAATACATTAAGTTCAGTGTACATTATATTGACTCAATGTAGGGCTAGTACTAGTAGTATACATTGCAACAATGCAGCTACTGTTACATGTACAGGTATGCTGTATGTGTACATTTGTGTGTCTTAACCCTTATGAATGATCATGCGAATAAGGACAAATATTTTATCTCTGTATTGATTGTGAAATTTCATATCTAAAGAAAACAAAATATTACCATGTGTTGGTTAGAAGTGGTCAATGTGTGAGGACGGTATAATATACTGGTCCGTCTTTCACATGTCCACAATACTTGTGTCTGTGTGGAGAAAATAGAATTGTATGTTGCTTTGAATGTATATCTTAAATGTGGATTTAATATGTTTAGAATTGTAATTGTTATGGATGTAAAGAAACTGTTTCAAAGGATTTTACAAACTTGTGGTACTTCAGTTAAGTTCAGTACATGTACATATCACCATCATTATGCTGCAATAGAAAAAAAAAAGAGTATTGCTGATAAATCTCAGGCATCTCACATATCAATCTGTTGGCTAGTGTAAATTGTACTGCTAATATCATGTATCAGTTCACATGTTCTACCAGAACAACCCTCAGTTGCCATCTGTACAATCATCAACTTTGTTTCATGTACAAAGTGCTGCATATACTGCCAAACGGGACAGCATTATTTTATCTGAATGAATACAATTGCGTTGCAACTGAAATAACAACTTGCAAAATGTGTATCCAAAAAGATCAATAGGCAATGAACCAGATAGGAAAATGTAGTAGTTTTAGAGAACTTGGACTAAAAAAGAGGTGACCTTTTTTTTTAAAGCTTAAACATAACTTTCACCAAGCATATACACTGTAAGCATACAACTATGATTGGCTCACATTGTAAGCATGTTGATAGTGTAATTCTTATTGAAAAGGCCATGCCGACATTGCTTAAAGTTGATGTATCCTTCCTGCAGGCCTAATGTACATGTAGTGTGTAAATTATTCAATAAACATGTATTATAGTGAGCAAATAACTTCAAAAAACTTTTCTTACCTAAAAAATTACTTATAATTGATGTATATTCATTTATTTTTGGTCTTAAAATAAAGCATAGCACATGTAACAGCAGACCTATACAAGTTTGTTACATAATGTCATGTAGCTCATGTCCTGAAATCTTCATTGCTTAAAGATTTTCAGTAATTATAAAACAGTCAGTCCAGTATTACAACCACTACATAGAGTAAAAAGCGAAAAAGAGTTTTGAAAAATGTCACTTAGAAGAATATTGTGATCTCATTCATCCATACATCATTAGTAAAAAGGCCAAATATGCACATTCAAAGCATCTACCGCAATGCAGCTTCTCATTGAAATATGGCCCAATTTATCAATATGACATCACTGATGCTGTATTTATTTGATATGGATGACATTAGGTGTGTCTTCGTTAGCCCGATGTGGCGAAATAGCTAGCTAGTTCTGATCAGGATAACCTAGCCAGATCACAAAATAGCTAGCTATTTGTGTCTTCATTAGCCAGATCAGGCAAATAACTAGCTATTGGGTTGAGAACATTTCCCAAGAAATCTCGGGCTAGATGGAGCTAGCTCGGAGCGTCCTCATAAGCCTAAAAATTTCTCGATCCCGGTATGCATCAGCGCGCACGAGGCATTGTTTATGTTAGTTTTTTTTACGTGCGTGAATGCGAGCTCACAACCGAAGCCATGCGGTCGTGGCCTATTCCAGTCGCACACTGAGTATGTGCGAACATCGGCGTAATTTATGCATCCTGAGTTTCAAGCTAATGAAGACACGATTGCAACTTCAGGCTAGTTCCCCGAAGTTCCCCTAGTTCCCACTCTTACCCCTGGTAAGAGTGGGCCAGGTGGTCACAACAGAAAGGCTCTTTTACCATGATCATTGGTCCCATCCACTTTACCACAACTATCCATTACCTTTGCTTCCACGTATGTAAATGCACAGTTTTGACAACTTTTTATTTTTATTCAAATTTCAAAAGCTTACATATTTTAAGTGCCAGGGTGGGGATGGGGGGGGGGGGGGGGGTCAAAGACATAGAAACCAAAGCTCTGTATGAGATTCTTCATCTAGAGAGCAAATATACAAAATGTGAACGGCGAATGATATTTGTGATGTAATGTACTGTTTCATTTTGATCGGTGTACATAAATAATCTATGTAATTAGAGCATAGATTTAATCCCAATCTCACAAGAAATGAAATAAATAGTAAGTGTACTTGTATGCAGTGTGAATCCAATTTCAAGATTAACTCTACTGACTGGGCATCTATGCAGTGCTGTGATGGGAGGAAGGAATACAGGTACACCTGTTTCTGGGTATCCATTTTATATCTGCACCCATGGTTCTTAGGTCACTCACATGGGTGTATGTCATCATGGTTTTAATGATTGTACCTCTTTTGATTGATTGACAGTTGACCAAGCAGCTGACTGATCTCGTAGACAACTTTACCCTGCTTGACATCTTGAGTAAGGAGGAACAGGAGGACGTTCTCAACCAGAAAATTGATGACATCAAGAAGAAAAATGAGGAACGGGCAAGACGACACCAAGTAAGCAATCTTAGGAGATGATAATTTCCTTTCTCAAGTGTTAAAGGGGATCATCATACAGACATTTAGTTCCCTTACATTAAGGACATATTCCAAATGAATATACAAATCAAGCTTCTGTGCCTTTCAGTCTTCAAAGGAGACTTAACGCCGGCGGTCCCGTGTAAAGGAGAGTCATACCTCTCCATGTTCAAGAACCTGCTTACCTTTTGGGGGGGTAAAGAGCAGGGAAGTTATTCTGGTGAATTGCTTTACATATTTATTATTTACTGATAATTTATAATCCAGCTTGTATAATTTGTAAATGGCATTCTGGGTAATTTTAACTGTGTAATATGAATCTTTCCAGATTAACTGTTCGACATTTATATGACACTCATATGTTGGTAATGTCGTTAATCTCTCATCAATAAATCAATCAATCTACATTGTATATGTGCCTTTCATGTCATGGCATGTATCGAAACAATGTAGAATTTTGTTTATGCGACTAATAAGCTTTCGTTGTAATGAATTATTCTTGGACCTCAAACCAAAGGGCAAAAAGAGAAAGGAAAGGAGGAGAAAGGAAATGTAAGAGGAAGACTGAGTGGGGAGTGGAGATGAGGTCGGATGTGAAAATAAAGTGGGTACTTCCCTGAAAGATTGAAATTTCATCATTAGCGTTGATTAGTTTCATTGTTTCGGTATTCATTATGAATGCCTGTTTGGAAACAGCTTCCTGCTTCAGATTCTGGAGCGCTTTGTGTATTTCTGTTTCCAAATTCATGTATGTGCCAAGACTTGATGCACATATTGCAAGGATTTTAGAAACAAAGCATGATTCTCATACGATACGCAAATTACAGACATGTGGTTTCCTGTTTTCGTCTGTAGTGGAGATAAAGGGAAAGAAGAACAAAAATGTAAATTGGCAAATAATGATGAAAAATGTTGACAACTAGCTGGTACTGGAAATACAGTCCAAGGTGTTGCATTGATTAATTTGAGAATATTAAAACTTATGGATACTTTAACTTTTCTGCAGGCCAAAAATATCAAGTTTTGTAAAAACCACTATACAATGGATGTACTATTGTTTAAGAAGTGAAAATTGACCTTACATGAAATATATTCTGTAAGATTTTGAATGAACTAGTCCTGTTGAACAGAAAAAGAATACAAAAACTGTTTGTCAGAAAATTTGAATCAATTCTAGGGAAATCAAAGTGCTTGTTGTTTTTTTCACATTTTTTAAAAACATACTAAAGCTGTGTAGTTTAGATTTCATACATGTTATTGTTAGGGTATGTTGCTGTTTCTTGCTAAGTGCCGTTGATTTTACAAAAAGATGCATGACCTATAAGCATCTTAGGATTATTTTGTTCAAATCTGTCTCATCAAGAAGCAGGCCCTATCATAAATGTTTATGTTTGCCTTCTTTCATGATGTGCAGGAAATAGAGGACGATAAGAAGTTAGCAAGTAGCACTGGTTCTAGCATCGTCACTAGTCCTCCATCTAGCACTTGCTCCTCATCCAGTGGGTCCATTGCGTCTCCGTCCTTACACCAATCTCCCGGCGGGAACCGGAGCCTCAACTCATCCCCTTCACCCGGCGGGCCGCCATCGGCGTCGCCGCAGCAGCAGCAGGACAGACAGCGAGGAGGGGGCAAGGCCAGCGGTGCGGTGTCACCCCCATCGGTTGGGGGAGGAGTTGAAGGAGGGGGAGGAGTCCAGCAGGGCGGGAGGAGGAGTAACACGTCATCCCCCCACACGCTTAGCAACCAGGCAGGTGGGGTTGGGGTTGGTGGTGGGAGTGGCAGCCACAAGCAGCAGCAGCAGCAAGAAGACGGTAGGAACAACACCTCACCAGGACATACCTATCAACAACAAAAGATGGCTGAACACAGGAGAAATGTTGTAAGTATCAATCATATCAATCCACACATTTAAAGACAGGGCAGTCCTTTTGCAGAAAATGGAAGAAAATACTGTAAAAGATGTACACTCCCAATGATAGAACTGGAAACTGACTGATACGGTATATGAACATAGACCATGGTCAGGGTTTTTTCAAACGGGAACAAGGATAGTTTTTCACTCTTCCTGAAAAGGTTTGTGAAGCTGTGAATGTGAGATTTCATACACGTTATCGTTAGGGTATATTGCTGATTCCTGCCGAGTTATGTGACTTTTGCGCATGGGCCACCCTGTCTTAAAGTTGAGATTTATGTGGAAAGGAAAGTTTTATTAGTGTACAGAGTGAGGCAGCTCAGGAAGATGCCAAAAGGATGGGGGAGGGGGGGGGGACATTCAAGGCACAATCATTTTAGAGCAGCAAACAAATACAAACAAATAATTGAGATTTTCACTTCTCTTTAATTGATGGCATAGACAAACACTTTCTGGTTATCATGAAAATGTATCTCAAAATCATTGTCTATTGTAAATGACTGAATAAATTAGTTTTCCTCATGCATATATTTTCTTTCATTTCTGCCACTATAGAATAGTCAGACAGGCTCGGGTCCGCTCCATAGCCGGTATGAAACCATCCAGATAGAATTGCACAACAAGGGTCAAGGTCTAGGCTTTGGTCTGGTGGGCTTCTCTGGCATCGGGGTGGCAGTGAAGACCATCGTACCAGGTGGAGCAGCTGAACAGGTAAACAAGGGGGATGGCTTTTAGGGTTTGCTTTAACAGCCGGTATGAAACCATCCAGGACCAAATAGAGCTGTAGAACAAGGGCCATAGTCTAGGTTTTGGTCTGGTTGGCTTCCCTGGCATCAGGGTCGCAGTGAAGACCATCGTGACAGGTGGTACAGGTGAGTAGGAAGGAGAGCCTTCACCATCTGTTAAGAGGATAGTGGCTGCCACTGTATCAGAAAGGCTTGTTTATTATTTAAGACTATTCAAGTTTCTTACAGTTTGTAATTTCCTGAAATTGCTAACAATCTGCTTCTCTGCTTTTCCTTCTATGCTCTTGGAGTTTTGACATATTGGCACGATCAAGAATAGATACATCTGAAAGGAACACTTGTTAGCCTATGGGTCTATCTGGCAGCAAACATAATGCTTACATACACTTCTTCATAAAGCAACAGCAGCCGAACTTGACTCACGTATATATACCGTGCTCATTTTGCCATTTATTAGTGAAATGATTTTATGTTTAACCATAACTTGTCATGCACCATTGATGTATATTTGTGCAAGTAATATGCACAGAAGGCTTAGACAGCAGTTTGTTTGGCGCACAACGGGTTAATGAGAATACCCATACTCGAGTGATGTGTCGTTCTTGGCTTTGTAGGATGGCCGACTGCTGAGCGGCGACGTGGTCCAACAAATCAACGATGTTAGTCTAGAGGGGAAGTCTAGAGACGACGTGTACAGCATACTCAAGGCCACATCGGGGATTGTGCGGCTAAAGGTCAAGCGGGAGGTGGTAGAAGTAAGTGCTTCCGTGTCGTCACATACATATACACCAGAGATTAATTTCTGAGTGATTCAACTGAATGGAATCAGTTTCACGCTTGTCTACATGTTGATTGCAATCTGTGGCAGTCAGCTGTGTAATTGTGGTCAAACTGCCATCGTATGTGCAGCTCTGGATAAAAACTATGTGAAAGTTTTGATGAGTTGTTACATGAACTCTAAACTGTGCAATCTGCAAACATATCCATGCAAATTGTCAGATATGTAAAATGTTTTGACAGCGTCTAGTTTTAAACAAGTTTCAAATGTTCAAATTTTATAATCCACATTCACCTATATATTCTTTGGACAAGAAAACAGGTAAAGATCAAATTATGATGTATTTGTGCCCTTTGTCATTCTGATAATCCAGTGACAGATGAACCTTTTCAAAGTGATACCCATTAAACCTATGAAATGTGTTTTACTTCAACACTTCATACATTTATCTTTGTATATCACTGCTGTGTCACACAAAAGAGGTTGGTTTCTAGCAAAGCATGTGATATTGGTTCATTACAGATTTGTTGAAATCAGTCTGTAAAAAAGTGATATGACTTCTCCACAATAACAAAATCAACATGTTACATTTTCAGTTGTGTTACACATTTAGTGTTTTTTTCATATCAACACCTAAATTATTTGTATATTGCTGACTGTTTGTATAGAAAGGAAACTCGTCATATACCTCTCTCCTTTCTTGTGATGTCGTAAAAATGTTGATTGATGTTATGTTGACTTTCTCTGTCTGTATCACAGTCAGCCAAGGCCCAGCTGAAACGAGACGCTCACCAAGCCAGAAAAGACAAGAGACCCGTAAGTCATGACCTCAGTCAGCAGGGTGATATTCAATGTACAGTCACAAATCTAGCGTATTGCCACATTGATCAACAGAGTACAAGATTCCCAGCCTATCAGGGAAAACTATTTTACTTTTTTCCAGTCGGGGAAAAGTCAGGGAATTTCGATTGGCCTAAAAATCAAAAGTAGTCAGTCAGACTCTGTTATATTTTGTTGCATATCAAAGCAACATCCATTTGATGACTGACTATGCTGGGTTTTTTTTAGTGTAGCCTCTTTGACTGCAGTTCAAGTAACTGTGTGACATGATCTAAATAAAGCCTCTAACTGGAAATGAATTTTGACACTTCATCAGGGAAAAATCAGGAATTTTTTTTTCCTTGATATGAAATGGTGGGAACCCTGGAGTACATTAATAGAGTAACCATCTCTGATGCCTTGTAGAGCGACTCCTTGCAATAGGAAACAGGTTCAGCCATAGGGAAAGCCACCATTGTTTTACTAACAAAGCTTTGCTTTGACGGGCCTATTCAAATTATTCATTCATTCTTTATAAATATCACACCTCCTTAACTAATTTCAAATGCACATTTTTTTCTAAATCAGTATCAGCTGAGCGGAAGTAGAGAAGATGTAGGGACATGAGGCAGGAATGATATATCATCCATCATATTGTTAACTCATAGTACACAGATACTGGATGACCTTTGGGATTGTATGTATGGTTAAACACAAGTTTGGTACTAAACAATGACATCCATCATAACATCACAGGCACAAATCTTATATTTATTATTTGATATTGGAGTACAGTTTACCAACAACAACAGATTTATGAATATTTTTTAGGTAGAATGCAAACTTGCTTTACCCAGGGGTCGCAAGTTGAAACCCCATTATGAGCTATTAATACTAATTGTTAACCTCTTTTAAAGTGGGTTGGGATGTGGTTGCTAGGTTGATCCTGAAGCATTCCCTAATCTGAATGTGAAAGACTGGAAAACATAACGTTCAGACAGTGCATTCACTGAGATAGTCCAACTAAAAGCTGACAAGAGCAACTACGAGGCCGCCAAGAGATTTTACGATATCACAGAAAATTCATCAAAAATACTGATTTGATTCATTGAGCAACCATTTTAGCTGACTTGCAGAGATCTACTGTGTGTCTTTGGTGTCTCTTGGTATCTTGTGCTGCTCTTGGTAACTTTCAGTAACCTCCAAAAGGTATCACACAGACTCAGTGAAATAGTTCCATGCTCTGTGAAACTAAACATGCTTTTAGCAATACCTCTCATCACACAGTTTTCCCTACTTTCACTACTTCTTTTTTGTTTTCTCCCTTCCTTCCTGTGTCCCAATTTGTTGCGTGCCGAATACTTGTTTATCTTAGACCTTGATTGTGACTTTTTCCAACGATTCTGCCTCGAGCGGCGAGAGTGCTCGACATAAAGTGTCTAGTCCAATGAGCAGTGAGGTATTGCCTTGAATCCCCATTTATATTCCTCCTCTCTCCACCCCTCTTCATTGTACCTGGTGTTTGGTATAACCAGAATGTGGCGTTAACACAATCCCATCCTTTCTTGTGACTTCTTTTTTTTGCCTGAACATTTCCTTGTCTTGACACTGCATCGTAATTAGTCCTTAGGTAGTGAGTCTACTAAACAGCCCATTGAACGTATGATTATCAATTTTAAAATATTTTAAGGTAGTTTTAGAAGCTTGAACACCCCAGAATTGTTGGCATTCCTTTTCTATTCGCCTGATATCTTTTATGACCCTGCTTGCTGGGAACCTTGTCTTGCCTGTAGTAATCTTGCATTAGATTAGAGTTTATTATTGCTGAATTTTGCTTTCTTTACAGATCAATAAATCTGTTACATTTATATGGAGAATTACAATAGGAAAACGACAAGCAATGAGTCTATTAGGTGGTTTGGGACGGGTTCCTGTGCTGAGAGTGTTCTAATAAGTGTAGAGAATGATAACACTGTTGGTGTAACCATGTGGTAGTATTCATTCATGACAATTTACCAGTTTATGAGGTAATATCATATCCCCATTTCACTGTCACACTACCTTTAATAGTATTGGGATGAAATCACATTCTTTTAACAATAATATTCCTTTCACTCTTGCTTCACAGTCTTATAGTCGGGAAGAAATGGGAAATCTTTTTTCCTCAGTGATTAGATTGTAGTGAGTCCTGTGCAAAAATTAGTACAGTGTGCAAGAAATATAGTGGCCTTAATAATGTGAAACCATGACAACAGCAGCGATAGAACCAGTGCTTAGATTGCAACACTATTTATTCTGTCATTACCTGTAACATCCATTGTAGCTGATAACCATCAAATCAAAGTATTATGATCCAGAAGAAATGTCTGTATACATGTATATTCAATTATTTCAATATCCAACATATATCTAGCAAATAGAATACCTGTACAAATTGTGGGAAACTTAATATATTAACTATTCAAAGGAGAAATGATCCTAGCTTCATTTGATATGTCATTACCCATAATGTCCATTTCTGCTGGTCATCATTACATCACAGTATAATCAAGGATGTTTAAGCACATGGATATACATTGCTTTGAACAAGGTTTGATGCCGCCACTTAATATTCATGACTAGCAACTTTTGATTTTGTCACTAAGTGCTTATTATGTAGTTAATAAGGACAAGCGAATACATAATTTGATACTTTTTAAGATGGAAATACTAGCTTGGGCGTGGTTGGCCACGTTTTTCATGTTACTTGTCCGAAAGGAAAATATCTGAAAATAACGTTTCATGCAATTTTGTAAGCAGGTATGATGCGGAACATTGTGAAATTGAGACTTGTATACTGCATCTTGATATCACGTTTAGAGCTTTTTTGCCATATTGTAACACTATTCCTCGATTGAATCTTCATAGATGCATCGTAGGTATTACATGTCACAACTGCGCAAGCATATGGGGTGAGGATATTTCACCAAATTCTTCTGCGCATCCGATTTTGTTTATACGTCAAATGCAGGCAAAACTCATCCAGAGAATCGGCGGCATTGAACATCGAGATCAAAGAGAAAATCTTTTTAAAGCGTTCTTTTGTGACTAGAAGGAGAGTACAATGAATCCGCATTAATTAAACGGCAGTTGGATATCCATGTGCTTAAACATCCTTGGTATAATCTCAAAGTATCATCTGTATAATGTACATATTATAATTGAACATTTTATGTTGAATTATAACTGACACATATTTAACTAACTTGTGGGAAACTTCATACATTCAGATAACTAGGGCCCCATCTAATAAGGAGTTGCGATTAATCTGAATTGATTGCAAGTCCTATTCCCTATCTTCAATTTACAGAGTTACAATTGATATAAATTAGAAATTTTTGTAAGACCAGGTCCAGAAATACTGAGAGTGGAAGATTGAAAAAAAAATCAGATAAGATATAAGAGGGAGTGGAGATTTTTAACTTTGGCCACTCCATCAATTGGCAATATTTCTGTAGAGTCATGTGTGAGCAGAATCAATTTTTTTAGAGTTTATACCTGCAATGCTGTTTTGTGCAATTGTCTGAAATATTCAAATTATTGCATATTTGATTTATTTCCGATGCATGAATTAATCAAATGAATTAAGTTGTGTGTACAAATGAAGTAAATTCAGAAAATGTAATAACAACTGTGAGCCATGACATGGCCTTTCACTGATGTGATCTATATCACTAGTTGATGGCTTTATGATTCTGTGTATCTTGTCTGATTTTGCTTAAGCTTGTTCGTAGGTGTTTCTGCTTTATGCGATGACAACCATCTATGAAAGTTAATCCATGTTTCTCGTTTCGTTGGGTTCTCAATTCAAATCATGATGCTATTTTAAAAATTATTCATGCTGCAATTTATATGTATGCGGTATATTTATTTATCATATCACATATACATAATTTTTTTTATAAACTCTATTAATCATGTCAATATAAATCTAAATTTAATCTGTGAAATATGTATCATTTTCATTATGTTCAATCTATAATATCAGTCTGATGGACAATGCATTTCGGGTGTAGTTTGATCCTCAGAGAAATGCGGTCTAGTTTTCATCATAATCAAGTGGCATGTTTGAATTTCTGCTTGCGGATACTTGTTCTCCACACTTTCCTGTTGAGGCATTTCCAAGTCTCAACACCTTTTCTTCATTATATTAATCTGCGAACATTGAGATATTATGTGGATAGTCCTTTGCAGAAACCATCTGTAGTCTTTTTTGTATGAAAATAGACTTCATTCATAATTTGCAGACAAAAGTTGTGCAAAGAAATAATGGTAGTGCTAGTTGGATGATTGGCCTAACATAGCCTAGTTACTAGGCTGAGGAGTGCATGGTCACAACCGAGTCTGTTAACAACTATGTCTGGTAATGCAGACTAGGCCCTAATCCCTCTGACTGTCCTAGATCCTCTTTTTCCACCTGCTCCACACAAAAAGAGGATCCAATGCAGTCAAAGGGATTAGGGGGCCTAGTCTGTATTACCAGACATAGTTGTTACCAGACTCAGTTATGGCCATCCTCTTCTCCTAACGTGGTAACAACCACTGATTACGAACTGATAGAGGACATTGTAAACATGAGGATTTTGTTGTTGTTGTCATCCAGCATGGTTTGCTGTTTGTCTGATGTCTGTCTTGACAATCTTGATGGAACAATTTTCTTGTACATGCTGTGATAAATGTACGAATGTGTTTCAGATTTGAAGTAACAAATTCACACTAACTTCCTGGTAATTCTTCTTGTTTTATCAGTAAAACTTGATATGTTTAAATGCTGAACCAAATGACATGCAGTACAGGATTCAGATCAAAGGATATAGTGTGTGGATGTATTATTATATAATGCTCATGTGGTAAATGTATCTGAGTAGAGGGACTTGTGTGTGTCATGTTTGTGTGTAGTTTCTTTACACATTGCATTTCAAACTTGTGGCCTCCTTTGTTGTATTGTTTATTCACTAAAAGTACCTGATCCTGGGTTCATAAAGACATTGAAAAGTTCTTTGTCTGGTTGCTTTCTATTTGTATGCACTGATATTTTTAATGGGTTAGAGAAAACACAACAAAAGTATTAATAATTTTGGAGCAATTGTTTATAGTCCACCCTGTTTACCTCTATGTTTTTGCATCCAGGCACCAGGAGGCCAGATGGGGGAACCAAATCCAGCCACATCAGGGCGGGGCAGAGGCAGGGGCAGAGGGAGAGGCAGAGGGAGAGGTGGAGGGGGCCAAGGAGGCGATGGAAGGAGCGTCAGAATGGGATGGGATGATAACAAAGGACAGGTGCGTAGCCGCTGTGGTCCCACATGTGTGATTCTGTGTTGTTGGTATCAATCAAAGGTCAGAGGGAATAATACAGAGGAAGAGACTGAGGGAAGGGAGGGGGGAGGGGGGAGGGGGGGGGGAAGGGGGGAGGGGGATACAAGAATGGGATGGGACGATAACAAAGGCCAGGGGGTGTTTCACCAAGCTGTTCATAAGCTAAGGTCAACTGGTGACCTGTTCTTGTGTCCAATGAGATACCCCAAATTGTTCCTGTTTTAGCATAGTGGGAGTTTATTTCCACCAATCCTAATCAAATTTGACAAATCATGAACTTTGTATTTAGACACTTGTTAACGATGAAAATCTTTATTTATGAAGATCAGATTTCATCTAAACCTGATCGGATTCAAAATGAGTGAGAATCTGATTTAGCACAAGAACAGGTCACCAGTTGTGCGTAAAGTCATTCATAGCTAACGAACAGCTTGGTGAAATGCCTCCTGGGTATGAAGCGTGTGTGGTCCCACAGTGTGATTCTGTGTTGTTTGGATAGATGAAAGATCAGAGTGAGTAACACAGGGGAGGAAGCTGATGGAAGGGATGTGGGGGGGGGGGGGGGGGGGGAGGGTGATAAAGGAATGTCAGAATGGAATGGGGCGATAACAACAGCAAGCTACGCAGCATCTATCGTTCCACATGTGTGGGTCTGCCCTGTAGCTGTTGGAGCTTAGAGTGAGGGTAGGAGGGGCCAAGGAGTTGATAAAAGGAGCGTCAGCATTGTATGGGATTGGTTGATAACAAGACTAGGTATGTCTGTCGTCCCTCACGTACGAGGAAGATTACAAAAGTGTAGTCATCCCACTGCCTCGATTAGAGAAAGAGGCTACAAGTTTGACAGACTCTCATCGAAAGGGGCAGAATGGACCATTCAGAATCTGATTTTACACTATTGCTTAGTTTGGTATAACATAGAGGTATTGTAAATTTATAGTTGTCTTGGCTGTAAGAAATGTCTATGTGAACCATACTAAGCCTAGTTGGTTGGCAAAGTGCGTTCAGCTGCATGTATTCCAGTAACTAACTAGGCTAGTAAGCTTTTGTGAATATGGCCCCAGGTTGATACTGGAGACATGGTCCTGGTTTCACATTCTCGTGACACATGCTCTCTTCTCTTCGGTTGACAGGACTACTCACCGAAGAGGAAGGAGAACTTTGACCGAGTAGAAGCTGAGATCCAGGCCATGCGAGAGGAGTATGAGAAAAAGGTATGGCAGCTTGGGATTCCAATGGACATGTTTTGGGGCCTTTTCCTACCCAAATGTTTGACGATGAATGTCTCCTGTTGACTTTGTCAAAGCAGCAAAACTTATTTTCTGATCATCATATGGCAACTGGGAAATGCACAAAATCAGATTATTCATCAGACTTGACACAACGTTTAGAGTTCATGATATTAGTGTATTAAGGTATTGAAAAATATGGAGGTTTGGAAATATAATTCTACATCTGGGATTGGTGAAGAGGCCTTTCAAAACCAGATTATTGTTGCTCATAGCTTTACAATTGTTATTACCATACAATAGTTGTTAACTCTCTGTGTGCCACACGTGCCTTTTTGTCTCGCCTGAAGGAAGTTCGGTAGAGACCTAGTGATCACTTTTCCTGTTAGTCTGTTGGTCTGTTAGTCTGTTAGTCTGTTGGTCTGTTGGTCTGGTACAAAAATGTTTAAGTTCTTCTTTAACTTGCTCTCATTTCTTTATTTCTACATCAATTGTGATCAAACTTGGTACAAATGATCCTTGGGTAATACCACATGTGTCGTCATGAGGATGATGGGGTCAAAGGTCATTTAGGGTTCAAAAGGTCAAATGATATGAGGCCATGTGCATTATTTTTCTCAGAATTTCCGTTTGACGTGCTCTCATTTCTTTATTTCTGCCCCAATTGTGATCACTATTGGTACAAATGATCCTTGGGTAATACCACATGTGTCTCTTCATGAGACTGATGGGGTCAAAGGTCATCATATATTACAATATTAATGAAGTATATGAAAGATGTATTCAATGATCTTATTCAGAATTTTCATGGAATCTTTTAACTAGTGAGGTAAACTGGAGGGTGTAGGGTACCGGTAGTATTTTTCCTCGAGATCCATGGTCTACCCCATGCCCTCCAGCTCACCTCTGGGGCCAAGAGATTCCACTATTATATAATACTGTATACTATTATTCAGAATTTACGACTTCATGGCATGATGTCACCATAAGATTAATGTTAAACCTAACATTACCACAGGGGTATTTCACCAAGATGTGCGTTACGTTATGCATGACTTTAGGCATGACTGGTGACCTGTTCTTGGGTGCCAAATCAGATTCTCAGTGATTTTGATTCCAATCAGCTTAAGTTGTATTCTGATATTAGTAGATTAAAAAGCTTGTTGTTAACAAGCATCTGAATACAAAGTTTATGATTTGTCCCATTTGATTAGGATTGTAGGAAATTGAGATATCTCCTTTGGCACAAGAACAAGTCACCAGTCATGCGTAACTTACACACATCTTGGTGAAACGGGTCCCAGGCGGTTAGAACCCCATTGGCTTATTACACATCGCCATAGCAACGGTAATAAGATTGTTAATCATCTGTTCCCTTTCTGCCTGAATTCCAGAAAGCAGCAGGCAACAACGAGCCCAGCCACCCTCCTCCCCATCAGAGGTCATCCCATGGCTTCCTGGATGACCCACGCCGCTTTGGTCCCGCCCATCCCGACCCCAGAGATGGGGATCGCCATGACAACAGCAGACGGAACCCCAGGAATTGGGGTGGGCCTACGATGGATGATGTGCGGACCAACATGTCCAGGGGCAGGGGGAGAGGACAGCGAAGGCAACAGGTAGGAGCTAGTAAGGAGCTGATATTGTAGGGATGATGAGTTATTGTAAAATGCAAGATTTATTTAAAGGGATAGTTCACCCGGAAGGTAAGTTAATTTCAATTAAAGCAGACACATGAAAGAAGTATATTAGTGAAGGTTTGATGAAAATCCATTAAAGGATCAGAAAGTTATGATCTTTTAAAGTTTTGATTTTGTGTCGTCACGTGTGAGGTTATCTCCAATATGTTTTGTACCATCAAAACAAATCATTTCATTGTCAAAAACAGAAAAAAAGCAATTCATGGAATTATGCTGCACACAGCATATGGCAGAGCACCTCGCACGTGATGTCACAAAATCAAAACTTAAAAGATCGTAACTTTCTTATCCTTAGACAGATTTTAATCAAAGTTTCTTTCATGTTTCTGCTTTTATTGAAACCAACTTATCTTCAGGGTAAACTATCCCTTTAAAATTATTATCTTTCAAATTGTTATTTCAAATTGCAAGATTTATTTACCAAAACAAGTTCAAAGCACTCTGCTTTGTGATGCATTTTTGTAGAATGTGAAGTACAAACTATGATTTGTTATTTTTTTAATCTGATTTAAAGACAGGTAAAAGACAGGTTTTGCAGGTAAAAAAACATGAAAAATGCCAGAAAACAACTTCCCTCACAATAGAGTAGCGAAGTGTGACGTCATTTGAGCATTATTGTCAAGAAAACTGGTCCTAGACAATGCGGGTAGAGCAAGCAGTTGGGATCACAGCGGGGACTGTAATTGTGAATGCCCGACACTAGCCCGCGAGACAACATCAGACCGCTAAACCTCTCACTGGAGTGAGTTTGTGTAGAACCAATTGTCTGGCAACATGCTCATATGACGACACCATTTCGGTACTCTATCATGGAACTGGTACCTCACTTTGAGTGGAATTATATCGATTGTTAAAGTAGGGTCCTGTCGCCGAGAGACTAAAGACCGTGACAGTGCACATTGCGGCTTTCCGCTTCATAGCGATACGTCATGGCAACGGGTGCACAGCTGAGCAATACACTGAACATTGCAATATGGTATAAAAATGTAGACTGGTCGAAGCGATATTGTAGTTGTCATCATTTGTTCACCACTTCGACACTCTTCGACACTCTAGTGATATTGTAGTTGTCATCATTTGTTCGTTCTTTACCTCCTCAGTATGGTCCTCCCAAAAACAAGATGGAGATGAGTGTCGCCATGACGGGCAAGGAGAGGAGAGACTACGAGACTTGGCGGAGAGAGCGAGACGAGGTGGAGCAGCAGAGACTCACCAGGCAGAAGGAGTCGTCTGGCGAGTGGAGGAGAGAATGGGACAAGGAGAAAATAGCGGGGTGAGTTCTCTCAAGTTTTAGAAGGAATAAGGGAGAAGTGGGAAAATTGGATTATAGCTTATGATGCAGCAAAAGTAAGGGATGGTTATGGTAATGATTATGGGATACAGTCTTGTATGATTTCAAAAATATACAAATAAGGGTGTTTACTGTGCACTGCTCTGTCACAAACGTTAAAACTGTGCATTATTTGTTTTATAAGACAGCTCTGAATATAAAGGTTATTACACTTAGATCTACCGGTCCTTGAAGATTTTGGTGCAACTCCCATATTGCAAGAGTTTACACAACGAAGAATTCAAATTGCTGATTCCATGGACGTCTAATTTAAGCACCATTTCGTGTAACAATAACACGCTCAAGCGCATGCATATGTATGCAGCTAGCTTGCGCGCACACACGCATACACCGCGCGCTGGATCGATCGGCCAAACGTAGAGTTTGCACACAAAAGGGAAATGCTGCACAAAAATTGCACAGTGCTGCACAACAAAGGCACAGTGCTGCACAAAAACTGCACAGCTGGAAATTTATGCATAATCACGTGACTCGCATCCAGGATTCCTGTTGGCTACATTCCCTATTAGCGAAAGGGGGTTACTGGGAAAGTGTTGATAGTGAGCGATCGGTTTATGCCACTTTACACGCCAATTATCTGAAAAGTGTTAGAACGCCATGTGCTGTGATATTACCTAGTTATTTGGGATACCAAGAATTACCTGTACCTTGAAGCCCAACCTAGCAGCATTGGAAATCATCACAGACAGAACAGAGTGTGTGCTTTGTGTGTTGTCTCTCTCTCTCTCTCTCAATGTGGTAGTAAATTGTCATAATAAAATCATACCTTATGTGTGATCTTAGGCAGCTCTTGTGGGATGGTGTTCTGAATTACTCACTTTGTAAAAATTCTAGGGGTTTTCTCTTAAGTGATATTTTTAAATCTCTCTTTAATTTTCTTCCGAAATGCCCTCAAAAGTTTCCTCCTTCCTTAAGTGAAATGTATGCAAATCAGCCAGTAAGGGTGAAGCAATCATACGCATCTAGGTGTGCGTACATGATTGATGGGCGTGCACAAATTTACATGTCCACATAGTTAAGATAAATCTTGGGCCCCAATGAGATTTCTTCATTGTGATTGGCTGTTCATAAATAAATCTCTACTACCATTGGTTAAGAAGTGTGCACTGGGCGTGGTGGAAACCTCGCTAATTTGCATTATGAGTGTTCTAGGATATTCTGGAATATCATTGTGGCCTCTCCTTAGCACCTCCTTGCTTGGGAGTAAGGAGAAAACTAGGAGGAATTTGGGAATACCACCAGTGGCCTTGTCACATCTGTGCCAAGGAATCTGTGTAAATATCTGGGACCTTTCACCCCCAATATATCGAGAGCTGTCAACAAGATTGATGGCCATGGATTTATCTATGTGCGACAATGTAAAGTGTTGCCACAGAAGTAACTCCTTCTGTGGCAAGCAAAATGCTGCTCTGTAGTATTTGCGTTGAACTGTTTTGTATTGGTTTAACTCTGCCGTGTGTGTATTTTATTTCACAAGTACTGCACACAAATGACACAGAAAGGATGAACAAATGTGAGAAAGGCGCATACACTACAGCTCAAAGGAATTGGCATAGGGAAAGGGAAAGGGAAGAAAGGGAAGGAGCCACAGTTTTAAAATGTGGTATTTTTTGTCCAGTTCAGCATGAGACACGATGCTTTTAAGCCTAAAAAGCATCATGTTTCATGCTGAACTGGACAAAATATACTTCAGTTTAAAATTGCGGCTCCTTCCCTTCCTTCCCTTTCCCTTTCCCTATGCCAATTCCGTTGAGCTGCAGTGTATATAGGGCATATATACCTACATCAATTATTGCAAACATTAATATTCTATATTTTTCACTAATTTGGAACAACATGGCCAAGAGGTGACATTTAATTGCATGATCACATTCGAGAACGTGTTTACAGCATACATGTAAATGTGTGTATTGTGTGTATGAAAATATTTTTATCTTTTTACAATTAATGTTTTTTATTTGTGAACAAGCATTCATTAAAATTTGTGAAATCTTTCACGCTGGTAGCGTGTAGTTAATTAAAAATCAGTCATGTGTTGAAATAATTGTGTTTATTGGTTATAGTTATGTGTAAGTTCAAAAATATGCACATGTCTATTATACTTGGCGCCACTTGTGGTTCCTGATATATATCGTAACATTTCATTTTAATGGATTTAATCAATCACATTTTTATTTCATGATTTAAAAGAAGTGCACAAAATGTGAATAAACCAATATCAAATCAAATCTTATGTACAATGTACATAATTATTTTCCATTTACAATGGAACCGAGGTTGATCAAATTTGTTCATTATTTTTTTATCACGATTAGACTGATAACACTTATTACTTATTACTCTCTGTAAGAGGGTAGGGGATGTGAAAGATAGAGATGAGATAAAGACAGAAGAAAAAAATGGAAAGTAGGACAATAACCCACATAGTTACCCGTACCTTGTACATTACTTAAAAATCATTTGGGTGCAAACTGATAGCCATTAAAAAGCATGAAAGCTTGTTGCTCATCTTTCAGAGCACTCCTACTTATTGCTGTAACAGAAGATGAAGAATCCTGCGTTTCTGTGGCAGAGAGATAAGATTGGCACGCAATTGATATCAATTGTACATGCAGCAGTATTGTTTTCATGGGACCCATGCATTCTATGCATAAATTAATATCACGTAAGAGCATCGTTGGTAGTGTCCAGTTACACACTAATAGGATGAAGGTGGGCTTCTTGTAGGTACATGTATGCATGCTGTATGCTTCATTTGATTTTTAGTAGAGGTCGGTGAAATATTTCTCTCAGCACTCAGAAAACAATGAACTCTCGACTGTTCCTTGTGCCTTCTCGGTTATGAAAAGTCTACTTGAAGAGCATACTTATAATGTTGCATGTGCATTCTTATTGCAATCTGTTATGTATCATGAATAAGTAATTAAAGGCTTAACTCACCCCACAGATAAGTTGATTTCAAGAAAAGCAGATATATGAAAGAAACATATTAGTGAAGATTTGATGAAAAATCCGTCAAAAGATAAGAAAGTTCTGATCATTTGAAATTTCAATTTTATGACATCACATGCAAGGTGCTCTCCCATATGTTGGGTGCAGTTTAATTCCATAATTGCTCTTTTTCTGTTTTTGACATCAGAATTATTTGTTTTCATACAGGTACAGTTGAGGCCAAAAGTTTACGTACATTACAGCTCAAAGGAATGGGCATAGGGAAAGGGAAGAAAGGGAAGGAGCGGCAGTTTTAAACCACGGTATATTTTGTCCAGTTAAGCATGAAACAAGATGCTTTAGCCTAAAAAGCATCATATTTCATGCTGAACTGGACAAACTATACCGCGGTTTAAAACTGCGGCTTCTTCCCTTTCCCTCTCTCTATGCCAATCCCTTTGAGCTGGAGTGTACACCCATGGAATTCAGTGAAATTTGATCGCTTGCCAAACATCATAAAATTTACTATATCTTCAGAAATATGAATACTACCATTACAAATTTGGTATCAAATGAAAGAGCGTATTAAGCTCTCTTGCATGATTGATGCCGTTAAATTAAATTATATTTCAGGTGGAATCTTTGAAGAAAAAAAAGTAATATTCACGCCAAATGTATTCTACTATTACATTTTCAAACATCATTCATAGAAATATACAAATATTACATTTTCTATCATATGTCACCACTGAATGAAAAAATGTAATCTGAAATGTTTGTGTTGAGAAGTAACTACAGTAGCACAAATATGAAGATTTTTTTGGGGGGAAAAATGACACCGAAATATTTTTCAGCTCCTGATGACAAAGCAATGTGATGAAGGGGCATAACATACTCATTTGTTTGATATCAAATTCATCATGTTAGCACAAATATTTTCTAAGATGCAGTAATTTTTATGTTTGGCAAGTTGATTGGTGTGGGGAGGGGGGTGAGGGGAATATTACATTATGTTGAAAGATACACTCTTGGTGAAGCTTTGCTAGTCCAATCTCCCTGGTTCAAATGACAACAAATCGTGGGATATGCCATCTTAGACTTACTGCATTAATTACACCAAGATGGTCAAGTTCTTTGTTGTTTGTCTAGCCAAAGAAGACAAATATGAACAAATGCACTGTTGGCAATATGACAAAAAAATGGTAGTGTATCATGGAAACTGCAGTGAATGGTTTGTGACATGCAAACATGTATCGTTAGAATAATTAGGTTTTACATGTGAACTACCCCTATAGTGCTAGTAGGAACCGTTCCACATTGTAAAGATCAAGGAGCAAAAGCCCCATTCTGAATGTACAGGTTTGACATAACATGTGTTTTGACCATTTTGACCACATGTCAAAACATGTTTTGACCAATGTAGATCAGATGATACTATCAGATATAGTGATCTTGGTAGCTGTTGTATCCTTGGAGTGCATTCTAACAGACAGTACATTAACATACATGTATAACAATAAGGTAGGATAACACTGTCCAGACACAGAGCTGATTGGCTTAAAGTACTTTCTTCTATAAACTATTGTATGTTTCCAGACAAGGGGTAACATAAGGTCATGTGATACCACTCCACATGTTGATTGGATGAGACTAATGTCTAATGTATTTCCTTTAAGCAATGTCCAGTCCAGAGGAGATAGAGTGGACAGGATGTGCTGACTCTTCAGTCGGCATTCCTCTATTTCTTGATGTAGGATTCCGATTCTTAAATTGCTGTTTTGCAAGCGGAGAATCTTTACTTTCTCTTTAAAGTAAGCATGTAATGATTGACATTTTGGAGATGCCCAGAGTTGTATAAATGAAGGGCAATCACAGCAGAAAAGGCAGTTGATTGGGAGGAGAGGCCGAGAACGGGCCTACTGCTGATCGTCATCATGAAGTTTTGATCATCAGTATACTCTAAATAAAGCCCAAACGAACTTGATTTGTACCAAAAATGCAGTGTCATTTAATTTATTTCATTGTGCGTATTGATGGTGGTAATTGGCAGTCCAACAAGCTACTAAGCCAAAGGTAGCTTTGTCACAAGGTTGTATACACCAAACCTACAAGGTACTATACATGTATTATGTGCAAAGAGTTTCCAAAGATCCTGCAGCCTATAGAAAGGGTTACATGGCATTTAATTCTCTTGAATCCTTACCAATCCACAGATGAGCGTCAGACAGTCTTAGGTACGAAAACAATGCATAACAATAACATGCATTTCTCTGCCAGCAATCTTAAGAAGCCATTATGTAACATTTATTGTTGTTTGTATGGCTTTCCACAATGCCCCTGATGAACTGGGCAACTGCTTGAAGGAGCAGATTGAATGTAATGAAAGGATGGTCTCGTAGTGGTGTTAGGTGGTTGTGTGTGTGTGTGTGTGTGTGTGTGTGTGGGGTGGTAAATATCAGAGCTACATGTACAAGTTGGAATCTGAAGCCTTCCCTCAAAGGATTTAGGTGTTGCTTGTACTCAACTCTTCCAGAGTAGCACTAATTTCCCTCATCTTTATATCTGGTATAGACTATAAAGTCCATATCTTATTGTACTAAATTCTGGAAACATGCCTCTCCCCCACCCCTCCCTCCTTCCAAGCACCACCATCCCATGTAATGAACACACATCACCTGAAGAATCTAGATTGTTTGAAGGAAAGGTATTGAGAAAGAAAGAAAGAAGTTATCCCAGAATAACATTAATTTCCTTCATATTATATATGGCACAGACTATAAACCCCAAATCGTATTGTACACAATTCAGCAAACATACCCCCCCCCCCCTCCCCACCTCCAACCACCCCCATCCCATGGAGAAAAAAACACATCACTTGAAGAATCTAGTTTGTTTGAAGGAAAGGTAATGAGAAAGAAAGAAAGAAGTTATCCCAGAATAACATTAATTTCCTTCATATTATATATGGCACAGACTATAAACCCCAAATCGTATTGTACACAACCCCCCCCCTCCCCACCTCCAACCACCCCCATCCCAAGTAGAAAAAAACACATCACTGGAAGAATCTAGTTTGTTTGAAGGAAAGGTAATGAGAAAGAAAGAAGTACACATCCTTCTTAATATGATGTTGCATCCACCTATATGAATTTTACTGCGCTGAACAGAGTTACCATAACGAGGGATTGAGAATTGATAGAGAATAGGGTCTGTTGTTATTTTGGTTGTATATACGTGTATACCATAAAATAACATAGGTAGTAGACTTTTTCAAAACTGCTCCTAAATCAGCAATAGAATTCACCTTCCTCTTCATCCACTTCCAAATGTGTATGGATAAACAATGCAGTAGTGAAGCATAACAGCACTTCACTTCTGCATTTTTACCTTTCTCTTTATAAACATAAGTATAATGTACATTGGGTATAGCTCCTCAAGACATGGGAACTCTGTTTTAGGTTCTCTCTGGGGGATAAAGTTATAAATGCAAGGAGCTACATCTGTAAGAATTTATGGATCAGATTATGTTTTGAGAAAAACTGGAAAACTTTAAGTGCATGGCAGTGAAAATTTGATTACTTTGGATGTTGTTTGTACCAGTATCGGATTTGATTAAGGTTTTTACTGCAAGCCAAGCATGCACATCAAGTTCAAAACATGTTTATATGTGCAAATGCCACTATTACATTTTAGATTTATTATAATGAAGTCAATCAATTTTAATTCATAATTAATAAATATAGTTGTACAGTATAGTGTTGCATGTACATACTCATATCTCATGCTTGTGGATTTCTATTTACTTGTGTGTCATGTAGACACGGTTTGCTTTAAGCTGATATTGTAGGGCATACTGTACATACATGTACACGTACATGCAATATACCTCGAATTATATATTGAAATTGGTCATTCTATTTTACATTCAGGATATTTGTTGAATATGTCTATGTATTGCTGTTTTATGAAGTATACTATTCAGTAGAGAGAGCTGTGAGGATTGGAGCCAGTAGCTTTCTATGTCTGTTAAAATATGGCATTTTCTTTGGGAATATTTCTGAACTGCTACGTATACCTTATACTGGCAGTTATCAGCTGAATGGCACTCACAAATTATGATACACTACACATGCATGTACATGAATATCCTCAACATTTGAAAAAATAGATCCGAGGGCATATTGTACTTGTGCAAAAATTTTGTTAACTTTCAGAATGCTCAAGGTCAGTAAGAGTGAAAATGCAAATCTGTTTGGTGTTGACCCCATAAATATCTTTCATAAGCCTCACACTCATTGATTGTGCAATATGTATATGGAAATTGTACATGTATCCTTTTTAGCTTTGTATTACCATGTGAAATGAACCATTTTTATCAGCATTTAGGGTTCTTTGTGTAGATCTAACTATAAAGCTATGGTATGATTTCAATGAGACCTGTTTATAGTACTTCTAGGAAATGAACTGGTTCATTGAATGCAAACAAACATTGATTGTAAGTCTTCCCTGCCTTATTTTTGTATGTTTTGATTGTATATGTGGATAACAGCAAAAATTGCGTCCACTGGGCTTTTATTAGCCTTGATTTATGGGTGTACGATAAGCAGATGATGATGATGGTACCTTTAAAGGGCTAATATCATAATTGCGTTCACCCACTTGCCCTCCTATCTGTGACTGATAGCCAGACAGAAGAAGGCATTGGAAGCGCATCTAATTGCCCAAATATCCCCACCATCCAATAATGCGCTCCGTTCACGGATCATTGTGCGCCCCCCTGCCATCGCAATGTCTCGCAGAGTACGATGAGCCGGCGAGCCAGCCGACCGCGACCGTTTGCTGTTCGCAATTACTGCTCTCGCTGATGGACCTATTAACTAATGTAGTATGCCGCAGAGAGCCATTGTCAAGCATTTGTTTTGGCATCCCTGGTGTGTTTCCCCAGTGTGTCTACGATAACGGCGCATATTTACATTACATGACATGTGCAAAATCTCGTCAATTTATGCACTGAGTATTTGTTCAAGTGTTTATATTCACCAAATCTCTCTGATTATTGGTCTTTCCAGAAAGGCTTCTTCAGACTTACTATTTAAAAAATGCCTGTGTTGAGATTTCTGACAGCATCTTGGTAGTACATGTAGGATGGATTTTTCTGTAGCATCAGTTTATAATGTAACCAATGTTGAACCCTTCCATTACCAGGCAAGGGAAGCAACAGTTGGCTTACTACGCATTTTCGTGCCAATGGTACTGAGAGAATTGATTTAGATTTATAAAGAGGTGTTTTTACCAAAGTGTGAATACCCAGCAGAAGGAACAACTAGCACATTTTTTTTCATCACATGTGCTTTTCGTGTGCACAGTGCAATTACCACATGCAATCGATGCTGGAAAGAGCCCTGTTCTGATGCACGTTTTGAGATGGAATGCTGTCTTATTTCTTGCAAAGTAAATCCCTGCATTGTGGATGTTTCTAAAGCTTAATTCATCGAAATCTTTCAATACTTTCAAACAAATTCCCCTTGCTGCTTGAGTAAGCCCAAGTGGGTTGTCACAGAAGTACTTTAAAAAAGTATTACTTCAAAGTCCCTCTTGGTAATTATTCTGTTAATCCCACTTGTAGTCTTTCCTCAGTCACCTTGTAAACGTTCTCAGATACTGTCTAGTAGAGAAGGAGTTTTCGAAATCCTGTGTACCTCAAGAAAACACAAAGACTTCTTTGCTACAAAAAACAAAAATGGTAGAAGGTGAAAGACATACTCATAACAAGCTGATCCCTTTCAGTACGAAGTTTGAAGGAAACTGGAAACATAATGGTAAGGGACATAATAACTTTTTCTTTAAGTGTTAATTTTTCTTTGGGAGGCTGTGAATCTCAAGTTAGAATCCAAACTCTAATTATATCTAATTACCAGTGGCAGTTGCAATGGTTCTACAATAAACCGTGGGTACCATTTGCCATTGATTTCAGAATCATATGAAGGAATCATACCCCATCAATACCATAGGTGCATGGAATGTGTAATACGTTAATGGGTTTTTGCTGACTTGGTATGACAAGTTTTTTTTTAAAAAAATTAAACTCAAACAAGACCAGGGGCAGTGATGATGGCCGAATGATTTTACCTTCATCCTAGGTCAAATTTACCACTACATCACATTACCTGTAAGATGCCCTTATGACTTGTACTGGTATCTTCTCTGCATGTAGTACACTTTGGACACCAAATTTGATTACAGAATGGTAATTTTCATGATTGGATGATGTCTTTTTGCCAGACGTATGTAAATATATATATTCAGACATGTGGTGGTTTTTTTTTGTATTTTGGTTGTTGTTTTTTATTGGGGGGGGGGGGGGTTGCTTCTCATTCAGTGCTCGAAAGAAACTGAACATTTTAAGAAATTGAGTAAAAAAAAAAACACATTCAGAAGTATAACTGCTGAATGAAAACAAAGGTTTCTGCCTAAAGCCTCATTATTCCTGTGACCGAGTGGCATGCTTTCAACCATCAGAAGTTCATAACCCCATTCCTGAAACATAGATTCCATGTGAAGTCATCCAAAGACGATCCGTATTACGCATGTACCTCCTCCCCCAAACCCACAATGAGTGGTAGGATGGTCAATCAGGCGAGGCTGCATGTCATCTGTGATGAGTTTGGAGGCGTTTCGCAGCGTGGCTTAATGCGGCATTGTCAGCTGAAGGGAACGCACAGTCAAGAAATGTGATAGAAAATGAGTCCGTTTTACCTTGTGTTAGAGAGGGGGAAAATTCATACAACATCTATAGGGAATGTAGCCATCTTCTTGATTGTTTGCACAATTTATGTCAAATGAAATGAGAATCTGAACTTCTGAAAGGAACGCATGCTGTGGTTTATGCTCTGTGCCCCACAGTCAAGAAATATGATACAAAATGAGGCCTTTTTAGCTTGTGTTAGAGAGAAAAAAATAGTTTGTGAAACAATCATTCAGACGACATAGGGAATGTAGCCATCTTCTTGACTCTTTGCACAATTTATGTCTAATGAAATTTTATGTCTAATCTGAACTTCTGAAGCGAGCACATTCTATGGTTTATGCACCTTGGCCCCATCAAAGAATTGTGATGAAAAAATTAGTGCTCTTCAGCTTGTTTAAAAGGTGGAGAAAATGGTCTGTGAAACAATCATGTGTCAAAAGGTTTTCAGACTTGAATGTCGCTATCTCATGAAGCATGTACATGTAGTGCAATAGTTTTTCTTGGTTGTTTGGGTGTGGGCTAGTAACACAGTAGACAAAGTACTCATTTCTGAAATAAGTACAAACAGAGTTGTGATGTTTACTTGTCAATTCTTTTGGTTATATATGATCATGAAGACTATTGGGAAATATCATTAGCCAACCCAATCTTCAGTTCTATTTGAGACAAAATCCGAGACTGAGAGACAAGGTACATGTGCATGCGGTACATTTTCAGGGGAAAGTTGAATTCTGCACCACTGTTGAGTTACATATAACTGGACTAACGCTGTCCATGAGGTTCATGCAAAGGTTTCCATGATTTGGTTAAGACTGATAAGATGATCCACTCCCTTTAAATCCTAAGCAGGTATGGTGTGCCTGTAGTGTAATTTGACCTCCCTATGCCTGTCATGCAGGCTAGATTCTTCATGTCCTCTGAGTGGATTGATTCTTTCCTCTACCCATCTCTCTGATTGATTGCTCTCATCATGTTTATTGGTCTGCTGCCCTTCCTCTCTCTCTCTCTCTCTCTCTCTCTCTCTCTCTCTCTCTCTCTCTCTCTCTCTCTCTCTCTCCCTCCCTCTCTCCCTCTCTCTCTCTAGCCTGGTGTCAGGCACATGAGAGGCCTGGATTAGCCTCAATTTCCTCATCTCCACCACCCTCTCCCAACCCTCTCTCCACCCTCCACCCACCACACACATACACACCCACTCCTCCATCTCCTCCCATCTCCCACGTACCCCCTATCTCCCCCATCTCTGCTCCTCACCATCTCCACCATCTGATCTCTTCTATCATCACCAGTCTCCTCCTTACTGTCAACTCTCTCTCTGTCTCCTTTAACTCATTGCTCTATTTTTCCTTCCTCCCCTCTTTTCTCTATAACTTTCTTTCTGTCTGTCTCTCTCTGTCTCTCTCAGTCTCTCTCTATCTCTCTCTGTCCCTCTCTCTCTTTGTATTTCTTTCTCTCTCTGTTCTTTATTGAAATGCGAAGTGTATCTATTTCATTTGATTTCCTCTTTCCCATTGTGTCTATTTTCTACTTTTGTCATTCCTATTCCCCCCCCCCTTTTTAACTCCTTTCTCTATTCATCATTTGAAATATACAGTGTATCCCTCCCTCTCTCTCTCATTTGATTTCCTCTTTTCCCTTGTGTCCCATTTCCTACTTGAATCATTCCTATTTTACCTCCCCCACTCATTCCCCGTCCCTGAATTCATCATCTGACTCCTTTGTGTCTCGAATCTCTGGTCTCTCCTCACATTACCTGTTCCAATCGGTCTCTTTCCGTCCCCATTATGAAGTGTCTTGTCTCGTTTCCTATTCACCTGGTTTGTCTAATTCTTAAGGTGAAATTTCAGATTCCCAATTTTCTGCAGGATTCTGTAAGCTTAAATGGTTACCCATGGAAGTGACATGCTATCAAGTGGATCTTTTAGCTGAAGATCTTTCTGTGTCAAAAAAAGGTCTGTCTATCTCCCTTTTTGTCTCGCCTGAACGAAGTTTGGCAGTAATCACTTTTTCTGTTGGTCTGTTACAAAAATGTTCAAGTTTTTGTTTAACTTGCTCTCATTTCTTTATTTCTGCATCAATTGTGATCAAACTTGGTACAAATGATCCTTGGGTAATACTGCATGTGTCTTTATGAGGCTGATGGGGTCAAACGTTCATCTATGGGCCAAACGGTCAAATGATATAAGGCCTTATGCATCATTTTTCTCAAAGTGTTCGTTTGACTTGCTCTCATTTTTTAATTTCTTTATTTGGTACAAATGATCCTTGGGTAATACCACATGTGTCTTCATGAGACTGATAGGGTCAAAGGTCATCTAGGGGTCAACAGGTCAAATGATATGAGGCCATGTCCATCATTTTTTAAAATGTTTTTTTTTCTCAACTAAAGGGCGTTTCTTTATTTAAAGTTCAAGATGATACTATTTATTTCAAGATCAAACTTGGCACAGATGTGCAGGGGCTTGTTCTTAAAGTTTTGGTTTAACTTGCTCTCATTTTTTTTTTATTTCTACATTAATTGTGTTCATACTTGGTCCAGATGATCCTTGGGTAATACCGCATGTGTGTTGATGAGGATGATGAGGTCGAAGGTCATGAAGGCATCATTTTAAATACTTGAAAAACAACTTAGCACTGTTTATTGATTGTGAAATCAGGCAAGACTTGTGGTTCGCAAACCACCTTGTCTCTTGCTCTCCACCTTGCCTCTTAAATGTTTTGTTTCCATATTCTCTCTCTTTCTCTCTCATTCTCTCTCATTCTCTCTCATTCTCTCTCATTCTCTCTCATTCTCTCTCATTCTCTCTCATTCTCTTTCATTCTCTCTCATCCTCTCTCTCATTTTCTCTCTCACGTCTCTAATTTCCTATCCATCTCCCGGCTTTATGCTCCCACCAATCAAGCGCAGTCCATCTCGTTACATGATATGTCTTGAAACTCATTTACAGCGGTTAACCTCCATATTAGATGTCATGAAAATCCTTTTTTCCAGGACAATCCCCCCCCCCCACCCACTCCAAACTGGCAAGGGCCCCATTAAAGGCATTAACCGATTCCTCAAGACTTTAACCATCGGTCTTCCTTTATAGAATTCTTGAAACATTCTGAACTTGCATTCTTTCTGATGTAAAACTTGAAGAGACCATGCTATTCATTAGTTTGTCATGATTTATGTAGTTGTAACGGTCTATTCATTTTTATTTTTTTTTGTCGAAACATTTGAATCTGCAGTCGTGAGAGATATATAGAGTGGAGAGCTGTGATTTTCAAGTTCTCCAGGGGCCATATTCATGAAACCTCACTACCCTAGTGTAGCTACATGTAGTTACCAAACATGTGTGCAGTTCTATGGCATTTAGTTCTGAGTTAGCAAGTTTTCATGAATATTGCCCCTGGATCTGTGCGTAGGTGGGGGTGGGTGGGGGGGGGGGGGGGTGGAGGGCTCACTCTCTTAATACATTGCAATGTGGGGAAGGGCAATTCAAACTGCCTAATCTCTACATCTGCCTCTGAGCTGCATACATACATTATTTATTGCAAACGCACATAATTTCTCACTATTGCAGACTCGTGTACGTTAAGCCACATGCATGATATGATCTACACGCTTGAAATATGAGTGAGATGAATTTGAAGCATGTTTCCATATCAATTCATGTGGTGCAGTGCTAGATGATGTGCTCATATCATATTGTGTTTTCATAAAACCTTGCAAGAGGGAGATACAATACCTCATGGCTACTAACCTTTACTTCCCAGGATATATAAAATGTCCACTTTTGACGTAAAATGGTTGTAATGTCCATGTCAACAATTTAATTCATCAGTTATTACATGAGTCTTAGTGTATGTGTCTATGTGAAGATGTAAATAAAGGCAAATTAATAAAAAACTAGTAATTAAAGTTTGAAAAAATGTAGGACAGACATAGTTATTAGAAAATCATGCTCAGCTAGTCAATGGATCTAACAGTTGGACTTTTTCCCCTCTTCCCTCCCCTTGCTTGCTCCCTGCAGTCAGTCCCACCAGCCGGAGTCTCGCACCCACCCCTCCCCTGCAGGCCCTAGGGAGGGGTGGGAGGAGGAATGGGGAGGTAGCCGTCAGCAGGGCAGAGGTAAGTCCCACATATTCATTCATTCATGCTGCTGCAGTAGGTGGGAACCAGTCCTGTCGGCGCTTTCAGAATTCCCGATCAGAACACATACCTGGTATTTTCTAGGCGGTCCGTAACCTTGATCTGAAATACCTGTTACTTTGACTGTGTCAAAGCAAGTGACTTATAACAATTGTAACTGCTATTGGAATGGGCAAAGAGCATGTAAGTAGTTGTCGTGGTACTACAAAGTTACAACGGTTGTATGGCTGTGTGTAATATGGCGTGTTGAGTCAAGTTATATTGTCATTAAGCTAAGCTTAGCTTTCACAACGACGTGTGCACAACCAATCAACGAATCATCACGCATTGATATTTCAATCAATGTGGTCTCCTCGACTCTCCAGCTAAAATGTAATGAAAGAAAGGACATTTGTTCCCTCACAATCAAACAAAGGTTATGTGTCAATGTCTTGCCTATGAAATGCTCAAAAGTGCAGTGACTTCTTCAGGGTTTATGGCTTTGCCAATGCAACCCAGTCGTAAATACTTTTTTTATGTCATGTTCTGCTGGTGGGTTAGTTATGTTATGGTAGTGTCTATCGCATAACGTATTAGTGATAAGGGATCAACATGTAATTTCGCACATCATGTGTTTTGAAACGCCTTTCTTTGAGGGTGCTCATGCACACGGCTTCCATTATATGTAATGATATTGAAAACATGTATTATTTGTTTGTGTGTCTCAGTCCATCTATCCTGATATTGTTACTGTAATCATTATTTAACTCACAAAAATACAGTAAAATCTGTTCTTTTCTTTTTTTTTGTCTCATTTGCTGTTGTTAATGAAAGTATTGAAATGGATAATCGTATATCATGTGTTTCTCATTTAATTCATTGGAGAATGATACAATGAATATTGCTATGTTGGTTTTAATGCAAAGCACACTCTCAGGAATCAGTTCCTTCAAGCCCTTCTGTGAAAAGGGATTTCACAAAAGTTTGCTATGGGGAAACAATATCTATCTCTTAATTCTTTCTGTTGCCTACAATGCAACAACAAATGTTGTTTTGCAGCTGTCTTTTTTAAAGGAAAAGTCCACCCTTAAGTTAAGTCAGTTTTTGAAAAAAGGCGGAACATGAGAGAAACAAATAAGTGGTTTGACAAAAATCTGTCAAAGGATTACAGAGTAATGAATTTTCTATGAAAATTCTTCTTTTGTGATTTCACTTGCGAGGTACTTTGCTTTAAGTTGTGAAGTGTCTTTTTTTTAATTTCCATTTTTTTTAAAGGATACCATTTTACCTGTTAATTTGATATATCTTTGGATATCTTTACACATACTTCTATGAAAAAGATTAATTCCTTCATCAAAAACCAGAAAAAGGGCAATTCAAGGGCAAGGACGATTTAAGGGCAAGGGCAATTTATGGGAGAGCAACTCGTAAGTGAGGTTATGAAATTATAACAAGTCATAACTTTCTTATCCTTTAATGGGTTTTTGTAAACCCTTCACTAATGAGTTTGCTTTTATTGTTTTGCTGCAATTTGATGTACTGTGGACTCTCCCTTTGAGTTCAGCAATGGTGTAATATTTTGGTCTTTCCAATTGATAGTACATCGTTTATACCTTGAAGAATCCTGAGAGGATTTTGTTGTATGTATAAATATTACAGGATTATTCCTGTGGAAAAGGTGCTCCATATTCTTATTGTATTATGAAAGCATATTTGGTTGAAGGTTGTACATGTACATCAAATATAGTTGTGTGCCTCCACCAGGAATGTTTTCGGGTTGTCCATCCGTCTATCCATCCCGAATCCATTTAAGCAGTAAGTTTTTATCATGACTACAACTAGCAGATTTGCATAAAGAGATGTACATCTATTGATGAATGCTCTTCCCTCTGTGCTTACAGGTGGATCATACCGCGGTGGTCCTAACAGAGGAAACAGAGGTCGCAGCAGGGGGCATGGGCGTGGCAGGGGGCGTGAGTTCACCCCTCAGCACAATGACCGTAGACACCAGCAGCAGCAGCAGCAGCAGCAGCAGCATGATGGTCATGCCCCTCACCATCCCCTGGGCCACCAGCCCCACACCCAGCAGGCCCCTCCCCACCAGTCCCCACCCCAAGCCCAGCCCCTGCCTCAGAGAGAGGAGAGGCCCGTAGACCCCCTGTCAGGGCCCATCGGACAATGGCAGGCACCGGCTAGAGTTGAGAACTGGGAGATGGCCATATCGCCTAAGAGCAAGACCGAAAGCTGGCTCGCGTCAACGGACTCTGATAAACCCATCGAGGCTCTGGGCGTAGCCATCGGGCAGTGGGAGCCGCCCCTAGCAACGGGCCAGAATGACGACGACTCTGCTGCAGCCGCAGAGGTCGCGCAGCACTTCTCGCCCGTGGGATCGACGCGGCGAGTCGCGGATGGGGGTGTGGACCAGTGGCCGGCATCTACAGGGCAAGTATGGAATGGCACCAGCTCACATAAGGACAAACCGGGTGCACAGAAGGAGAACGAGCTGAGGTTAGATTCGTTACCGGAGCCTTCGGGCTTCTCTAGTCCAACATCACCGGGGAGTTTGACATCCCCACTCAGCCTGCCCACGCCCACCAGGACGGACTGGGCTGCCGACAGCGGTGAGGCGGATTATGGCATGTGGCAGGCCCCTGAAGCAGAGCCTGTCTTCTCCTACAACTACCACCCCTCTGAGGCAGACTCTAGCATCAACCAGCAACACAGCAGCAGTGGGGAGGTGGACCATTCCACCCACCCAGTGGGGGTGTCCTCTGCTGTGGAGTCAGAGGGACATAACAACAGGGGTGTCAATGCCCATGTGGAGGGGCAGAGGGAGGGTGGCTTACGGGACGCTGGCCTGGGGGAGTGTGAGGACACTGAGGCCGATCAGGCTGGGATTGGGGTGGGGGAGCCACAGGGTGTGGCACAGAGGACTGCCGAATCGTCCGGTCCCACTCTGGCAGCAGCCCAGTGCCAGGATGCACCAGAAAGCGAGGCTGCCGAGGGGGATAGCACGGAGGATAGGGGCAGGTGGGCAGACAAACCAACAGAGGATGCTGCAGCGGACTCCCACGATGCACCTGAAGCCGACACAGCTGAGGAAAACAGGAATGATGCTGCAAAAGAAGAGTAAAATCGCATGTGGAGGGCAGCAGAACGTTAGGCCTACGAAAGGTGAAAGGATGTCATGTGGTCTTCCAGTGTCGAAGGAATGGATACTGCTGTATGTTTCGATTATGGTGATTGTTGAATGAGGGGCGTCTTCAAGAAATGAAAGGAAACAATGGGGTCTGCATGATTGCATGTCTTACATACTGTGCTTGAAGGAATAACGCAAACTAACACGATGCTTTCCATTGACAAGCATGCTTCATGTAGAGACAATACCGACCAGTGGGAGTGAGTGTGCTTCAAAGCGAATGGGGATATGGCCTGGTAATCCACACAGCAGCACTGCAGCCATGGAACTGAGATCAGAAACGATTCCGTTGCCATGACAAATCAGCCCTCTCGATGGTATTAAGTGGAATGAGGCATGATCAGAAATTATGAGAAACTACGTTTCCTTGTCTCCATGTTCTTTTTATGGGCTCTTCGGCTCTTCACCACGGCATATTTTCTAGTTGATTTCCTGTGCTTATGTTGATAATTTATTTCTGATGGAAGAAACAAATGATCCAATTATGTTTGTTTGCCCAATCAATAATTTCTGTAAAATGTTTATATTTCTGAATACTATATTGTTCTTGAAGCATTTTGATGACAATTGTGGTAATACCTATTGTAGAAAAAAATTATACTGGATGATCTTTGAAGTATGTTGTTGTTTTTATGTTTTTTCCCGCAGACATCAATTCATGATCAGCGATAATTGAGTGTGATATATATCCATTCACAAGAGAGGCATTACATTAAGTAGAGATGTGAATTGTGTTGTGCAGTGCGAGTGAGAATGCTATATATAGTTGGACTGATTTTTGCCTGCATGTTCAGTGCATGATAGCTACATGAAAATTCTTTGCGAGTGAGCTTGTATTGTAACAGGGAGAGTTGTTCCTGAGTGCATGAGTAGGATTATGTTTTGAGAATCTGTCTCATAATTCTGAACCATTTTCTAAGGTCTGTATGATAGCTTGTACAGTAGATTTGTCATTGATGTGCCTAACTCACGTTGAGTCATAAACGTAAATACATTTTAGTGACAAATGTGATAACATTTTGCAATTAAATATTGCTTGAAAAAACTTTCCGGCAATCCCATGTTGTAATTTATGTTGATAGCTTGTACATTTTGTGACATAAGAATTTTGAATTTTTTATTAGACCAATAAGCAGAATGATATAGATAAATCTATTAGATGAATTTATATATTCGTTGTAAAAGACAAGCCGTTATGTTTTTTTAATGAAAGCATTTGTAAAAAAAAAATGATGTGAGCTTGTCAGCAAAATGGTGTAAAAGCATGCATATACAGTGCACAGGTTGTTTCTTTTGTGAAGAAGAACCAAATCCTAAAACCAGTTGATTTCCATAAAAGGAGAATAATTAGAAAAGTGGGTAGGAAAAAGTGTGGGAAGGATAGGCCAGACTGTAAGTAAATACAATAGATTGTAATTACGAAGCCTTAAAACATGGATGGGCAGATGCAGTAGTCCCATATGGGTACAAATATGTAATGTATGTACCATATGTACAAAGATTCCTGCCGGTACTGTACATGTAACAACCTCTATGTACTTTGTGCACAATACATACTGCAGAGAAAAGATTTATAATTGCGGGGGATCTTTTTCTAGCCTGATTGTCATCATACGGGCATCCTGAACCATGAAATGCATTATACCCTCTCCAGGAGAAAAAAAAAACATTCACAGGGGCACTTTTATTATCCATGTGGGCTCTTTTTTGGCATTGCAGGGGAGACATTGCCTCGAAACCTCCCCCCCCCCCTTCCATATAATTTCTTTCCACTGCTGAATAATTAAGAGGAGACAATACCAAATACATTACTTACTAGCTTGCAAGTTCAACTGGCAATGCAAGTTTCTCAGGTTGGTGAGACTTGTGATTTGGATTTTCAAAAGATTTTTAAAGGTCTCTCTTTATTTGATTTGTGTGATTTGTGTCTGCTTCTCTTGCATTTCTTCTTTTATGCCAATCAAGCCACATTTGGTTTAATCTCTGATCACTCTTTCTGTGCCAGTACTGCATTTCTGCAGGATTAATACCCACAGATACTGTACAGGGTGAGTCAGAAAAAAATGTACACTTTTTGAATGAAGTATTTTTTAAAGAAAATGTGGGATTCAGAGAGAATTATTAGCATGTACGGAGAGAGTAAATATTCCTTTGTCACTTGGTAAAATTTTCAGTGTTGCAGTTATGGTTGAGTGCACCACAGCCATTGTTAGAAAAAGTGTTATAACCCACTTGCGCCAAGCCTATTGTGTACTGTAAAAGTGGAAATTTTCGCGCATTTCGCACGGCATGTATTTGGCGCGAAAATAAAAATTCATTAATATATTTGCGCCTAAACGAAGTTCACTTTGTATGCGCGCTTGCTTTGATGCATCACGCGTCACGTACGTAGGCCTACGTTTATGGTTTAGCCTTAGTCAGCGCTTCAACAACATCTCATCATACTATTGCTGCTGCCTGGCCAGCACTGGTGTGGCAGTGGTGAGCTGAGTGAATTGATCATCCAAAGGCCTGGACAACCTGTGAAATTCAAAACACGTGAAATTCATTTTACTCTGCCGAGTGCAAAAAATTAATTGTGCAAAAATTTCCACTTTTACAGTAGTGGAATGCAAATCATGCAAGGCATTTTTGAAATTGGCGCAAATGGGGTTTTCACCTAGACCCATTATTTTGGTCCCATCCAATGAATTCATTACTGATTCCCCATATATGTGGTATCAAATAAGACTGGAAGAGTTGCTCTATCTGACACTGGTACAAGAATTATAATTTGTTTTTGTATTTCTAATATGAGCATGTAAGAAAGTGTAAAAAAAAAAAAATTCTGACTCACCTTGTAGAACAGTAGTCCGCCTGGCACGCAAAGGGTTATGAAGTAGAGCTTATGCACCACGATGATGTCTTGGATTGTGAATTGGAGTTACTTAGAAGTTTTCTTTGTGAGAGATTATTTTTTCTTGTGTTGTTGTTTGAAGGAATGCTGCTCGAATCCAGTATTTGTGGAACTCGCCAATCAAATTGATTTTGATTTTTAAATAGTTGCTTCTTCATTACGTTTTGCTTTTGGTGAAGATAGATGATGAGAATGAGTGTTTAATCATGTTATCTTATGTTAGTTCCAGTGTTGAGTTCTAAATAGTTTTGATGTCGTAGTGAGAACAGTGTATTGTCTATGATTTCAATAAGAATGTGTGGAGCTTACGGCCAATAATATCAGTCGGCTCTTTAAATTAGGATTCAAATTTAGTATCTACTCGCATATATGTCCTAGAGCAGAGAATATGTTGATGACTTTGTTGTGGATAGTGTTTATACAGGATGAATCTCAAGCAGTGACCATACTTCAGACGAGATATTTAGATATTGCCCTCTTCTGGAATGTTCCTTTGTATTTATATTTGGAGTAAAGATATCTATTTTTTGAATGTCCGTACAAAGCATTTATTAATGTATTTTATTATCAAAATTGTAATATATTTCTTTTATTGTACATTTCATATCTGATGTGTCATCTCTGTTCAAAGAGATGGTTAAAATAATATGACATGTGTTAAAAAGAAAAAAAGATAAAAAAACACCTTTTAATAAAACAAAAAAAAAACATAATTTTTATGTACACATTGCCCTGGTGGTTAGTTAATGATATTTACCATGAATATGTATGATGGAAATTTTGAAGAAAAAAATATGCAATTGATGATTTGTAATTTAATAGGTTAAATTCTCTTGAGGTAAGGTTACTTTCAGAAGTTTATGTTTGTTGTCTTTGGAGGGGGATTATTAATTTTAATGATTGGTGACCTACCCCAATTGTATGTTGGCCACTAGAGATAGACATGTATGAAATAACACACATCTATATTCACACACACCTGTACATTCACACAAACATACACAATACACACACACACACACACACACACACACACACACACACACACACACACACACACACACACATAATAATTTTCTGCATTGGTAGCCATTGTAAACTTGTCCAAATACTGTTCAAACTGTCATTGAAATCAAGTCACGATTAGGTTCATCTGTTTTCTGGTATCTTGCACAATTGATGAACACCCATCAGCCATAGTGCTATCCTTTTATTATATGAACCTCTATCTGCGTATTTGAACTCGTTGCATTTTATGCAGGGAATTTTATTTTTATGGAGACCTCATTCACAATGAATAGCCTTGACCTAAGGGTTTCAGAAAGCACTATCCTGTTTTAACAATGTTTTGGTATTATTTGACATTACGTGTTAATACAGCAGGCATCGCAACATTGGGCCATTTTCTGCACCTAAGAATATGCTTTCATTGGTAATAATTATTTAGGCTTCCAGAGAATTCCATCATATTTTATCAATAATCTGCTTCCAATCAAATATCCAAGCTATTCACAAACTTTAAACAAAAATAATAGTTTACTTCAATCTACGCCTCCTGGCCAGCCTTGCAACAAAGCATTTCTCTGTCTAGTGTGCACCAATCCCGTTCCTTTGAGCAAGAATTGAGCAAGTTTGCATACATTAGATGTTGCTATCTCTGACAAAACTTGGGAGTTGTCAAAGATGAAAGAAGACAGGCACGCAATTCAAATATATGAATATTCTGGTCTTTTGAGCATAGCAGATATTTACCCATTAAAAGACATTTTCATTAGAAAATCTATTTTGACATAAAAATGTGAAAAAAATACCCATAATTCTGTTATATACTTTTTATCGCCATTTTTGCATTTGAAACATTTACATGGATGTACTCTACCATAGTGAACCAAAATTCTGTAGAGTTTCAAACCTTGCTAAGAAGTGTTTGAATGCTGACAGAGTTGTTCATACAGTATGCAATTACAGAGATAATACACCATTATGCCATTATGTTATAGTGGCGTTTTGTCCACAAATTGAATGGGATACTTCTTTATCCTACAGAGCACCGAATTGGTGTTGTCATATCCATTGTTTCGCACGATTCTGGTCCTAAATAACATACCTGACGAGAGAGATTACCATCTAGTGGATTGGGTCGGGTACTCCCAATGAGAGTCCCGCCTGTGATCTCTGCTGTTTGCTCTACCCACATAGTTTAGAACCAGTCGTCATGACAATATGCTCATGGGATGTCACACTCTGGTGCTCTGTAGAGCCACGTTTTCGCAAATGTGTAAGGATTAGGGAACATTTGCCTTAGAATGTGACAGGAAAGGCATTAAATCGACTTTTCAGTGGCCAAGGCCACATATCACATATATCTACAGCATGCATGCAAATATTGATGTATTGTTTTAAAGGAATTTCTTGGAAATATATGTTTCTTTTTCAAGCAGCAAATTGAGATTGAGGATACATGCTACATGGTATGAACTATGTTGAGATGTGCGAGGTTGGTGAGTTGTTTTGGTGTTGAAGATGTTTAGATTTTGAGTTACATTATGCATTAGTAATGTTTTTCTTGATTTCTCAAGCTGGTATCGAGTATATCATCATGTTGGTCATTATCCCCTCCTGTTCATTTATATTACCTGTTTCAACATATTACAATGGCATTTTGATGTTATACATGTATTATGTCACATGATAGTGATGCAGGACTTGGAATACTTTTGTGTGTTAAAGGCTCAATACTGACGTTATGTTAAAGAAAGGCAAGCAATGTCATTCATCTGGCTTCATTCTGGAACACATTCTACTGATGGAAGTATGGCTAAATTAAAGATATATGTAGCATATTCACACACCAGCATTTGAGGTCAGATTGAGATGTTATCAGTAAAGATAATAGGGTGTACAAAATGAAAATGGCATGGAATTAAGTGACTGACAGAGGCTACAAACACAAACAGAGATTCCTCTGCTTCAGATTTGCTTCCTTTGTTTGAAATGAATGCAGATGTATCACTGACATAGCACCAACCTTTGTATCACATGCCATGTTTGCCTTTACAGCTGACATAAACCCATGCCTCATAGGTGTGAGTGTAAGGGCTTGTACTTAAAAGCAGCAAAGTCTGACGTATCTGTAGTTTCGAAGTCTTGAAGTGCCAGACTTAAATTTGCGAGGCAATATGCCATTTTCGTAATGTATTGACAACTTTCCCTCTAACTGCGTAATAATGTATTAACTGTATCTCATTATTCAGTTTCAATGAATGTAATGCACCTTGCTTGTATTAGGGGTTGCTATTTGGACAAACCTCAGACAAGCTTTGGAGTATCCATTAGTAGCATATTGTTTGAAAGATGTGCATAACATTTGCATACATTACGAAAATGGTATATTGCTACATTAGAATATTTTTTTTTAAAGTTTGCTTACATATTCAATATGTATGCACATGTCTGTGTGTCAGCCAGTAAATGAAACATTTCTACATTTCTTCCTCATTAATCACATCTCTCCAAACTTTAACACTCGGATAGTCCATAGAATTTGTTTTCTGTTTTCAAGGATATGGGCCTTAGAGTAAAAGATATGATGTCAAGTTTTGTTTTTTCTTTCTCTGTAATGTCTTTGTTTTGCTTGTGCATGACACTAGTGTTGGTTCTCCATATCAATGTGGGTATCATGTATTTTAGCCTCTAGGTGTTGGCGCGTTGTCAATGGCCTATAACATTAACATTTACGGTAAACCGTAAAATCCACACTCCCATTTTTAAACACATAATAGAAAACACAAGAAGAGTATATAAGAGAATGATCTCTTTGAAGAATAAACATGTACTTGTTTTTGTGTTGTCTTATGGATTATATGTGACTATGATGATTTGAGACATGATAAATACCTGAAAGCAAGTTTAAAAATACATGTAATAACCATAATGATTAATGCATGTTGTGCATTTCATTCTACATTGTATTAACCTGGGGATTTGTGTTTGCTCATGTGAGTTACATGATAAGTGATATAAACTTTTCTTGTATCTTGGTGTGTATGAAGATTAAAACGGTCTTGAATTTTAATAAACCGTTTTCATTTGTGAAATTTGAACATTGTGGTGTCTTTTTTTTCTTATAATGTATGGAATAACTGATTTGATTGGAGAGTAGATACAATTATTCATGAGAAATATTCATTCCAATTTTCATTTTGCACAGCACACACATCTAAACACGCCTCCATTTATAAACTGTAGGACAACACATCAAAGGGCTAGTGCCCGCAACCTTAGAATCTCTCCTAGGGGAAACTGCAATGTTGGTCGCTACATGTACGTCTAAAATCTATTAAATAGGGATGCTACAATGGTGTCGATACAATGGTGTCGATATTAGTTTTGATTGGGGGCCTCTTTTAATGGCTTACCCCCTTTTTAGGCATGCATATGAGTGTTTATAGAATATGTCACTGTGAGATAATGCTGGTGCCTGATTTAATAGGCCTATGTCTCGATGAGGATATATAAACATACGAGAGATAGTCTAATAGACTCATAACTGTGCTCTCCTGAGATTGTGTGTGTGTGTGTGTGTTTGGGTGTGTGCGTGAGTGTGTGTGTGTGTTTGGGTGTGTGAGTGTGTGTGTGTGTGTGTGTGTGTGTGTGTGTGTGTGTGTGTGTGTGTGTGTGTGTGTGTGTGTGTGTGTGTGTGTGTGCGTGCGTGCGTGTGTGTCTATGTTATGGGGAAGACCTCTTCGAATCTTACGTTTTGTTGGGTGGGTGGCGCGTGTTCGTTTTGATATTTTCCGTTTGGAAATTGAAAGTGACAGCCCGTCCCATCTTAACTCTTATAGTACCAATCCATGAATCCCCCACTGGCTTACTGCACATTATCATGCCATTGGGAATAAGAGGGTTTCACGTTTCCTGTTCCCTTAATTCAGCTCCATTGCGCAACATGTACATCGTATCCTGTCACTGCTCGCTTTGCTCTATAAACAGCACTGTGCAAGATGCCGGTTCCAAAGGACGGAAACGAGAACGCGCGATAGCGGCAATCGATCAACCGCGATCGGTGTGTTGTGACAGCTTGGGTCTCGCGGGAGGGCGGGAGATGGAGCTGGGTAGTTCTTGAGGAAGAGAGGGTGGGGAAGGGTTGGGTAAATAACGAGAAAGAGAGAGATAGAGAGGACGGGGGAGACAGAGTGAAAATGAGTATAGGGGGGGGGGGAGGTGGAGCAGAAAGAGAGAGAGAGAGAGAGATGGGTGGGGGGAGGGGGGGGTGAAATGTGAGTAGAGGGAGAGGGGGGTAGATAGAGTTACTGGGGAGGCGGAGAGTTGGAGGGATGTTGATAGGGTAAGGAGAGGAACATGCATGTACACAAAAATACATTTTGCAGTCGTGATCCAGTTAAAGCTGCTGTGTTAGACGAGTCATGCTTGCAGGGGCCCTTGAAAAAAAATCACATGACATTCTGTTCTGAGGTTGCTCCTCCTCCTCCTACTTCTTGCCCTTCTTGTTGTGCCCATTCATTTTCTGTCTCCCACTCTTCCCCGACTTTTACTTCTACACCTCCTCCTCCGTCTCCCTTTCTTCTTCTTCTTCTTCTTCTTCTTCTTCTTCTGCTTTTTCTTCTTCTTCTTCTTCTTCTTCTTCTTCTTCTTCTTCTTTTTCTTCTTCTTCTTCTTCTTCTTTTCTTCTCCTTCTTCTTCTTTTTCTTCTTCTTTTTTTTCTTCTTCTTCTTCTTTTTCTTCTTCTCCTTCTTCTTCTTCTTCTTTTCTTCTTCTTCTTTTTCTTTTTCTTCTTCTTCTTCTTCTTCTTCTTCTTCTTCTTCTTCTTCTTCTTCTTCTTCTTCTTTTTCTTCTTCTTCTTTTTCTTCTTCTTCTTCTTCTTCTCCTTCTTCTTCTTCTTCTTCTTCTTCTTCTTCTCCTTCTTCTTCTTTTTCTTCTTCTTCTTCTTCTTCTTCTTCTTCTTCTTCTTCTTCTCCTTCTTCTTCTTCTTCTTCTTCTTCTTCTTCTTCTTCTTCTTCTTCTTCTTCTTCTTCTTCTTCTTCTTCTCCTTCTCCTCCTGCAACTTGTCATCGCTACTTCCGCGATGCGACAAATCTAAAATCGGTACGCTTTGTTGTCCTGAAATAGTATTGGTCTCCGTGTGTTGATATGTACAGGTGAGAGGGAGTAATGCTAATGATTACTGAATGTACGTGCCAGAGCCGTGCTACCGTTATCACCGAATACACGTTTCGATTAATACCAACGATTTTATCACCGAGAAAAGACAATTTCTCCCAACTCTCCTGAATTCAACCCAGAGTGAGGCCCATGGTCTAGTCAGAACGACACCACATCGATGATAAGTCCCGTAGTATATACCACTACAGTACTACCCCTTAATGCATTTGTATTAATATTTCGATCAGCGCTTAACACTTGGAAGTGATACTGAATAAGGTCAATGTCGTAACAACTCAAACTAAATAGTATATATTGATCCAGGGGCCCTAGACGAGCCAGCGTTGGCTGCCTCTCTAATTTTCACACGTTTGCACCTCTGTGTCTCCAGCTCTACTGGCAAGCGTAATGTACCATCGTTCGTTTGTGCACAGCTTTCAAGCTTCGTGACATTCTAATTCCGCACATTATTATACGAGGGGTACCTAGGCGAGACAATGTGGTAATGAAGTATCATTGGTACTTCACCCCTCGCCTACATGTAGCTAACTTCAGAAACGCGAGTAGAAAGAATATGACGGAGAGGTTGAGAGGGGAAAGATGGAGATGAACCGGGACAAGTGAATGAAGATGAGTTGTTGCTGCTGTTGTTGTTGTTGTTGTTGTTGTTGTGTGTGTGTGTGTGTGTGTGTGTGTGTGTGTGTGTGTGTGTGTGTGTGTGTGTGTGTGTGTGTGTTTGTGTGAGAGAGGGGGGGGGGAAAGAGAGGGGGAGACAGGTAGTGGTAGCGGTGGAGGGGTGGTGTAGAGTGGGGGTGGGGTGGAGGTGGAGGAAGTGGGGATGGGGGAAAGGGGAGGGGCGTGGTTGCATAGAGACTTTTTTGCATGCAGACTATTTCAGAAGATTTAGGTCCTATGATGGAAATCGATAAAAAGTACAAATGCCCTTTGATTTGTTTATGGTTAATCAAAGTGCATGATAAGAAAAATTGTACATGACGGATATTCTTTTGTGTGTCTGTGTGGAGGGGGAAATCTGCAGAAGTTAGAGAATCAGACGAGAGGGAAAAGAATCAGCGTGTGTGAACAAAATGAAGACGAGATGAAGAAGTTGAATACATAAGTAGTTGAAGCGGGCTTGCATGACATTAGATACAACAACGTACGAGTGAGAGAACGATGTTTTAACCATCATTTCATTTTTTAATGTGTACATAATATCATGTTACTGTATCTCAACAAAACTGTAATTGGACGTATTTTCGTCCGCATGCGTGTGTCTCCGTCCATAACGTTCAGTTTTCAGTGGAGACTACGGCTACAATGAATGTGTAAAGCACTCAACCGTCCATCATAATGATCTTCTCACTTGAGAGATGGTGGGGAAGAGGAGGGTTCCTTAAAGTGTGTTTCAAGCGAGACAAGTGTTTAGAGTACCGTTTTGATTACCCTTTTGTGATTTTTACTAATTTCCTGAAATCATAATCCAATGAGTAGATGTTTATACTGAACTACTTATTAACAGATCTACCTCCACGTGTTACCCACTTGACCACCAACTTAACCCTCTTGTCCCCCATCCCCTTCCCCGTCCTTCACCACCCCACCCCACACCCGCACGTCCCCGGCGATGCCCCTGTATGTATCTATGTGTACTTGCACGCGTGATTCAAGGTTCTCCAAGCGTAATTGATCAAGCTTGAAGCTTGATGTGTAATTCGTTCGTTAATGTGACGCAGGAAAATGCGTATGTTATCTTCCAAAGATCTGAAACTCTCGCGTAGACACACATACCCACTGCGCTGACTGTGTACCCACTCATAGAGATCTGTGTGTTTGCGTGTGTGTACTCTTGATATTCTCTGGGTTCGATATTAGGCGTGATGGTGAGTGTGTGTTGGCTGTGAAAATGTCAGAGGTAAGGAAAATATGAGCGAGGAGAGGAGCTTCTGAGCGCACACCGACAACGGTGTGGCGAGAAAAGAACCGTGTTGTCAGAGAACTAGAGAGAAAAAAGCGGTGGCGATGATGAAGAAAAGGGAAAACAAACATAATAATGACAGAACGCCAGAGGGGTGTTGTCCCTCGAAGCTTTGGAATAGAGGTGTTGGTCTTGCAGAGATGGGCGTCAATGACACTTGAGTATATTATTCTAGAGCTAGGTGGGGAGATTATAGGGCCTGGCCCGGTCGGCAGGATTAGTATTCAAGCATAATTTATAAGTGGATTTTTGTTTTCGTACAAAGATCTCTAGACGAGTTATTTTAGGGTCTGACTGTGATATGGGTCTCGTTTGAACTAAATTAATCATTGAATATCGTCAGTAAGGTGATTGGTGACCGGCTCTCATTACCATTTGAAATGCCTGACCAAAATATCAAGTGAAAGAAAGAATAACCAAATATGCATAAGGTAGAGAGGCAAGAGTGGTACAAGGGTCGGGGTAAATATAAAAAAAAAAAACATGTCAGTCGACATGAACTTAGGCTTCTGTAAAAAGTGAACCCCCATAGAATATTTCCCTTAAATTCGTGAATGCTCGATGTCCAGGGATTCCGGGATATCCATTGTGACTTTTGCTTGGCATTATCTTCCTTCAATCCGTATAAGTTTGCAAAAAATCATTAGGCCTAGTCGTTGCATGATCGGACAAACCGTCCGGCTGGCTTTTGGATTTCTATTGCAAATTGGTGATGGGCGAAATTAGATAGATTATTGAGATTAAATCTTAAACAAACAAAAAAGGGAAATTTTCTTCAAAGAGCTCATACGTAAACCTAATTTATGATAAAGGAAGACACAAAAAATTTCATGCAGAAATCCGTGCATTCATTTCGTGCTTCACCGTTGATAATGCCAAAAAGGGCACCTGATGAAATAAGATTGTAGAGACCTTTCAAAAACTGGGCCTAGACCTACTTGGTAGAAAATAATCGAAAATAATCACGTTGCTGATGGGCCTCTGGTGTTATCTCCTATACAACATCCATTATGCACATGGATCATTATGCCAAACGACAAAGCCATACCCCTTTCTAAAATCTAATATCGCCTTTGGGTTCGTCTTCAATCGTCATGGGCGAACGCTGCCCACATGATCCATGATGTATCTCTTCACCTTACGGTGACAACAGCCCGGTAAACTATCAGTCAGAAACGCCCTTCCACCCCTGCCTTGCTCGATCGCAATTTTCTCACCCCCACACTTCTGGGGCGCCCCAGGCCCAAGCTCCGATACGTGTCCTCCGATTAACCTACTTCGTCATGAAGCCCGTAACGCGGCGTGACTTTTCATAGCCAGAACCGCACGGAGGGATCCGTCATCGTTATGTAGTCGCTGATGAGATTCTAGCCTCGGCGATTTTACAGCGCGTATATAAAGAGAGTCAGCCAGCCAGCTAGCTAGGGTTCGATCTCCATGCTACCCAGGTGTTAACTATCTGCCACCCTGGAACCTTAAAGGGATGTTAACATCCTAGGAACGGATTACAATTGATTGGTTTATTAATTGATAATGAATTCATGAATTTCTGAGATTTATATACGTGTTCAGGTGTTTTTCCGTGAGTTTGCAAATGACAAGACTTTTGTGTTTATGCGCGCGTGCGTGTTGTGTATAGCACTAGGTGGGGAGACGGAGGGAAGGGGAGAGGGAGTGGGAGGGGGGGGGGGCAAACATGGACCATTATCCAGTGAAAACATACTACGAGCATGGATGCGTTTTAAAGACTTTGACCTGGAGTGTAATCTCTATATCAATTTTTAGTGTGCTTGTTGTTTGTGGATTTTAAATCAGTAAGCCCCTCAACGTGTTAACAAAATAAATAGCATAAGCTTACAGAAGAGAGAGAGAGAGAGAGAGAGAGAGAGAGAGAGAGAGAGAGAGAGAGAGAGAAGGGGGTAGAGAGGTAGACAGAGGGGGAAAAGAGAGACAGAGATGGGGATATATGAAGAGAGAGAGTGATATAGATGAAGAGAATGAGAGAGAAGAGATAGGCCCTAATAATCCGCTAACCCTTCTCACACAGGTGTTAAGTCCCTCGCAGCAAGTTTTGACACGTCGTATAGACCGCTACCTAACGAGAGCCTCATGGGGGGGGGGGGGGGGGGGGCGGCATCGTGATTCCCGCTTGAGCTAAGTTCCTGAAGTCAATGATGATGATGATGATGATGACGACGAAGATAGACATGGTGGTGATTTCGATCTCACTTTACGACCGTGATTGTTGAAGCCCTTCATGATCATATCATTGGGGTGAGCTGTGTCGTTGGTGTAGGCGGGTTGAATAAAACAAAGCGGACGGGGCGGTGATGGCTACGTGAGTTCATTATGTTCTGGAAGTCGATGGCGAGGATGATGAAGACGATGATGATGATAATGACGAAGGTAATGATGGGTTTGATGCTACTGTATGACCGAGGAAACTACATAAAGATTACTATGAAATCGGGATACGCACACTCAATGCCTGACCGGGGTGGGGGGAGGGGGAAAACGAAGTGGTGATAGCTGAGTGAGCTCATTATGTTCTGGAAATCAATGATGATGATGATGATGATGATGATGATGATGATGATAATAATAATAATACTGATGTGATGACGAAGGTGAACATGATGATGGTTTGGATCGCACTTTATGACCAAGGAGACGAGCCTGATTTTGGGCTGCGCTGTAGAAGCCTGTAGGATGGCGTGTGGTGTGTCTTTGCGGCGTTGGCGGGTTTAAACAAAACAATCAAGATGAAGACAAGTTGCGACAATGAGACGGGTCATATGTGCAAATGTTGATACTGCAGGTGAAGTGTTTGGATGCACTTTAAATGTAGCACGTCCCTCTTGCAAGACTGACGTATAACGTCGTGTAACTACCGTGGTACATACATTGAAGAAAATAGGCCTACAGCTTGAGAACCTTACTCAGACTTAAAAAACTGTTTACATAAAGTGGAAATATGTTATGTAATCACATGTCACATTGCTTGCAGATCCCTGCAATGAAATATGTGTTTTGAACATCACGATGTAAGTAACTTAATCTTATTAATGTCATACACAGGGACATTATTTTCTTTTCAAGCTGATTATGAAACGTAATTTTGAAGACAAAAAGGAAGATAGCTATTCCAAATCTATATTGTATTTAAAGCAGAAGTGGACTTATGTTGTAGTATAGGGGTTCACACTTTTTGCACACGCTACACACACTGAGCACACACGCTCCTATACCTCTCTCTCCCGCCTCCATGTCATTTATGCGCTGAGCATCGTTCCACTGAGAGGAAATACTCGGGATATAATACGACTTCCGTCATATTTAATTTGTCATCGCACTTGCAGGCATACAATGGGAAGATCGTCGTTTCTTGTAGCAATGGTCCTTCGACTGTTATAATGGAAATGTAAATCTCGTTTGGCTTTGGTTTCGTGAATCACAATGAATCCATTTCTCCTCGTCGGTCGCTTACTTCATGCGTGTATCAAGAAATCGCCAAGGCAATAATGACGTCAGGGCCCATTAGAGCCTATTTTCATACATTGTCGCTGCATTCTGTCTTAGAAAACAAGGAGCTTCTCCTATAGCTTTGCCGCACAAGACGCTGTTTTCTGTGAAGATACACAGCAATAGTTAGCATTAATCACGAAATGCAGCCAGACGCGTGTTGAACAATGGAGAAACCAAACAAAGGGAAGGAAACAGTTCTAGCACGATCTTGCTGACATTCCCCATTGAAAAACAGGACACGATATACACAGACACACACACACACACACACACACACACACACACACACACACACACACACACACACACACACACACACAAGTACACATATATACATACGTACATCATAAAGAACCACTAATGAAATGGTATGTTAAATGGTGAAAGTTTAATAAACTAGCCCGGCCCATAATGCTATGAAAATGGCTTATGTATGATTTTGTAATGCTGTTAATTAATCGATTTGTTTCATCATGATGATGAAAACAATTATCATTACGTATTTCTTACATCGCCCTTTTCCCATGAGGACCAAAACTCTTATAAAATGATGATGCGGTTATAGAGTGACCAGTTGTGTATGTACATTATTTACTACTTGTACAACAGTTTACACATACACATTAACACAAATAAGTTGGACAGTCACACATTATTGAAGTTGCAGTAGACACAGTATTTGATAAAAATGAAAATAAAGTTCACGACACAAGTCTGACTATACAACGATCGTAAGTAGGCCTAGGTATCTGGAAACATAGACATGCATGACAATGGTATAACGGTGGATAACTGATTCTCCTCTACGTGTGCCTCTGATTCGATACCATAGGAAGAAAAGCAAGGCTGCTACTTTCTAGGAGGTGTTAGGAAGAAGATGACTACCGTATCGTACCAGGAATTGTGCTATTTCCTATTCCAGTCTTATTATGACGAATTAGGAGTCTGGAAAAAAAATAATATGCCCATAGAAGTCCGTGTGAACCAGTTTTCCTTCACCAAAGATTACTAATCTAGATAGCCATAGTAAAATGTTGTTGTTGTTTTTTTTTTTTTTGGGGGGGGGGGGGGAGCGGGGCTTGAAAGATGATTTGTGTAATTTGATAGCCCTCGTTAACCTCATGATGCGCCCTACTTTTTGTGCTGGCATGGGGTCAGCATTATTAACCCCTATACCGTAACGGCTTCGTATGTTTCATTGTTGTATATCGAAGACATTTAAGTTCTTACTCACACATATTATAAGTGGCTTCGTCACTGACTTGAGTGATGACGTGAATTAAACCTAGAAGTTATTTATGTATTTCTCAATTTCCGGAGTTTTAACTTATGTAACGTTGTTACGTTGTTTGAAAACAAGGCAGCTGGACCGCTATATATCTTATCATTTTGGAGCTTTGCAGACAACAAACATGACAATGAGCAGAAAACAAAAAGGGAAAATTCCCCTTGTAAGTAACCTTCTTCGTCAGCCTCCAGGGTTGTCTGTAAAATAGGGCGGGGTGCAGGGAAGATGGGAGCATGAAGAACAAATCATTGGAAGATAAAGAAAAAAAACATGAAGAAGAAAACAGATTCGATAGAGAGAGGGGAATGTAAGAAAGAACAAAAATAACAAACAAAAACAGTGGGAGACAGCGGTCGGGACAAAATGAACGTTGATCCGATTATTAGGGCTACCGTACTTTTTCACGCCTTTTCCGCCTGCAATAATAACAGGTTGGGGAAGCTGCAAATAATAATGCTACAGTGTGAGTACTGGAGGAACTGGAATTATAGGTGTTCCCCCTAAAATATTGCGAGTTAATTTTAACGGAATTATTCTGTAAAATGTTGTTGTATCTGCATGTAAAAGGCGACTGAACTTTTCTCAGATGTTATTTTAATAGTCTTTCACAAGAAGGGTGCAAAACAACTCTAATGTCAGTCCGGTATGTTCAAGAGAATCAATACTGTGGTCTTTCAAAAGGAAGACAATCGAATCAACTGTAGCGATTGAGCTAATATTATCGCCAGCAACATGGAAATTTTACTTGACTGATAATACGCTTGCTATTAAGTGATTTGTTTTTTTGCCTATACTGGCGTCGAAAAATTGCGAAGATTATTTTCTCTGTGTTTACTGATTCAGAGCTTATTGGAAAAGTCAACAATGAAATTGTTTATGTGTCGGTCTTCGCTTCACCAGTAAAACATACACACGTGTGCCCTACTCTCACGAATGTTGCATAAGCTTTTTCTCGTCTAGGTAAGCCAAAAACACTATTCAACTCTCCTAATAGAGCAGATAAATCGCCCAATACGTCTTCGCATATTCTCTATCTCTGTATCTCTCTCTCTCTCTCTCTCTCTCGTGCTATGATGCACAAGGAAGGGCAAATCAACAAATTGTTGTTGTTATCTTTATATTTCGTAGAGTGAACACAAAATAGTCCGGTCAAACTCACAGAAATTGCAACATTATTTATTGCACTGCAGAACGTTTCAGTATCGTCCATTTTCTACTGATAATTATACAACTTATGCAAATTAACTTAATGATATCAAGTTTTAAGTATGTCCCTCATCTTCACTGACATCACAAACATTGGTTTGCACACTTTAATCGCTTTCCATTTTGAAAACACTGAACCTTTTCAAAGAAAAGATGGTCTTTGAGATGGATAGACCTATTCCATTTCTTATTCATTCAGTTTATGTCTTTGATATCCTCTATTCTGCTGCGATTTAAAGTAGAAAGATTCTACGGAAGATGCTACAATAGTGCAGATTTTCACATATATTTACAATGGGCTAGAAATCATTAGTGTACCATGCACCTTGATCATGCAGTGCTAGATTGCATTACTCATGCTATTTGCTACGATGCGATAAAATCGAACAATGCGATGAGGTATAATGACATTATTCATATTGCATCTCAAGCTATATTGCGTGTATATAAAACACTGTGATGCTAATTAATTTGCTTGATAAAGTTAAAGTAAGATATCAAAGTCTTTTTTTCTCATTGATTTTTTTGTGCCATAGATGTGTTTTTTTTGTGCACCCATAGTGAAAAAAGAAAAACAATTCCTTTGTGCATCATTTTGCCGTGCATATAAAGGGTTAAAATGTGCGCAAGTGCTCCTTGTTAACGCGCCATTTTACCTCGTGCTTAGAATCCAAACACCGTTTCCCCGCCGTGGTCCGGATTACGTGATCGGAAGCTCGTGATTGGGATGAAGGTGATTACAAACAACCTCAGGTGAAGACAATAAAGTTTACTCCAGTTCCTCCATACAAGAACTAAGATCAATGCCAACTCGAATCCCATCATCTCGATAAAAGGCTGATGACACTTCGATATGGGCGGATTGAGATGCAATAAACCCTTTCAGTCCCATGGGAGCATAAAGTGTGCAATAACCCAATGAGATTTTTATGGCTTGGTGCTGAGCTGGGTAAGTGAATTATAGTTCTTAATGAGCAAACACTCGTTTACCGAAATGTATTTTCTTTTTCAAAACTAGCAATTCCTTTATCGCAAATTCATTTCAAATCTGTTTTTCCATTCTTATTTTGACTTAGCCCTCTATTTCTGTAAATGTCATTCTTGGGCGTTTCTTCTTAATCATCTTTGTCATTCGTGACAGGTTTGTGATAGGATACGGATGGGATACGGATGCATTCAGTGATTATTGATATCGCCAGTGCAATAAAGTAGATCTAGCTTAAATATTAATAACCATTACATATACTTGTAATGAGTAAGATGGGTTCCCTTTAGTACACTGTGCACACGTAATACTAGGTTTAAAGAAAACATGTTGACACTTGAAAAATTAGTTACAACTTGATTCAAGCTGCAATTGATACATAATACAGTCATGGGATGTCATTTAGAAGCAGGTTTTTGTGACATTATTGTCATCAATTATAAAATTATTGCGAAATTGATAATTGATAAAATATCACGAAACATGCTGTGAAAAATTAACATCCTTTGAATTTACGATGTATTAATTTCAGCTTGGTTCGAGTTGTGTGACTTATTTTTTATTATTTTTCAAAAGTGTTAAGAAGTGTTTTTTTAACATGTAGTACTATGCTTCTATTCACTTTTATTTTATTCTCACATTTCACAAAATGTGTTCTTTTTCTGGTCTTTCTATAGTGAATAGTGCATCTCCGTACTGTCCCCTTCGAACTTAGCACCCATTATAGTATTGATTCAGCGGGGTGGAAACGGGAGCCGGCTTCTGATAAGAGAGGTGATGCAGTATCCCCAGGGGCGGTTGCATTTATGCAGCTCTTCCTTTACGGTGCAGCTCAGTACTTAATTCTCCAACCAATTGATGCATAGTGGTGTTGATAGAACCTGCGGTGCATTATTGTGCTTCAACAAAAGTGGAATGAGATACGTACGACCACTTAAAGACGGCGTTGGTGTATTTCCCATCTATGGAACATGTATAGGTGCATTGTATATATATAAAGTACACATACATACATATATGTATACGTGTGTGTGTGTGTTTGTGTGTGTGTTGTGTGCTGGGTTCCATTCTTTATAACTCCTGAAGTGTTATCTATTTCAGATTGTTTTAGATGTAGTTGAAAATATGAGGTATAGCTTTCTTTTAATAATTTGATATAATAACTCAGAAGGAAAAAATATGCAAAAAAATAGCTAGGAATGACACATTTTGATACTTGTGAGAATTCATTTAGTGCTTCACTGGCTTTATTTAAACATGTGACAACTTGGTTTGTTTTTAAGTTTAGAGAAGTTAGAATTGTTTGGTTCAAATTTCAGGGTTTTTTTCACGTTTAAATATTTGATGTGTATGTGTTTTGGTTTTACATGTTTACTTTTATACAAGGTCAATCTTATGATGTTTTAATAACAATTATATCATCCAAGCAAAACAAATCTATAATAATTCCAGGTCAGGGTAATTGGCTGAAATCCATGCAAGTTTTGTACACCGACTTCCACATTCAAGAATTTATTATTTATTCTATTGTTAATTTATCGGCTGTGTTGGGATAGGTTATGGATAGGGCGTGTTTGAGGTATGTGGTTGGATTGGGTGTACGATGTGAACGATGTGTGTATGGAATGTTTGTACAATGTGGACTAGATGTAGGTTGGATGGTTCTGCTTTCTGCTCGCAATCAAACTTGTGTAAAAACCTGCTATGCATTTGTAAACCTTGTATCAGATAAATGAATAGAAGGTCAAATTTCAATCTGCTTTCGTTAAATGTTAGAGGGATAAGAGATAATGTGAAAAGAAAAAGCATTTTTGAATGGTGTAAAAGTAAAAAATGTTATATCGTTTTTTTACAAGAAACCTACAGTACTCCAGAAGTAGAGGACAGATGGAAATTAGAATGGCATGGTCCGATGTTGTTCAGTCATGGTTCAAACCATAGTAAGGGTGTTTCAGTTTTGATTTCTTCATACTTATCTTTGAATCTTGATAATGTTGTAATTGACGAGGAAGGGAGATTTATCATATTTAAAGGGGAATTACATGGGATTAAGTTATTGTTAGGAAATTGTTATTTTCCTACAAGGGATAAAGAAAAACATCAACTTGAATTTTTAGAGAAGATTGATACCTCTGTTTCCACACTTTATGACCCAGGTCAGTCACTTCTTTTGGGAGGAGATTTTAATTTGATCATCAATGGAAGTTTAGATTATGCAGGGCCAAAGAATATTGCTAAAACTAGATTTAATGAAAAATTTGAAGATTTTCTTGATAAATATGATCTAGTAGATGTTTGGAGGAAAATCAATCCAAATAAGAAACAGTTTACATTTAGACAAAAATCTCCGATTATACAAACCCGATTAGATTATTGGTTTGGTTCTTCTAGTTTACAAAAATTAATTAATAAGTGTGAAATTTTGGCATCAATTACACCAGATCATTCTGGTATTATGTTACAAATTAAGCACTTAGCAGAAACATTCCACTTTGGCAAATCATATTGGAAATTCAATAACAGTTTGTGTGCAGATAAGGAATTTGTGAGTAAGTTTACTGCCAAAATCAAGGAATTAAAGGAAGAGTGGATGCCTAAAATATCTGACAAATTAGTTTTGTGGGATTTCCTTAAGATGAAAATGAGGGCATTTATTATTAATTATTCAAAGGAAAAGGCAAAGAAAAGAAGAAATGAGATCAATAATTTAGAGACAGAAATTTGTGACCTAGAAAATGAGCTATTGCTGACACCCCATAAATCCATACTAGAAAAAATTGAGGAGAAAAAATTATTGTTAAAAATGCTTTATGACTATTCTAGACAAGGTTTGAGAATTAGATCGAGAACGGAGTGGTTTGAGGAAGGTGAACAGAAAAAACAATATTTTGAACAATTGTTAAAATCTAATAAAAAGAACAGTGTGGTAAGAGAACTTTATAATCAAGAGAAACTATTAACAGAGGATACAAAAGAAATATTGAAGATCATTAGATCTTTCTATGAAAAATTTTATGCTAATGATGAAGTAGTGGATGATAAATGTTCGTTTTTTCTTGTAGACATTCCAAAACTAAGTGAAGAGAACAGGGATCTTTGTGAGGGCAAAATAAATAGAAATGAATGTTTAAATGTTTTAAAAGATATGAAATTCAATAAGTCTCCTGGAAATGAAGGTTTTACTGTGGAATTCTATGTGACTTTTTGGCTAGTCCTGGGAGACACTTTAGTAGAAACATTAAATGAATCATATGAGAGGGGGAAATTAGCAGCATCACAAAAGCAAGGTGTAATCACGTTATTAGAGAAAAAGGGCAAAGATGCAAAATATATTCAAAACTATAGACCTATCACACTGCTAAATGTCGATTACAAGATACTGTCTAAAGTTTTAGCAAAGAGAATAAAAGAGGTACTTAGTGAAATAGTACATTACGATCAAGTAGGATACATTAAAGACAGGAACATAGGGGAAGCTGTAAGATTAATAGATGACATGTTATTCCATTCTTTGAATCATACAAATGGATATTTGGTTACGGTAGATTTTGAAAAAGCATTTGATTCAGTTTCTCATGATTTCTTGTTTAAGATCTTGAAATTGTTTGGTTTTGGTGATTCTTCTTGCTTGTGGGTCAAGATATTGTATGTGGATATAAGTAGTTGTGTTATGAATGGGGGGGGGGGGGGCACTCAACCGGGTACTTTAATATTGAGCGAGGTGTGAGGCAGGGGGATCCTCTCTCACCTTATCTTTTTTTGTTGGCCATTGAAATGTTGGCATTGGCAGTCAGGAGAGACAACACTATTCACGGAATCAATTTGGGGGAATATGAAATCAGGCAAATATTGTATGCAGATGACATTTCTTTGTTTGTGACGGATGCGCAATCTGTTAACAGATTACAATATATTTTGGATGAATTTGGGAAGGTCAGTGGTCTTAGAGTAAATAAAGAAAAAACTAACTTTTTGTGGATGGGAAAGGAATATGAAAGACCAGAAATGCGTTTGTTTGGGAAATTAGTTTATGAAGTGAAACTTTTGGGATTTTATTTTTCTAGAGATGTTAATGTTAAGGAAAGTCTGAATTTTAAGGAGATATTAAGTAAAATAAAAAGACTTCTAGGGTGGTGGAAGGAAAGAGATTTGACATTGATGGGTAAAATACATCTATTGAAGACATATGCATTGTCAAAATTAAACTATGTTTCATCACTTATAGTGGTTCCTCAGTGGGTTTATGAAGGAGTGGAAAAGATTGCATTTGAATTTCTATGGTGTGGAAAGGATCGAATAAAAAGAAAAATAATATGTCAGAATTATGAGTACGGTGGGCTAAAAATGAGTAACTTTAAGCTATTTGTCAAAGCACAACGCATTATGTGGGTGAAACGTTTATTATATGGAGAGAAGAATGTTGGATGGAAAAGATACTTTGATTACTGTTTTCAATCTGTAGGAGGAAGATTTATTTTCTCATGTGATTACGAGTCTTCGAAATTGAAGTTGACATCCCCACCATTTTATTTAGAAGTTCTGAAAGCCTGGCAAGACATGAACAGATTTAGAAATACTACAGGTGAAGTTATGAATCCAGTAATATTCAACAATAGTAAAGTATGCATTAATGGAAAAATGATTTTCGACGATAATTTATACAATTTAGGCATCTATCATGTAGATCACATTGTAGATAAGGGTCATATAAAGTCTGTGGCACATTTTCAAAGCTTAGGTATTAAAGAGTGTGGCCTACTTAGGATACTTGATATTTACAATGCTATGCCAATGAGCTGGAAGGAGGTTTCATCATCGGTCAAATTGCAGCAAGTTGATCTTTTAAATTTTACCATCATTTTGAATATTTCTGGACAGGAAACTAACTTTCAGAGCTTAAAATCGAGGAAAATTTATGATGTTTTCGTCAGGGATTTACAAGAGTCCTATGGCTTGCAAATTAGGGACGGTCGGAACAGTTTTAATTTTACAAGCAAAGAAATGAGTGTTTACTTTATTATACCAAGGAGCACCACTCTTGTCAGTAAACAAAGAGAATTTCAATTCAAGTTACTGCATGGTGTTATGTACACTAAGGAACATCTTCTGAAGTTTGGATTTGTGGGGGATAATTTATGCTCCTTTTGTAATAAAGAACCTGAAACGTATCCACACTTATTCCTACATTGTGCTAAGGTTAAACAGTTATGGCAATATATTATTGAATATTTTAAATTAGTTGAAATAAGAAACATGGAGTGGCAAGACATATTTTTGGGGTTGTCAGGTAACTCGAATAGGATCAAATGTGTGAATGCACTCATAATTTTATTGAAATATACCATTTTTATGTGTAGAACAAGCAACTTACCTCCCAGGGTTAAGATATGTCAAATCGTAAGGGATTTTATAGAGGAAGAGAAGAATTTGGCAATTAAAGCGGGTAGATTGCAGATCCACCTACAGAAATGGGAAACTTTACAAATTGAGGTCTGATAACATTGCAGTTCAAGTTTGAATGAAATAGAAGAAATAGCACATAGGGTTAGAGTGGTGTGTATATGTGTGTGTCTAGGCGAGTGTGTGTGTGTGTGTGTTTGTGTGTGAGTATGTAGGTGAGTGTGTATGTGTGTGTAAGGGTGGGGGTGGACTTACATGTTTTTTTGGTGGGGTAGATTTATATGTTCGGGGGGGGGGGGGTAACCGAAAAGATTTCATTCTTCTGTATTATGGAGTTGCTTTATTATCATTACTATTATACATTTCTTTAAGCATTATGATTAATACATGTACACTGTTTAACAGGAATATAATTTATAAGTTGCATATTCAAGTAGAATATGGCACATATATTGCATTTATATACAAGTGGTACAACATGTTCTATTGTGTTTATAGAATCAACAGAAATATTACGTTTATTGATTTGTAATTCTATGTCATAAAATGAAATTGTTTCTTTCATTATGTGAATGAAATCAAATAAAGAATATGAAGAAAAAAAAGTGTATGTATGTGTGTGAGTGTGCGTGTGTGTGTGTGTGTGTATGTGTGTGTATGTGTCAGCGTATGTATGTGTGAGCGTGTTGTGTTACGGTACGTCCCTGGATACGGTACACATCGATTGTTTAAAAGTGCACGTTTGTGATCTATATTCAACACTCTTCACCATGGTGATATGATATCCATACCGACTGATACCACACCACCAGGTGGTAGAATATGTTGGCATTGCTCCAGACAGTTGTCACACAAAATGTGAAATAGACACACACACACGCACGCACACATACATACACACTCATAGACACACACATACAAACATTGCTTACACGAACGCCTTGCACTTGCACACATTCTAGAAAAAAAAAAGATCCATCTCTTCAAATCGCTTATTAACACAATTGGGGCGCCATATTGCGGTGCCCACAGAATTACGGGGTGTTTGTTTTTACAGTAAACACGACATATAATTTAAATGTTTAAAACCTTATCGGAAATTAATTAATTGTTATTAGTATTTAATAAAAAAAAAATATAAGTTTGGGCTTTTATATAGGGAATGGCGGCTAATCTCGTTATCATCATGGCTATAGACCACTTCTGTTCGTTGCAGACTGCTACAGACAACACCAGTACTTCGCCCGTGAAGTCACGAAAAACACACGATTAAGACGTGTTTCTGATATCAAAATCTCGCTCTCTAAATACCTAAATTTTATACCCCGAAGAGGAGAACTAGACAGATATTCAAACATGTCATTTTATAGAGAAGTTCATTCAGAGTTTTCTTTCTTGCATGGGAAAACGACAACGTTTTTTTTTAATAGGCATACACAAAATTGTGATCTTGAATCATTGCATTTGCGTTCATGTGGAAGCGGGAACATAAGAGAATCAAACATGTTTCAAGAGTTACATAATAGTTCAATGTTAATGGGATCCCACCAAAACTGTCGTGGAATACTTTGATAAACTTGTTTTTAATGGACCCTATGGAAAGCAGCGGCATTTTAATGTTGCTACAAAATATGGGCTTCCATTCATATTTGATGAATTACATAACTAAATTACATATACATGTATGTTTTTTATGTTTGTTTTATGTTGATTGTATACATACGATAAAAAAACAACAGTACTCGGCATGGTTTGTTAGCGTATTTTTACATTCATCCTTGTAAAATGATAGGTAAGCGTAAATACGTGTGTAGGTCTGTCTTTCAGTGTTTGTATGTGTGTGTGTGTTTATGTGTGTGTGGGTGTGAGTGTGCGTGCGTATGTGTGTGTGTTTGAGTGTACTTTGAATGATATGACGAGAGGACTAAATACAATCTTGACATTGTGTAATCTTGAATTCGGTATATGCCCTAGATCCTTCGATGGCTGAAAACTTGAGAATTGATCTATTGCAGTGTTCATAGACCTTCATAGCCATGTTGTTATCCTTACTGGTATACCTATGAATATCGACGGGATGCCCCCCCCCCTGCTTCCTCCCCCTCCACATCTCCCCTCCCAATGTTCTATGGGTTCAGATTATAGAAAGACAAGGGCGTATAATATAAAAGCTCATGGGTACCAGTGTGGGAGGCATGACTATTTAGAGGTAGTCTTTGCGCAGTTTCAGAATATTGATTCAGACTGATTGACCGACTGAATAGCAAAGGTTTGCGCCTGCAGCAAGCCCCCCCCCCCCCCCCCCTGCACGCCACTAGTCAGTGCAGGTGTTGATTCATCGGTAGCAAATAATACCACGCTCTGCTATCGAAGTAGCACACGTATCTAGGCGTTCACTCCACACTGTACACAGATCGATCAAGGAGAAACATCAATTACATGCGCCGTCAATACAACATTCTCGTTATCAATGACGTCAGGACACGGATATTTGCTTTTATGCAATGACGGGGTGACACCTGCATTATGAAAATGTGTAACACATATCGTCCTCATTGATTTAATCACTATATGGACATGTTGCACCTCCTCCATAAAAAAAAAATACGTTGCATATTCAGGACTAGCGCATTGGAATGGCATTTTCGAAATGTATTCTAGTAATTCATTTTCTTTGTGTTTACATGAAGTGGTGTAGCTTGCACTCAGCGATTACTGAACAGCATGTATATTTAGACATAAGCGCAAAATAGTACAGGACGATTGAAGTAGGGATTAGGGATTAGCTGTCATCTTTAGGAAGCACCCCTCCCTCCAGAGAACAGAAGAAGAAGGAGATCACAAAATAATGCGGAAGCATAAAACTATGACGTCAGTCAAGCGTGATTCTGCCCCTGGAGACTTGACATGTTGAGGCTGATTCTGACGGACCCAGATCTCAGCAGTCGACAGCATACCAGGGCATACCATAGATACCGGATTTCATCCCAGGCATTCCTCCAGCCTGCCTCTTGTGTTTAGACGAAGACCCAGCTCACATTGGCCGGTTAACCTAGCTAAAACCGGGATTGCAAGTAAGGCTATTTTTCAGGTTGTTCGGTTTACATAAAGACCTAGTTTGAATTGGTCACTGTCAACCCAGTTTAAGTCTGAACTGAAGAAAAGACACCCATGCATCCTGTTTCATTTTCCTGAAGACCCAGTGGACATTGGTCGATTAACCCAACTATATAACCGGGATTCAAGAAAGGCTATTTTGCATGTTTGTACATTGTAAAGATAGCATTAGCCGATTAACCAAGCTTTATTTTTCTGTGCAGTGTTTGCTTCATTTCATGTATTATCTCCACTCATCCAATATCATGTCAGCAAGCCACCCTACACTGCAGCACCCCACCCTAACCCCTACTCTCATAGAAGACGCGCGAATAATTCAGAGCATGTATACATACCAGCCATGTCTGCGAATATCTAATGCATCTCTTCGACAGCATACACTCACACACAACTACCCTATACACTCATTCCATATGGGTTAGAAGGTTAAATGGAAATCTCAATTCAATCACTAATCTCGCTAATTTGCTACTTTTGAGCTAATGGTCCTGGTGCTTGCAACCTTACGTTCGTCTTTCCATTTTGTATCAAGTAATTTAGTTTATTAATTCAGTACACGATATACTTTTGTCAACGGTTACAGTGCAATCTTATGAAGATGTTAACTCATTATTTTGTAGTAGCCTACTTGTACTGACACATAATCTACATGTTGCGATACTCACTCAAAGTTACAAATAAGCTTCATTGATACAGTTTTCTTCTTTTTATTCCAAACACTGTAAATTTATTTGATGTACAGTCACATGTGAACAATGTGATGTACAACATTAATATCGGAGTTTACATGCACATATACATGTATATCATACGCACTTTAAATAAATACATCTGCCAGAAAGAAAAACAAACACAGAAATACAGTCGCAGAGTCGACATGAGAACAGTTTCGGTAAAGAAGAAGATGATTATGTCATATCTCTGAAACTTGCATTCCTTCTATACAAAGAATATGAGTTTGAGATGTAAGATAGGCATATAAGAAAGTTAATGTTTGTACATTTAAACCTGAATGTAACAAAAAGCATCATGAACTGAAAGAATTTCGGTTTGTAACAATATTGTTTTGTCTGGATCATTATCTGCTTTTGTTTGGGGTGTTATATATCAAAACATTATCAACGGTGCGTTCAGACAAAATCAATATCCGAGCCTGTCGTATATACGTGCAATATATGCTAAATAATCTACGTTTACATTCAATATACAGCACCATTTGAACTCAATGTCACATAATATACCCCGTCGTTGATACGCTATCAACTTGATACCAGGATTAATATTAATACAATACTTTAAATACAATATTTTAATACAAAAATGTGTAACATCTTCTTCGTCTTTGCCACAGAGTGTTTTCTAATTTATCTAGTAAATATACTGTACTTCCATGGCGTAATTCGGGTGTGTACACTGGTGTGCGTGCGCAAACAGCTAGCCAGCAGCCCGTGCAAGATTATTGTATTAGATTGGCACAATACTACAGGTAGAGAAAGGGTGTATCTTCATTACAAGCTTATGGTCGGTATCTTGGCGATGTTACAGTGTCATATACAAGCACATATATAGATACATATATATATGAAAATATATAATAGGCTCGGTGAAGTGTATGTGTGGGGAAGTGGGTTTGATATGGGAATATGAGCCAGCATTATACGGCTACCTAACAACCAGGTACGAATTGCATACAGTGTAGTAGATACTGCATGCCTACTGCGATTCCTGTCATGCGTATGTAGTGTGTACTAGTAAAACCTTTCGCAATTAGGCCCCTAGCTACACGAAACCCAATAACGATGGCAGCTACAAGTTGCATTCGATACGAGTCTTGCAATAAAGTCTTTTTCAGGAAAAACCTCTGCATCGCCCTTGCCTGCTGTAGCTTCAAAATAAGGAAGTTTTCTTCCTAATCTTCATCTCAATATGATTTGATTACAGCATTGATGATGATTAAGAATGTGTATCAGTCAACAATTGTTTGATGAGTGATATCGTATGTAGAACAATCGCTTCGCGTAGACACAATTGAGTGATTTGACAAAAAGAACAATACAAAATTGCTTTCTTCCGTTTTAAAGTCCTTCTTTCTGAATCGCTATGTACGCTAAGCGGGTATGTACACGGTTGGTGTTGCGCAACATGATTACATGAATATATTCTAACTTGGTCCTGTTATGCAAGGCATTGGTACCACTCCATTCAGACAGTAGTATCGTGAACAAAGGGCTATCACATGATACATGTACTATAGCCTAATTATCTACGGGAATCGGATTACACATTCCAAAGTGAAGTGATATGAACTAATCCCCGGCGCACCCCGTTGTCTTGTGAGACAGAAGGACGATGTATCGTGTCCTCCTACCACTTAAAGCCAATAAGCGTAGGGTATTGCACTATTGGGGGAGGGGTGGCGTGTTATGTCGATAACGGCGCCTCGTTATGCTCGGACTTGGCACACTAACACAATGCCATACGGCGTACAAACCATAATGCTGACTGCGGTCGCTTAGCACTGTTTTGGAAAGCAGCTATGCAACAGTTTGTATCCTTATACTGGTAATATGTAGGCATATAGTACAAGGCGAGACATGGTGAAACAAAATGTGTATCATACTATTACCTTGCCTATGACAAACTATACAAACTGTGTACACACAGATAACAATAGATGTATATTCCATTGCTTAAAGCTACGAAGGCAAGTAGTTATACAGTCATCATCACGGGTACAATTACAGTATAGTATTGTCTAAAATATATGTCTATATGTACATAATAGCAATATATATAAAACAATTTAAAAACATAATTCATTCTTCTCCCAAAGTTGCATCTTTAAAGATAACAAAGAAATGTGAACAATTAACACGGCACCAAGTATACACGTAAACGTGTACTTCACTTTATATGGGGATAGAGCGTGGAATCTCTTCAAAGCAATTGTGATCTGGAGTATTCATTACAATACCCTACCGAACTATACATCTGCCTCTCAAATACCTTATCTCAACATCTGGCTATATCTCGTTTCTTTTGATCCAATTTCATTCCGTTCAACTGCTATCTAACGAGGTATGTTGCTGCAGGATATTTTTTTTATATCACATCCAGATAATTATTCTAATCTGAATAATTGATACAAGTACAGTGCACTTGTATAAACATATCAATCGGATTGGTTTATGCAAGGATCAATGGTTTATGCGTACGTGTTGACGTATAGCAATTTAACAATATTTAAATTTGCTTCCCTGTCGGGCTAACAAAATGGTATTGATTTGCAGGAGTTTCTATAGGTCTTATTCTAGGGTCAGAGTTGGACAACGTTTGGATTGGCTGTCGATAATGACACACACGTGTGGCGGCAGATGGTGTAGAAGAGAGATAGACAACAAAAATGGCCCATTCTACGCTAAACATTTGTGTGCAATACATGTACGTGTTGGCAGCTAGAGTACCGTATTGTGGCGTCCCCTACCCTCTCTAGACTGTTTTTGAATGGGCATAGTCCTGATGTTCATGGTAACGATTCCTGAATAACCTGCTGAAAGGATGCATTTTCACCTGCACGATTTTGTTTTAGATTTGGAGAAAGTGTTGCACATTTGATTATTGGACAACTGCTGCGACATTCAATCACTACCCTCGTATGTTTCGTCATAGACTGGTTGAAGATAATGAGTAATATCTCCACGTGTTTAATAAATGATTCTAGTGTAACTATGTAATGCATTGACACATTTACACAAATTAGAGGACAAACGTGAGAAATACCCTGATATCATATCAATATCATACAACTCCTTAGTCATTTTGTACTCGCATAAACATCCTAGATTAATCTAGGATTCATATGCAAACATAATGATACCTGGTTTAGTTTTACACGGTGATTCCGAATAAGCAAATTACAAGATCAGAATAAAGTCTTGATCCATAATTCTTCTGGTTGTCCAGCTAACAAAACAAAAAAACATTTCTCCATACTTCGACTGAAGCTGAGTACTATCCACATTCCATTCAGCCTGTTGTCTAAACTCGTCACTTTAACCTCTACCTCTCCGAATCAAATATCGATTTAAGAGCCGTATAATCTGAGAAACGAAGGCTTCATTATAGGAGGAAGTTTGGACAGGATTGTGGAATAATGATGAAACTTGCATTACTTCTGTTTAAGTTATGAGATGTCTGGTTAAACAATTTGAATTCCAATTCCCTTGAAACTAGTATCTTGCTCATGTTTGTATTGCCATTTTACAGCCTCACTCACGTTAGTTTACAAGTAAGATTAACAAATGTCCATGACGATTTGATTGACGTATCCTTTACAAATACTAGAATTTTTGGAGTAATTTGGTGTTCAGAAATGTGACCACAATCAAATTCCCTCAAGCCATCACTAAAGAAGATAAAGCGATCACTCCTGAAGACGTTTAACAATTTCTTGATACACTGTGTTTTCCTGCCTCTTTACACAAAATTACGAAAGTGGTTTATTGTACCACCATTACTGAGTTACGCTGAGAATGATTAACTGATGTGAATAAGGTGACTTGTTACGTGCATCCATATGCCAGACTATGACAAATAAAATCTTTTGTTAATATGCAAGACATCCCGCGTAACTAAGAAAGCGATCGTAAATGAAGCAACTCATTTACTCTCGTCCAAACATTCTTGAAGCGTGCACGCAATTGTTTCTGAAACACACGCCCATCTCGAAAACGCCCAGGCATTGGCGAATCCTCCTCGAAAGTGTTTACTTTCCCCTTGCAAGAAATCCAGAGTAGGCTTTCTTCTCCTTGCTCGTCCTCAGTCTCTCGCCAATCCTAACCCAGTTTTTTTTTCACCATCATCCAGGGCGGCAGCATCACAGTCTTAAAGCATTGATCGGTGAAGCAACGAGAAGGTGAAACCTGTGCGTGTCATCCGGGCCACGACGTTGCCATGGTTACCCTGATGTTGTTGCGTTTGGTGATGCCACGGGCTCTGCCGTTGTTGAGAAATTCTGTGTCGGGAGAACAAGGGTGATAAAAGGGGGTCAGATTAGAAGAGTGGGTGTCAAATTTAATTGAAATGCATGAGAAACGCATCAGAAGATAAGAAACATTCTTGAAATAAGTGATGCTTCCGGCCGATGATATTTTAATGTAATACAATAAAAGCAAGATAGTCTGTTCAACTATTACAGTCATTGACCTTACGCGTTGGAAATGTGACTCAATTCAATGAATGAAATAAGTGTGAACGTTTAAATTAATATCGAATAGAATCAATTTGAAAAGATTTCAAATATATCTGGTATGTGTAACAAAATGACACATAATTGCAATAAAATTAGAATAAAAACATGTAAAACTTGGAATTCGATTTCTTTATATAGCTTATGAACAAGTTGACGCGTTCCATTCGACATGTAAAGTATCATCCTCCAAATTTTTTTTGCGCGTGAATGTGTAGAGAGAGAGAGAGAGAGAGATAGAGAGAGCTGTGTGTGTGTGTGTGCGGGTGTGTGTGTATGTGTGTGTGTGTGTGTATGTGTGTGTGTGTGTGTGTGAATGTACCCAGTATTTCTTCTGTTGATTTCTGAATAATCTTCAACAGAACAAGGCTCGCGTCTCTTTTTATTTCGTTACATTTTTTTGCATACATCGCCACCCGCCCTTTGAACAAGGTTTGATTCCACTCACATAAGGTCAGTATCGTCATCTGTTAATAAGGACAAAATAGGTATTCTTCCTACACATGTAGATTTTGTAAAATCGCACGTACTACGATAACGATGGTGAAGACAGTGGCATATTGGTAGGACTGATGCTGCAGGTATGAATGACAAGGACGACGACATCAACGATGATGCCGATATAACCAATGTATTATCCAGCATAGTGGAAAAGTGACATATTGTGTGGCTCAACTAATTTGAGCTTTATAAAATACCTATTTTGCCAGAATACGACAGCTTCCGGGAATGGAGCTTGGTATAGAACTGGTCACGTGGTATGAATACGAGTACGACATAGATTTGTTTGGTAAGAGCCGATCCCCCAACACACACACACACACACACACACAAACACACACACACATGCGCGCAATTAATGTTTCAGGGAGGATTACTTCAGAATTACAAGATGACCAGCTCGGCAATATAATTTTCATCGACGTCAGGGCTATCCCCCATGTTTTTCCCCACCGGAACAGCTATGCCTAAACGACACATCAACTAGATTACATATTACGTGTACTTTATCACGTGTAGCACGCCTGTTGATAAATAATCCTACCCGCAATAGTAATGTTAGTAGAGCAACGCCAGCCTATATGACCCAGAACTAATTCAGGCTGGACACATTGTTCGTCTTCGTCAAATTGTTTGAATTTCGTCATTAAGTAAAAGAGGTAAAACATGAGAGAACGAAAAAACAGAGAGAAATTGATAATACCAATGCAAGAAGTAAGAAAAGGCGATTTAATGATGAATGTGGTGGAAGTGATGTATAGTGCATAATAACAGTACAAGTGCACTTTTTATAACATGCCAAATCAAAATCCAGGCTTATCACAATGCGATGGTGTTTTTAAAATATAGTATAGTGACGCATTCATCCTGTTTTGGGGTCTTTTACTCTAGCAATTCAAGCTGGATCGTCATAAAACAATTTGATAGGAATTCACCACGCGAAACGGACGGAAGTCATGTCACTTTTATTTATGAAAGGATGTTTAAATGAATACTTGATACAAATCACTTCTCCTTCATGCCTTCTGAACACACGGTCTTGATTCATGGATCCTAGAGAGGTATCAGATACTTCCGCCTATTGAACAGAAGGTCTAGTTACGTGAATCCGGTTTTGACGGTCGTCATTCATGAATCCAAAAGAGGGATCTTTCTGCGTTTGTGGGAGACAACTGAATTGAAATCCGAAAGAAGCATCGTCCCGATATGGATGATCAAAACATAGCGACTGTAGCAACACTAGCGAATTAGCTATGAATCGTATCGCGTTCTAAACATAATGGCTTTGTTTCCTGATTTACGCTGATTGATTTGTTGTACCTGTTGGGCACGCTATCGAGTGTTTCACCAAACATTTAGATACTGGATAAATGTCACCGAGCACTTCAAAATGGCTTGTTCATACATACTCCGCAAGAAAGAACAAACACATTTGTAACACACACCAAGTGCAGCTTTGTACTTTTAACCCCTACGATCCCGACCACGTCGCATCTCCTCGTGGATGTTGCGTACACGGCCTGTATCAACACAATGCACACTACAGGAACGCAAGAGGTTAACCACTACACAATGGCGAAATACGACAGTCTGGGGAGGAAAGTCTGAATTTTTGAGAGAAGTGTTTGCTCTGTAATACAGATACACTGGTCTTGTTTGTTCGGGTTATGTTTGTTCGTCCTAGCTTAAATTCCCTCGCCAGCTGAAATACTCGCACTACATGTGACAAACAACAACATAAATCACCCACTTATCCTCGGCGGTGCTCATGAAAACGTGCTTGGATGATTTCATGGAGCAAGTCACAAAAAAATATTTTTGATTAAGCCGTTTTCGTAATCTAGGCTACTTACAACTTAACCTGTAGATGCGTAGTAACGCGTTATTAAATTCATCAGTATCAAGTCATTCGGTTTTCATGACAGGGATGCACTATATATATGCATCTATTAGTTGCAATTGGTCTGACAGACGAAAGAATGGGGAAAACACTCTGTAATCCAAGGCCTGATAAATAGCTTCATGGCCTAATAAACATTGGACGCGTTTAATCCGTGCATACGTCCTTCAAGCTTGTCCTGTCGTTCAATTTTATCTCGTCCTGTCAAGATTCCATTAACAATTTGACGCAATAGAAAGGGGGCGTTGTAATGGGTTCAACGTGAAATAATCTTTCTTTCTTTCTTTCTTTCTTGCATTACTAGGCATATTTGAGCAGCGCACCAACTACTGAGGATGCTTTCAGAACTGATGATCAAAAAACGCCACCATCTCAAAATTTGTCATCGACGGCGATTTTCTTTATCCACATCGCGTTTCATTATGCACACCAGACAGTTGATACAACCTGTCCCGATCTAAGCGCCTTGTGTATTATCCAAACACATCTCCATCAACAGAGATCCGCACACAGCTTCTCCATGCGCCTGAAACGCCGAGATTTTGTGCCGAATAGACTGAAGGGTAAATATGGATTTGGGCAAGGCATGTAGCGAGAGGAAGATCCGCGTCCTTCCACGAGAGAAGCGACCAGGGGCGTCGCGAGGGATTAGGAAGGGTGTGGGGTTGTTCCCTTACCTGATCCGTCTTCCACCGGCTACTAATTCTATCATGTCGATCTACACCTTCACCTTAACCGCGGCGCGCCGGTTTAACAAATAACCAGCTTTGGGTTTAAATTATTAAAGGTTTAGGTCGGGGTAAATGAGATCATTAGCGCTTGTAGGAAGGCCTTTGAATGACAATGAAACACGTGTTTGTCCAGAACGTGGCTATGATAGAATCAACACTTTCAGAAACACGTCATACAAAAGGCATCTAGTTTGTACACATGCGTGTGCAAAGGTCATGAAAGGGTTAAGCGAAGGGGTAAGGCGTGTCCCCCTGTTCACCCACCCCGTACCGACCCGACCCCAGTCCACCAATTAATTTCCCGTCTCCGGCCGGTCTGGCGGTTATTAAGTAACGTTCAAGCCTGGCCCGATGACTGAGATCGATCAGTCTCATCATACACGGACTAATCGCAGACCCGATTCATGCAGCCGAGTCCAATCTTAAAGGGCATATACTGTACTGGGAAGGCAAAAAAGCCTTCAAAATGTAATTGTTAGCAATCTTCTTGCCAATGGTCTTAAATTCATGTATTGTCTATTTTAGAAGCTTGCTGAAAGTTATTTGCCCTCAAATGATCCACACATGGAGTAATTAATGATTAATGATTAAATCCTCAAAATGTTCGGCCCGAACATTTCGAGGATTTGTGATTTAATCACTCATTACTCCAAATGTAGATCATTTGAGGGCAAATAACTTTCAGCAAGCTTCTAAAATAGACAATACATGAATTTAAGACCATTGGCAAGAAGATTGCTAACAATTACATTTTGAAGGCTTTTTTGCCTTCCCAGTACAGTGTATGCACTTTAAAGGGACGTGCTTGTCCATAGCTCAGGATAGTTAGGCGTCACGTCTGCTATATTCCACGGATATTTTTTTTTATAACGACTTAAGGGTACCAAGACATGGGCGTAAAGGTTTAATGTGTAATGACAGTACAAAGATTAGAATTTAGTGAAAGGGCTTTCTGGAGTAAATTCAATTTTGAAAGGAAATTGTAGGCATACACCCAGTAGTAGTAAGGATAGCTTGCTCCATCCTGTATCTAACATCTTTTTCAGTCATTTACAGGATGGCGCACGCTATCCTTACTACAAATGGTTGTATGCCTAAGTTTTCCTTTCAGAAAGTACAGAGATTAACCTATCATTTCCACACGTTTTTCCTTGATAGAAAATTTCCATATCCATACATAATGTTCATGTATATTTTCACATCATTTCATAAGTGTAGACACATATCTATTTAAAACAGAGATTATTGGTATAAACAATACTTGCAACACAATGAGCTATCACACTCTGGATATGATTTCTTCTTTTAATGAAGGATACGAATGCGCCTTTAAAATGGTCAAACGTTGATCGTGGCTCTTTCCAAATGGCGCCCATAAGCTTCTGCGCTCAATTTGGCTTCCACTGTCCACGCAATGTACGGTGAGGGGCGCTCAAGTACTGCGCATCCCTCATAAATTTTTGTCACGGAGTCACGGATTTCTCTGCAGATTTCTCGTTCTACCATGCCGTTCTGACCAAGCAATCAAGGCGTGCAAACAAGAAATCAAGACCACTGTTTCTCGACATCAGTCGTCCCTTCGACCCAGTAGAGCCGCAGTGGGTCATAGAGATCAATCCATCAGAGGCGAGGTTTTAGATTAATGCTGAGGGCAATATTTGTCTCTTGCTATGCCATGACCTAATTATGACCAGTATAGGATTGATTTGTGTTCTTCATATCCGTATAATCATTGGACATTCCTTCTGGAATAAGATTATTCGAACACGTTTCTTCCATCCATCATCATTACCATGAACACTAAAAGTGAGCTAAAAGGAAAAGGAAAGTCTGATGAAAAGCTGAGTTTGATTAAAGGAAAACATTCAGAGAAACGTACTGGCAAAAAAATACGTTTGTGGATAACTCCATTATTCCGCAATAGCGTATACTTTACGCACCTGGGGGGTGTTTCACCAAGCTGTTCGTAAGTTACGAACGACTTTACGAGCGACTGGTGATCCCTTCTTATGCTAAATGCAATACCACACTCTGTTCACTGAGAATCTGACTTAGCACAAGAGGGGATCACCAGTCGTTCGTAAAGTTGTTCGTAACTTACGAACAGCTTGGTGAAACACCACCCTGGTGTTGTTCTTGTGCACCAGACATAATAAGAGCATCATGAACGTGTTTTGTCTACTTTGGATTTGCAGATCGAGGTTACATGGCTGGTGATTAACATTTTAAGACGCAAACAACTTGCTTTTTCTCAAACTGTTGGCAATCTGTTTTTTTAACACATTCTCAGACTTACCTTCCCCTTTAGACAGTGCCATTCAGCAGTGTTCTTTACCCCCCTTCCCTACTTCCCCCCCTCTCTTTTACATTTCCCCCTTCCGCTCCTAATACTTATTCTTTTTTTTTTCTTATCCAAGTACTTCTCAATCTAACAATTTTGCCGATCACGTATATATACCAATCAATAATCCTTGACCGATTTCGCTGTAGTTCATTATGAAACACCAAAGAAAGGTCTTTACCACTTTTACCATGGCAACACCTTCATTCAAGGAAAGTCTTTCACATTTCCGATTCAACTAAAGTGAGCTAGAAGAATAATTAATGGTCCATTCTTAATCTTCTCCATTATAATTTGTGAATAGGAGGAAATCTGGGGACAAAGTACTCTCTTGAGAAGAGTTGGTGCATAAACGATCATGATATATCAATCTGGCTTAGATCATCACTCCTATTCACGAAATAGACTAATCCTTCAATGCTTCAGTGTAGACCTTCCAAGAAAAAGGTCGAGGGAGAAAGAAAAGAAAAGTATTTGAAGTGGTGGGGTGAAAGAAAGGCCCCCTCACAAGACGAAGACAAACATTATTTGCTCCACCAAAACGCAAAGTCTCTTTTCAATTGGTACGTCTTTGACATCTTGAACAAATTTTTATATTTAGAACAAAGGTGCTTCGATGAAATGAGAGATGTGAGATAATAAGCACATTTCTTTATCTTAAACACATACACGTAAGTTTATCTCATGATAGACAAGTCATGATGCAAGGTCATTTTTCGCGCTTCATTAATCGAATATTCTTTACAGCTACTCGCGAGCTTCGCTCGCCCGCAGGATTATGAAAATAAGAAAAATAGCTGCAAAGGAGAAGTACGAATGTAACTATGATTATTAAAATTATTTATGAAATGAACCCTCACTCTGGTTGGACAAACTTTGATTATCACATCCCTACAAAATGTATTTTTCAAGCTCGCCACTCGTAAACTTAGAAAGTGCAGTTATGTGTGCAGGTATGTATATGCATGTACGTACATCATGTGTGTGTATGTTTCTATCCATAGGTTAATATAAATTGTCGACACGTTTTCTTAATGATAAGGCTGCCCCCCAAAACAATTTTCGGTAAAGCTGGTAACGCTTAAAAAACATTTTGTGTATGGAAGTTAAAGAAGAAAACTGAGGCCGATGGCGTGTGTGTGTTTGTGTGTGTGTCAAAATACATGTTTGTAATCAGCAAATGAAGCCTCCCCCTACCCTCCCCCCCCCCCCCCTCCAATCCTGGAAAGGTTCCGGCGCGCTTGAAGGATAGTCTTAATGTGAGACTATTTCTGTCATGCGTGCCCGATGCCATGCACGGATGATACTCTACTAATAGTAGAGGTTAGAAATGGATCGTTGATACAGATCATTTATCTATCAAATGAATGATCTATATCAACGATCCATCTCTAACCTGTACTATTAGTACGGTATTATCCGTGAAGCATCCTTGATATTCTCAAGAAGAATTAGTTGTTGCCCAAACCATCGCGTCACTTCACAAGCTTGCCACAGAATGACGTCTCACGGTAGTCTATATACAACCTTATGAGATTAATGCCATTGTCGTTGATTCCCTTCCATATATGGTCATGATTACATTCATTCGCGCGGTGATGTATTCATTCATAACTCATTTATAAATCGGTGATTAATACATCTGAACACAATTTTTTTTTGTAGTCATGGACTCAGAAAAATATGTCGGTCTATTTTTTTGTAGTAACCCACCGCGCCCTATAACCTATACCTCCATGTAGAGTCAAGTGCAGATTTCTTCTAAACAAGCATCTTTTGCACTTTTTGTGTGCTCTTTCACAATGGTATGGACATTATGAGCATAATAATGAATATGATGAAGTATATATGTGTTTGCACGTAGTTGTGTGTATATGTGTGCATGTGTGTGTATGTACGTGTGAGTGTGTGTGTTCGCGTGTGTGTGTGTGTGTGTGTGTGTGTGTGTGTGTGTGTGTATGTGTGTGTATACCTTTGTGTGTGTGTGTGTGTGTGTGTGTGTTTCACTGTTGTGTATGTTTTTTCACCGCTTGATCACCAAGTTAGCTTTTCTAGGATTAATTTCTGGGTATGTATATTCAGTATTACCGCAGTATCAGTTTATACGAAAAGAGATCATGACGTAAAATGCATCATCATGATACTTTGCCGAATATTGCTGGTGGTCACTTACGGCATGAGTACCTCATAAGTTCCTTGATACACCACATCGACCTTTCCAAATGCTAAACCTCAAAACTTCCATATTCATTCCATCGGCACACTTCTTGACGAGCACGTAAGCCATTTCAACGTGCAAGGTCGATTAGGTTAAATTAAGGAACACTCGTGCCATTCACATTCACAGTTCATTCAAATACCGTGCATCGAACGGCAATAGCAGACCCCCTTTTTGCTCCTGATGGGCAACTGGGCATGGGTAGTGAGGCGAGCGAGCTAATGTCGCAGGGAGTGTTTGAAGCGGAAAACGAGACCGAGCAATGTGCAGAAACCATTCCACACGACATGAGCGCGCCGTCTATGTCTGGTACGCCCTTGACTGTTCGTTAATATTTCACTGCTCTGAACAGTAATACCTTCACATCACTCTCCACCAATGTCATGCCGTGTCCATATCCATGCAGTGACGTGGTATAGGAGTCCGCACACAATGTGACCCTCGTTTTTAAAGCGATTAGATAGTGTTACTTCTATAAACATTTAATAGGCCTACCGCTTGACTGATGGATGTTGGTGGAGACATGGTGAATGTGTCTTTATTCAGTCAATATGACGTTTTGATATAACGTATCCTTGCGCGGCAAAGCATACTAAAATTCCTGTAAACAAACAATTTAGAATTAAGCGGTCATGAACAAATCAAACAAGTATTATGAAACGTCGTATCCTCCAATGTGTAACTATTATTGTTTGGCATCATTTATTTAAGCCTAATGTTTTTATTTGTTTTCTGTTTTGCATGGATTACAAAGCATTAATAGAAATTAGTGGAATATCACAACCACTAACCACATCATCTGTTAACCAAGCTTAATACATATTATGCGATCACACTTCTGTTCCCTTGACATAATATGAACTTGAAGGTGTGTTATACTGCATCGCTTTAATTTTCGAATAAGATCAGAATAATTATGTACAAATAATGTGCAGAATACACTAGGCCTATGGCAAAGTCGGTATGGTTTCAAATTTCGGGCAATTATTTGTTTAGGCACAACAATTGACCGTAAGAGGGCAACTAAAATGAAAGAGAATTTTGGATACATATTTTTCAATTTCAAATTTTATTGTCATAACCTAGTTATTTGCTGTACATACACCGTGTCGATACCCGTTCTGCCGACACTAGGAGCGCGTAGCATACGGTTTGTTTGACGCTATTTTCCCGTGCACAATGGACGTACGACGGTGACATATTCCACGGTTATGGTCAATTTCATCGGCTCAATTCGAATTCGGCGAGAGAATTGGATGAAATTGATGGCGGCTGGACTTGCACTTTGCTCTTTGAGGACAGGAAATCAGCTTGGAAGGAACTAGGGCTTAACGATCTTAAAGGCGGGAACAGCTTATCCGCTGCCATTTTAAAGCGTAAAGACACTTATGTGAATTATTAGGTATTCATTATGGAAATGGTCTTTTGCGGTTACGCGGACAAAATTTAAAAGCAGGGATGTGTTATGGAAGGGTATGAAACAACATTCTTTCTTTGAGCCCATGCGTGGCACCGCCGAAAAATTATGTGGTCTCAGCATGTGCTTTTCATGTGTTTTAACAATAGCGAACAGGATTGCCTAGCAACGGTTTCTCAGAGAGAACAAAAGAAATGTACAGTCTTATTTCGCTTGTCCACTTCTGTTGATTTGCATCAATACTTTTGTGAGGAAAAGAGATATCAGCGAACAAAAGAAAACAGGGGTTTTTTTTAAGTAAAATATCTCAGCTGCACGCAAATTCACGCAAACTCTGTTAATGAAAATAAACAGCTTAATATATAATTTTGATAATGATTGAATCCGACATTTCCGGAAATCTCCGGAAATCTCCGGAAAGTGAAGAAAATTGTTAATTATGTAAGTAAGAATATTATCTCATATATCCCCTTTGTGCATCATACAACAATTGTTTAAAAGAAAAACGAATACAGGATCTTTAGTGGTGTGTATCCCTTAACTTTCTTGACAATTACAAAAAAATGTGATAAGAAACACAGCTTCGAGAAACAAAACAGGGAATTAAAGATATTGCTTTCCAAGTTGACGGCAGCAAAATGACGGTGCCGCACATGTGACATCAAAGCATTGCAGTGATTGTGGAATGCTTTTGACATTCATTAGCACACTTTAGTATCCATACAGATGTTTGAATATATTATGCTCGAGTCGTCCCTCCTTCCTAACACATCCCTGTTAAACCATGGACCTATCATGGATGGACTGCGCTCGGATAAACTTCCTTTGATCTATGAGGTCCGCCGCCTCATAAAAATCCAAGACATTCAGGTGTTTTAAACAACTAGTTGTATTTCTAATTAGGTAGTGCCTTCCTCTGAATAACAAAAGAAAATCTGTTTTGAGAAGTATGCCAACCGTTCAGCCTTCGCTGGGAGCTCGTTGCTGATCTTTTTACACACACTGTGAATTAGTTTTGGGGTAAGCGAAGGGAAACTTTGAAAAAATTGTAGAAAGAATTTGGTCCGTAACTTTTTCGGACACCTCCGCACACGAAATTGAGGTTGTTTCCATGAAAGATGAAACACTCAATAAACGATTTACAAGATATTTTTAAGGAAATATGATTTGGAAATGTGTGATATGGAGGCATTTCTCTGGCATGTTTTCTACAGTATTCTCATTTTATCACAAAAACGAAGCAACAATATAATCTGAAATTCACAGAATCGTATCTTTATAAGATGTAATACTACTGCACATGCACTTCAGGTCATGTAGTGGTTCTGAAATCTTCTGCGCATACAGAATATATATTCCTCAAAATGCATCCTACATTTTGTCATGCTTGTTTGGCGGCGGATCTCCCTCGATCAAAGAGCCAAACGCGTAAAATATTCCATTGTGACATCAATGCACACGACTGCTGTAGGAATAAATTACACTTCGTGCTGACTCCATTCCTTACACCTCTCTGGTTAAACGGACCCTTTCAAATTTTGCCCGCGCAACAAAAAAACATGTTTATAGTGTATGGCGATAATGGCGTGCTTACAACCTTTTCAAATGATTGATCCCCGTTTGATATGTAAGCAAAGAGTTCAGATTTTTTTGTCGTTAGCTGCGTAAAATCATATTTGTACCTTCTTATATCGTATCAAAATATTTAATCATATCATGGCGCCGTTGTGTTTACACAGTTATTCGTGGGAATCGTGGGATTCATCATGAATAAAAGCCAACGCTGCAAACCATTCACGGGGAACCGCTTGTAATTATCAGGCTAGATGGCATTCCATAATTACGGAAATAATTACGGGGAGGCTACTAATGAAAGCTAAACACTGCCGTACATCATTCCACGGGCCCTCTATGTCACTTTATACCTAAAAATAACCCAATGAGGTTAAGAGCAAATTTAATCAAATAAAGGACCTCTGCAATCTTGGTGATGGATTGAGTTCCAGTGCAAATGTCCACCACTGATGAACCTCCTAGTAATAGTAAATGCGGTTCTTCATTTACTTCGGAACTAGATTGACGGATCGACAGCCGAAAATATGACATACAATATTAGGTAATAAGGGGGAACACAATTACGCTGACTGATGTACTAAGCCGGCTTCATGGTTCTAATTTATCGAGTTTAATTTAATAACTTGGATCATGTAGAGGGATCGAGGGTCATGGATGAACTCGAGAAATGTATACGAGCGTTCTTGGTGTGGAAGACTGCAATCCAATATGGCGCTTGGTTACGGACCATTATAGCGTGTTTGAGAAACCTTTTAGCCTTTCAGCGCGAGAAAGACAACATCTGGTCACCCGTTGTCCTCAAGCATAAATCCAAGCTCCTTACCTCCCCAAGACAAGGTCGTGTTTCATACTGTGATTTTATAGCGATTATTGGAATTACTATGGCAACGATTACAATAATGACAATATGGAGAGCCGACTGGTTGTTTGCATGGAGATTACAATGACCATTGCTGTAAACTTTAAATCATTGTAAATCTAAACCAGATGGCCTCAGATTGCGCTGCAAAACTGAATACATATCACTTATTATACTATTCTACTTATTATACTACTCTTACCCACATAACATTCGTATCTATGCAGATAGACACTTGATTTTATCGGATTATTTTCCAATGAGAATGTAAGTAATCGTAGCTGAAAGATAACTTTAACACTGTATACGAGTTTGCACACTCTTCGCACACGTAACAAATAGGCCTATACTACTTTACATGCATTTAACACGCATACGCGCATTCAGATGGTGCCTCGCGTTACATCATGATAAAGATTTATAGTGCGTTAATAATGCACTCGAATTGGCCTCACAACCCTATACAAGCCTAGTCAATACCTGCATATGTATTCGTTATACTTTTCTTTGCCTGCATGACCAAGACCAAGAAATGTCGGGCTTCATGAACCACTTTCCCAATGAAACGAAGACATTGGGCAACTCTTGTGAAAGAAACCCTACAGAAAAGAGATCCTTGAACACTTACTGAGGGACCATTTATTCGTACGTTGGCGATTAGAGCTTTGGAGAATCATGGCAGACCTTGAAGATCATTCAGTGCCCCTGGAGAGATCATTCTGTCAAATGTTCCGGTTGCTTAGACCTTACGCTCCCGGGCCTTGGGATCACCATTGGCTTTAACTACACATCTTGATGCTAATGATCAGAGAGTTAACGGTTCCAACTCGGCGTAAAGGGGGCGTTACATAATGTCCGTATACCAAAGAGTGTTTCATAAGACTATAGACTTTCTTTCTTTTATACTGATACCATTGAATATAGAGAGCCTATTCCAGGAATGTGGGTCCGCTTTGGTGATATGTAATCCTTGCAACTTTTAAAAATGTCGTAGGGGAGAATGTTGAGAAGTCTCTGCTACCAGAAGGTGCATGGTAAAACATGTCAAGACTCGTGTTGGTATATTTAAGGAAAATTGTGATTCTCTTTACCAGTAGGTATACTACCAGTAGGTGTATGGTAAAACATGTCAAGCCACGTGCTGTTATATTTAAGGAGAACATAAAAATGATTCGATCCCTCGCCCCTTCCCTGATACCACTCATTAATTATAGTAGAAAACCATTTCCATATCGTACTAGAAGCGTAGTAAAACCACCACCAACATTCCGTCTAAGATGTGCGGTCCCGAAGCAGTCGCTGCTAACCACGTGAATTACATTCAGCGACTCCTCGGATTTCCTTTATTTTTCTCACACACTGTAGTATGAATCACATGTAATATATCGAATGGCACAAACCAACCCGGATGCGATTGAACACCATGCACTGTGGCAAAGCCAATGAACCAAACGTAAGTATGTCACAATAACAATAACAATGTCAGAAAACAATCAAATCACAAAACCAAAGCTCATGCAGTTACGAGGATATAGCCATTCGTTGTAGAAGATGATGATATATACGAGAATTCTATGGGATATCTTTAGGCTCTAATGACGTTGACGTGATAATGGGGACCGCATGACATTCTTCACGTTGACCCAATACCACGAATGCTGTGATAGATGCCGCGAGGCGATCTCGTGATAGCAATTTATCAAGTGCAATTAAGCTGGACATTCCAAGCATGCGGCCCGGTGAGTCCGTTTTGCACTGAGCCCGACGAATATAATCAAGATGGTGGATAACCGCGAACTACTCTGTATATTCTGACAACTGTTCTTTCCCATGCCGGTCATCTATGACTTTTCTATGTAAGAATGTATAGTCCTTACACAGGGTATTTCTTTCTCGACTCATATATAATGTAAAACGACAATTTATTGTTCAGTACAGGTTTCCATGACGTTTGGTGCTAGGTCAGACAAGCTTCTTAGATGCAAGCGTTTATTAAGGCTATATATATATCGGCATCTGCAAAATCGTTTAGAGTCTAAAATGTGGAATTCATAATAACTGTCCATCTATAAAAAAAAAAAAAAAAAATGGATTCATCAACACACATTAACAATGAATGATATCTGCTGATATAATGTGTATACATGTCTTACTATCTGATCTTATGTTCTTTATCAATAGACCTATTGATTCGAAGGGGGCCAGCTTTTAGTAAATAAAACTGCTTTTTGACTAAATACAGTTTTACAAGTTTTGACAGTGTTTACCGAGGAATGTGCAATCATGGTATCAGAATACCACCTTGAAGGATTGTGTCATGTGTTTTAGTTCTCCCACAGGTTCCGACAAGTACTAAGCTGCAATATGGATTTATAGATTTCGTGATATCAAATACATGTTGATTTTCTTGAAGCGTAAACTTCACAAAATCACCAGCTGTTCAATGCAATTATGTGTCATATATCGTTTTAAAACAAATTCTGCACCATGCTAATACCCGGCTCGAATAAATCATACAGATCACAATCCTTGACATGACGTATTCAAAGGTAGAAATGATACTAACAATCATTGAAAGACCAAGTTAAACGCATTGATTGCAATGGCTACCAGCATTTACCAACGATAGGAATATATGTATTCAAACAACACCACCACACAACCTTCCAAACTAGAATAAAAGTTGTCATGAAATGCCCCAGCTATGGTAAGAAATACAGGATAACTTGTCATTGTCTATAAAGATAATTTTTATGATTAGTTCACGAGAAATTGCAGGTAGCCATTGTAATGAATATTCATGCGATCAGCTTTAGAATGCCTATTGTTCGGCTTAATACTATTAATTGGGGCGATGTCATGTAGAATATCGTGATCTGATCGGGTTTTATTTTTTAGCTGGGTTTCGCAGCGTGCTGCTAAATAAACACTTTTCATGGTCTATTATTATGCTGACGTTTTGTGACAAAATTTCTCTTTCTTCAGAAACAATGAAGCAAGATTGAAAAACAAAGCACACAGGAGTGTGTCTTAACCATAACATACACACCATCTAAAACATAATCAATTTGGTGTGTCAAAAATAATTTTATGTGATAAGTTTGTACAGGAAATTTTTGCATACAAATACGTTGTTCAATCATTTTTATATTTGACTCTTATTGAGTTCAGACTGCGCCTGGTGTTACAGTTTGGTTTATAAATGTTCAGTGCAGTTCATGGCTTATCCGATTGACTATCGAATAGACCAGTTTCGTTATGTATGCAAATGTTATGCACGGTTTTCAAACAATGTGTTACTAATAGCAAACTTAAAGCTTGTCCTTCCGACTAACTACTAGATTCAGAGTGCATTCCACTAACAGAAACTGCATCACTAGATACAGCTGAATGTCAGAACGTGTTACTAAGCGGTTGGGGAGAAAGTAATTACAACGGCTTATTTGGTGGATTTTTTGCCCTTTTCGATCTAAAATTAGACCTCATCATCCAAATAGTTCCACAACTATTAGCTTTTATATAGGGATTGCGGTATAACTAGCAGTGTGGCTTGTTCGCTGTTGGTATGTCACATCAGTGATACGTTTGAATTGTGTATACGGCATGACCTTAAGCTTGGCATCGCACGCAATCTCCAAACTATGCAGTCGTCAAAGCTAAACATTTAGACGTATATCGTCACATCAATTATTGCAGCGGCTTTTGATAGCGACGTACTGTTGGAACAGGCACGTCGTTCATCATGACCGTATGTCTCCCCCCCCCCCTCTCTCTCTCTCTCTCTATATATATATATATATATGTGTGTGTGTGTGTGTGTGTGTATATATATATATATAAATATTATATATATATATATATATATATATACACACATTATGAATAAGGGGTTATAGAGACATTTTGAGAAGGGATGTATAGAGAGAGAGAGTGGTGGTATGAGGCAGATAGGTATGAGAGATGCAGATATATCGACCAAAAAACGTGTATGTGTGTACTTATGTGTGTGCGTACGTGTGAGAAAGCGAGAGAGTGCAAGTGAAACAGTGAGGGACAGATAAAGAGGGTGGGGGAGCGGGACTGAGAGATACAGAGAGTGAGAGAGAAATTGTGTTTCCGTGGCAACGGGCGGGCATCAATATCCTTCGCTTTTGAGCATTCTGCACCCATGACTCGGCGTATGCAATAATTATTATTGAAGGGTGCGTCGAGCAACGCATTCTACGAGGCAAGCGACTGTATACTACTAACATGAGTGTAAGACGCGTCGTCCATCATCATTGCAGACGGCCAACCTTGTGTGTGCGTAGAACATTATACAGACTCGTGTGCCAAGGCGTAAGACAGTAGAATTGCACACAAGCTAAAAGTGAAATGGTAGGCTACAACAAGTCATGTCAAATCGTTATGTCGGTGTGCGCGTACATATCAATTCCGATTTGAGCATGAAATTATAATCCTATATTCAAGGTTTGGCGTTTAACCTATGCAACACAACATAATTGTATTAATGCATGTATGCATATCGACGTATATGTGTATGTGTGTGTGTGTGTGTGTACGTGTGTGCGCGACTTTGTATCTGTGTGTAGTATTTGAATTGCCATTGAGATAACGAATAGAAATCACAACGGACAACCTCTGACGGCGTTCACGTTGAGTCATGCCTTGTAAAAACAGTTTTAAAGACAGCCCGTCCCTTTTTCAGATCACCACAAAACCATCGAAACATTGGCAAAACATATAGAGAAGTGTTAGCAAGCTGTATATTCATAATTTGAAACTGATACGTAGTGTAAAATTCAACGTCTGATTAAAAGTCTTCACCTCAGGCTCATAGCAGTTTGTGTTGAAATATCTGCTTATTGATTAATCTGTTTATCAAATTATAAAACGCATTATGAAAAAAATGTTCTATAGAAGGAATCATCTCCAAAGTTTGGTAATTACTCATAAAATTAGGATTTCACACATGCATAATAATCACATAAATACTGTAACAAAGACTAATACTTTTTTCGTAGTACGAAAAAAGTTGGTTTGAAATTTAACGGCTGAAATTTTTACATATACAGAAAGCTTCAACATGCTATATTCTTAGAAATGGTCTTGAATCACACTTTCTTCAATTTACGATCGTGATAGACGATTTCAAATTTTAAGCTTGCAAAAGGGACGGACAATCTTTAAGCCACCGCATCAGCGTTATAGGATCAGGCCTATATCATTACCATTACACCAGAGATAATGATTATATGTCTTTCCTCGTTACTCCAGCTTTTCCAAGTTCATTCTCTACGCTAATTGGTTGAATATTCGACGCGAAATATAACCTTTTACATTTTTTGTTGTTGTTGACATGGATTTCAAAACTTGTCTGGTGTCAATAACAAGAAAAAAATTATGATATCAATTACGTCATTTCTTCTCCCGATCCCTCTTTTATAAAGCTGTACGTAAGTTACGCGCGACTTAACGCACGACTTTATGCACGACTGGTGCGTCTTAATACAAAGTTAAGTATTCAAATTGATTAAATTACGTCAAATTTGATTAGGATTCTTTCATGCCAATTATGTTAAAGCAGGAAGAAATCGGGGTATCTCGTTTAGCACAAGAACAGGTTACGAACAGCTGTGTGAACTGGGGACCTGGGGGGCATTTCATCAAAGGACTTGTCGGACGTTTTAGTCGACAAACTGTTAAAAGCTACTGAAATGCTTGCATCTTATTGGCTGAGAGCAAACTTGTCGGATAAAATATCCGACAAGTCCTTTGATGAAATGCCCCCCAGGTCCCCAGTTCCTCGGGTTAACGTCCGTACAAAACTCGACGCTGACAGCTATGTTGTGCTCTGTCAGTTTATATTGACGAAGGTAACTTAGACTGTAGAATGTAAAGTACCTGGACACATTGACTGCATGAATGCAGAGACTAAGCAACCATATTCCAACTAAGTCTTGACACAGGGCATAGACCAGGGAGGTGAACGATAAGGTTTCTTTTCACCCTCGCTCCTCCTCCAAGCCAGAGAGAAAGTATAAGTACCTACTACTTAGGTGCGGTTGGCCACACAGCGTAGCACGAGTCCTAGACTAAGACGAGGGACGTCTTACCACGCCCCGCTCTGCTTAGCAGATCCGCGGGTTCAGCGTCTCGTCAGTTATCCCAACTTTGTATTCATCCTCCCAAATTCTCAGAAAGTGTCGTCGCTGTTTTGCTTTATTCAACCATCGCAGTAGGGTCTATGATTTACCCGTTCTACCAAATCACACCACTACTTTAAACACAAAGCAAACCACCACCCATATCGACGGAGCAGATGTAAATTGGCCCTAAAAGGGCGTATTTTACCTACTTGTGTGCAGAATGCATTTAAATTGTTGTCCGTTTAGTGTACGCTATGGAACAGTGCGTGATTAAAAGATGCGCTACGAGATGGCAATTGAGTATTTTCGAGAACCACTACTAGTATTTCAGATCAAATCGCCAATTACTGACCGGCCAACGACTCTCTGCCACTCCACTTTTGGGGATTTTAGGAGGGAAATTAGCTGTAAACACGTCACTTTATGGGCAATCAAAAACAAGCTGCTTGACTTCCGCATGACTTCCGCATTCCGCAAAGCGAAGATAAATACCTCACTATTGGCTAGGCCTGATTTTATTGCCCTCACCGAGTACACCAAGTTTGGGGATTCGTCGGACTGAAGGAATCTTACATCGTGATCGCAGTACACAAGCACATCGTGATTTCTATTTACATAATAATTATGTACGGCATGATCATAATTCATTTGAATTCTAGTCTCCCCAGCCAGAAAAAACAGAGACATTGTCAGAATGTTTGTTTGGTGGTTCAAGCTCCCTTCGATGAATACGCACAATGAACATAAAAAACCCCGATTGTGGTGATCCCACCTCGCTTTGGGGGAATAGAGAACAAATGCGTGCATCAATTGCACACGGCGCGATATTATATCTTTCTGGCGTATTTCACCATTATGACCATACAAACACAATCCTGCTATTCAATCCTTTGATCAGATCAGGCTATTTTTGTAGTATTCAGAGCAGTTTGCCCCCTTTTGTCTTGTATGCCCGAATGCGTTTTGGTATGCTTTGCAGAGCGCACAAAAGCCGTAATGACAACTCTACTCTTTTCTAGCGTATAATCTAGTCGATTCTAACTTTAGAAGTTGATAAACACTTAGACTCAAAGTGCATTCCAGGAATTGAAACTTAGTGCATGTGAATGTAAAGGCCACCACACCCGACACGATTTCGCCACGATTTCGCCAGTCATAGGGGCCTACGACTGGAAATGTGACGTCACTAATCATGCACGAATCCAATGAGCAGGTCATGCGATTCAGCCAGTCGCAGAGTCGCACGACATATCCGATTGTGTCGAATGCAGGGGCCTTTAGAGCCCGTTCATTAACGGCTTAGGTGGCCCCGAGGATGTATAAATTACGTAGATTACCATCTGCCGCTTAATTAATGCACGCTCATTCGAAGTCACAAAATAAATGCTTTACGTGGATTTCCTCTTTGATCTAACGTTCGCTTCCACCGAACTGCTTATTTTTCGTGCAGGAGGATTTAAGGCATAAACAAAATAGAACGCACCGGAGCTTTGAAAGGGAATATTCTATACTGGGAAGACCAAAAAACCTTCAAAAGGTGGTCGTGAGCAATCTTCTTGCCATTGTACTTGCATATGAATTTGCATACGTAATTGGTGATTAAATCACAAATCCTCCAAATGTTCTGCCCGAACACAATGAGGATTTGTTATTTAATCACTACTTACTCCGAATGTGGATCATTAGAGGGCAAATAACTTTCAGCAAGTTTCTAAAATGGACAATACATGTAAATTAATTTAAGACCATTGGCAAGAGGATTGCTCACCACCGCCTTTTGAAGTTGTTGGGTTTTTTTTGTCTTTCCAGTACAGTATTCCCTTTAAGGAAAGATAGCACTTACTTTATGCACGCGCAATGATTAAAATACATTCATGGTAGTTGAATTGAAGACTATTGCTCCAATTATGAATATGTCATGCCGACTTAAAACTTTGGGGGTACCATAAGTTACTTTTTTGTTAATTTTAGACGATGTACATACAGCGTGCAAACATAATGAAAATGGTTTATCGCGCATGCATCATAAATTATTGTGAAGAGCAGCTGCCAATCATGGATGTTGAGTGGCGGAAAAGAACATGATTCTGAAAGGGATGGATATCCATCGTTGTAAACACCCTTGGCCTAGTAATAAAAGGGGCGGATGTAGGCAGGGCACAACCACTTTGTGTGTATACTTCACGTGTGGACGCACATCTCTCTGGTGGAGTACAACGAAATCACTTTTCTATTCTGATTTTCAGTTTTTCATTTTTTTTCTTCAGTTTTTAACAAAATCCTGAAGGCCTAGAAGGTATATAATCGGTTAAACCAGCACTATAGCAAAGGGATATTATTGTACCAAGTTCTGTACTCATGAACTTGGGTTGGGCTCAGGAGATTATTATGTCGGTGCCCAGCATGCAAGAAACATTCAAACACTGTGAAAGGTAATCAAGTTAGAGAGAAACCACTACAAACACTGACTTTTAAACTGTAGCAGGCCTATGTGAGCCGTCTTGAATTTATCACTTATAAGGTGGTGTACGTGAGAAAACACTATACTGAGCCAAGGCAAATTTATATACCAGCATAATGTTCACCTGACCTGCAAGTACCGTTCATAGTACCAGCTTACTATGTATACAGCGAGTTGGTCAGAGCACACAATATCTCTGCTGCACACGTTCACTTCAACGTGCACCAAAACCAACGTTATTAATGTAGGTTGCCGATTTGTTGAGCATCTATGTAATATAATACGCCATTGTATTTGATATATTATCATTATTACGACCAGAGTAACGAAGATGAGGAAGAAGAATATTTTGCATACATCATGTGTGGTAGTGTTCTGTCTCCACATTCATTGTTTTCCCCTTCCTTTCCTCAAACCCGAAAATAGTGTTTGTTTGAAGATTATGGACTCGGTGTAACTTCATCTTGAATACACAAATGTGTACAATATAACTTCAAATAATTTACCAGATAAGTGTAAACTTGCATATACTTAAAAGCTAAACTAATGTCCCAAGGTTCATGATTATTGGTGTGAATATGTGATACAGAATTAGTTGTGGCGCATATTTTGTTCCTACAGGAGTTGAACAAAAACTAGCTTTGCTAAATTTGAAGGGGACTGCTAGGAAAGACTTTCTTTTGCGACAGGCACTCTAAATGAAAAGAAGGGAATGGGTATATGTTAGAGTTTGGGTTTAGGGTTAGAGTTTCTTCAAATCCCATAAAAGGGATCGCCCTCTTTTTGAATATTGGCTGGATCTCAAGTTGCAATAGATCAATAATTAGGTAGCTGTCGCAAAAGAAAGTCTTTTCGTCTTCTAAATGTCAGTTTCAAAATGTTTGTCGGGTTTCCTCAAACTCTCACAAAAACTGCTTCTCGGTTTTTCTTCGCTTAGGGGATATTGATAACATCAATTTGACATGTACACATTTCAGCCTGATGTGACTAGTACCTTTCGAGTTATTGTCGATCACAAGTGTCAAACAATTTGCTAACACCGACATTGGGTGTGTACAGTTTGGAACGTCAGCTCATAATTTGTAGGCCTTTAGAAAGGTAAATAAGTGTTTCTGGTGTATCTAGCTCATATCAGAATTATTATAAAAGACTCCTCCTTGTAACTAACCGTATTAAAGCCACCTAAGCTAATCGATGTGCTAGCTTAGCCTATCACCCACTTCTTGTGTGATGAGATCGATTGATTGTTATCATGTAAGACAATAATAATTTGTGTGTAGTTTCATAATAGAGGTTATTTACACAAGCTGGATGCATTACCGTTGTAACTGATCAATAAACGTGAACTTATCGAAGTGTAAATACAAATTATATATCATATAATTCATACAGTTGTACGTTCATGATAAAGAAGAAGAGGAAAGGTTGAATGAAGGTGAAGAGCAAGACGATATGGTCAAGAAGAAGAAAGAGAAAACAAAGAATAAGATGGGAGTTTGTTATTTTATGATGGTATAGCTATCGCGATATTGATGGAAATGTTGCTATGGTGATGCTGGTGGGTGTGGTTGTGAGGCTAATGATGCCCATTGAAAATGGGGGGCATATGGACAAGGATGCGATGGATCCTGGTGATTAGTTTGTCGATGATGATATATTTTTGTTTTTATGGTGGTGATGGAGGTAATGATGATTGCGAGGGTGGGTTGGTGAAGACGAAGAAACAGAAGCCACCAGTGGATCTTGGTCACCGTTCGGTGCCTTCACTTACCGGGGCACTTGTTGGGGTAGTCACGGTCGGAGGGGAGATGGTGCTCGTCATCATTGGCGACGTCATGTTCGGTGCCATGGTCGATGTCGTCACGGTCGACTTCCAGAAAAAACTGTAATAAATAGCGAGGATCACGGCCACCAGAGACACGGAGAGTACGTAAGCGAACACGGTGGCAAGGCGGACCCATTTTTTGTTCGTTTTTAAATTGTTGGTTCCATTTCCACTCCCGTTTCGCCGGTTATCCATGCCATTATTGCCCGTTTGATGCATGATGGCACTGTGTTGGAGTACAGTGCCCTGCGCTATAGCTGGCCACTCACGCAATCAGTAATACGTCCCTCTCACTTCAGCGGCGCCTGGCCTTTACTGTGGCGCTCCCAATACGCTCGACAACTACCAGTATCTCCACTAATTCTTCGTGCATAAATTTCGCTCCCCGCTGTAACAAGCGACAACCAACTTCCTCGCTCAGGCGCGTGTATAAGAAACAGGCAATCTCCGCGAGAATCGGAGCTTCGCTCGGATCTATCGACTCGTCGTGCGGAAGTTAAACCGTATTGTAAAATCACTGCTAAATAACATTTGTTAGAGTACACTGCAATCACTCAAAACACAAATAACATAATTCCCAATGCCGCGCCGATCTTCAGTTAAGGTTCAATCCACTCATGCGTGTATGTTCACACATTTCAACATAAAAGATGAAAAGATCTCTCTGGGATTCGTTTGAACAGGCTAGCTGCGGTCGGGTTAACTGGGTATACGAGCTACAGCTAGCAGCTTACGAGAGCACGTACTAAAACCTGACACGCACGCATTATGCGTCGCTCGTCCGCTCTTGGCTTACTGCCTGTCGTCTGTATACTACGTCTTCATCTACTGCAGATGCGTAACTTGTTGCATCCAGCCAGGACGCTACTGCGTCGACAAGGTCTTTACATCGTTATCAAATCAAACGGTGCTTCCGCATGAAGAAACTCGTGTAGCTTGTGTCACAGCCAGAGATATCTCTCTCTCCTCCCTCTCTCTCTCTCTCTCTCTCTCTCTCTCTCTCTCTCTCTCTTTCTCTCTCTCTCTGTACGCCCACCCCTCTCTGTCTCCATTTCTTTCTCTCCTCCTTTTTCTCTTCCCACTTCTCTCTCTGTGATGTATAAATATGTTTTATTAGCCAACTCCCTCTTTGTCTCTCTTCTCCCTTCACGTCCTGTCCTTTTCTCTTTCCGTCACTCTCTCTCTCTCTCACTCTCTCTCTCTCTCTCTCGCTCTCTACTTCCCCTGTCTATTTCTCCCCCACACCCCTCCTGCCTGTCCCCTCATCTCCTCCCCACCATTCACTCTCACCCCCCCCCTCTCTCTCTCTCTCTCTCTCTCTCTCTCTCTCTCTCTCTCACACACACGAACTCTACCGCACCTTTATTACCAACATGATAACAAAGCACTCTCGCTCCAACACCCGCCACAAACTAAAAAAAAAACACATCCTGTCAGTGTGCTACACATTCAACCTTACTTCGTCTTCACGACCCCCTTCCCCCTGTAGATTGACTGCACTATAATGAAGAAGGTAATGGCCGCGACTGTGATTCGAGTTCAATGAATAATTATTATGGTAATCCGTGGTAGAGCCTTCACGACACAAGCATGACGCCGGGAAATGCAAGGTTGAAGATGCGATAAAAGATCCAGCATCCGTGATACGATGTAATATACATACATACATGCCCGGTAACGCTGTAAACAACAGGCTGTATGAAGTATAGTTCAATGTATTATACTTCATAATAGCCTACTGTCGTTATACATGTATATGGCAGTATTGGACTATAGTATGCGTTTATTAAATGCACGCGCAAAGTATAACAAGATGTATTGGTACTGTATATCAAAATCTAAGTGCATGTGGTAATACGATATTAAAAACGGTTTATAGGGGCGCCATGCTATCCGGTTTACGACAGCCCATTAATTAATCTGGCGATAACATAACTTTGTAGCTTATTATGATAAAAAAAAAAAAAAGAATTGGGAGGATGCGGTGTAAAAATGTATTTGTTTACTTTGAAGAGTGTAATTATGGAATATTCCAAAGCACGTCTTTAAGCACAAAGTGTTGAAGACACAGAATATATTAATATTTGTGCACTTCCCCTCTGAAAAACAGCCTTTTGCTGACGTGGGTCTCCGTGCTAACATGTACTGAACTGAACTGAACACATCCTTACAAATATAATCATAATATCTTGTGACGCTTGTTTCACCGTGGGGGCTGGGTTCTTTATTCACTCCTTCGGTAGGCCTATAAGACAATACAGCATTTTGAAACATTACAAAAACAAACATTTTAACATGCGCTAAATCGACTAAAATATCATCCTAATAAACAAATTAATATACAAACACTGTTGTGCATGGACAGTTTTAAAAGATTGTTTGTATATCTAATGGCCTGGATGGGGGTCTGACATTTTTATGTTACTTGATATTCCAGTCAAAGCTACGCCTTTAAAAAAAAAAAAAAAAAAACAACTCTTCTATAAAGCCTGTTTGCGCTTTCGCTATATCAAATACGTTGTTGCACTTTTGTACGTCATAATTTCAATATTTCTGTTTATCGAATACATTTTCTTGGAACTCATCTAACGGAAATTATGTACATAAAATACAATTATTGTTTATATTAAGACGTAATGTCCAAGCAAAGAAGATTATATGTAATAACAGGCTATCGTTATAAAATCGTCCGCAAAATTATGTTTTGAAGTATGTGCCGTTTATCTGCGAACTCTTTTGGAAATTTACTTTGGATAATCACTGGATAAAGGTGATTTGATATTCAATCTTTTGAGTAATTTATTCATATATTCATACATAGATTCATAGTAATATTCCTGAGTAAAGTTTCATGGTGTTGATCGAGATAGATATTTTGAATGTTTACGACGTTATTGCGATGACATGGTCACCAATCGTAAGGGTTAGTTCCTTGAATATAACAATTCTCCTGGAACCTATTGGCATAGCGTCGCATCTGTCCACTATTAAGAAAGAAATGAGCATTTTACCACTGGGACAAATGATATCAATTGATAGTGTGACTCTTTTCCATTGTTTTGATCCAGTTCTTTGCCTGTTAAATTGTACACGTATCATCCGCATAGAGATAAATTTTATACATTATAACATAAAGTGGATGTGTATAAATATTGTTGACACTGAAAGGCCAAAGCAGACAGCACGATCCGACTAGCCGTACGACTCTGCAAAATCGTGTAACCCTGTCATTTGATTTGTGTAAAAAGGTGACGTCACATTACCAGTCGTAGGTCATTTCGACTTCAGTATCTTGTTGTCTGCGGTGACCTTTACTCCCCTCCCCCCCCCCCCTCCCATCCCCTCCCCCAGCAACAACCGATCAAAATCGATACTTACTTTCTATAATCGCGCTTTCCATAACAATTTCGCGCGGGTTATTGTTCTTACAGTGATTTTCATAATGTGCACACAATATAGTTAAATATTAATGTGGGGGACATAGGAGGAACGAATAATGATGAATAATGCCAAATTCTCATGGTGATATCGAAATGAAGTAAGCAAATTATAAGTCAAGTATTAGCGACAAAAACGCTCTGTAAATCTCAATATAATGAGGACATATTTGTGTCTTAGACCATCTGTTGATGTGTATACAAATCTTCGGCTCAATCTTAGATGGTATCTTAGATCTAGGCTCTGTAGGCCTCAGAGTTGCTTCTTGTTAGCAACTGAAACAATAACCTGACTTATTCATCCATCCACCCTCATATTCGAAGGACATGAACACGTTGAGACGTCTCGCTTTTATGAAACGCCAAAGAAAAACAGTTACACATGTAATTGCATTCTTTTAATGAGTGCAGTGTGAAAAAGAAGAAACCTAGATTTGACAAAATAAAAAAAATACATATGTATAACAAAACTTATTTTAGTGCATGATATTATAGTTATTCTACTTTCATTTGGTACATCATTCTATACTATTAGACCATTGATTACTGCACAGCAACCACTTTGGCAAAAACACATCAAAGTTGATTTTATCCAAATTGGAGTTGTTTGCGTTTACGATCCTGTCAGCAAAAAATAAATTGGCACCTGGTGGATTGTGGAGCGTCTTCTCGCTCCTTCCCCTCTCCTTCCCATCCCATCCCTTCTCCTTCCCCTCCCCTTCCATTCCCCCCTTCCCCTCCCCTTCCATTCCCCCTTCCCCTCCCTTCCTCCCCCCTCCCTTCCCCTCCCCTCCCTTCCCCTCCCCTCCCCTTCCTTCCCATCCCGTCCTTTCAACCTTTCTTCCCCTCCCCTCCCCTCCCCTCCCCTACCCTCCCCTTCCTTCCCATCCCCTCCTCTTCACCTCCCTTCCCCTCCCCTCCCCTTCCTTCCCATCCCCTCCTTTCAACCTCCCTTCCCCTCCCCTCCCCTCCCCTCCCCTCCCCTCCCCTTCCTTCCCATCCCCTCCTCTTCACCTCCCTTCCCCTCCCCTCCCCTCCCCTCTCCTACCCTCCCCTTCCTTCCCATCCCCTCCTCTTCACCTCCCCTACCCTCCCTTCCCCTCCTCTTCACCTCCCCTCCCCCTCACCACCTCCCCCGTCAATGTCGAAGAACTTTTTTACGGGCTTTTTTTTTATATGAACCAGTAATACTATTGTATTGTTCCCATCGAAATTACATCCTGCTGTATCGATGGGAACAAACACTCTCATTTTACGATGAACAGTCATTGATATACCCAGCTATCGATGTGCACAAACGGCAATTTTCTTATAAGATAGTGCCGAGAGAGGGCGATCTTTCACATGGAAAATTTCACAATATTGCTATCATGCACTTCAAATCTGAGTTACGTTTAGTATTGTTTTTCTCACACCGTGGATCTAATGAAGACGACATTTCAATGGATTACTTAACTTGACATACACACATATCTGCCGCCTCTAAAGATTAAAATCATTCAGGAGTCTTAACACATGTAGATATTTTGCTTGCCAACGTGCATAATCACATGCCATCCAAAATAACTCCCCTCCCTTTATCTTCAAAATGCATAAAAAATTGGCTGTAATGCTTGAGGTAGCTTTATGGGGGGGGGGGGGGGGGGGGGGGAGGGGGGCTGATGAACTTTTGGGGGTGTTTTGTCAGGCTCTGAAAGTGCTCTCAGTGGTATTGATATTGTGGTGGTACAGGACCGAAAAATAGTGGGGGGACATTTTGATATTGTGGAGGTACACCGAAAATAGTGTGTGTGTGTGTGTGTGTGTGGGGGGGGGGGGGAGCATTTGATAGTGTGTCCCCCTCCTTTGAAATGATGTGGTGGGGGGGGGGGAGGGGACGTGTCCCCCCCCCCCCACATCATTTTCCGTCCCCCCGGGATTTCCGGAATATGCTTGAGTCTATACATATCAGTTTTGAACTTGTGGTCTATATCATGATATATTCATTAAAAAAATAAATTGGGGAACAATTTTTCGTGACACTCAATCGTTAAGTGTTTTTGTAATAATCCGTTCATATTCTATTCAATTAGGTTATCAGTTTTTGACTAATTGGGACCAAATCTTTTGGGTGTAACATTTAATTAAATCAGAATACAACAATATCCATTCAAAGTTTTAGATTAGAAAAGAAAATAACTTGGGGGTCTGGGAGTGGGTGCCCCTTTCATAATAGGATCCAACATTCCAACATCCAAATATTGGCCGGGCAGAATTTATTACCAAATTGCTTTAATTTCGTCCTGGGCATGAAAAATGGACCTACCTATGATGTTGTGGTTAATATCTTTTTTTAGTCAAAATACAAGTTCCAAAATAGACGGTAGGCAATGTACGTAAGTGACACTATAATGTATAAAACTCTAGATGGCGTACTCTAACTCAAGTGAACATTTTCTTTGGGCCGTGTCATGTCGGGGTCGTCGTCTGTTTTGCTTTCTGTGCAATAAGCTTGAGAACCGACTTGCCTGATCTTGTGCACGTATGCAAAGTAGCGGGGAACACACAGTGACCTGCGCCAGCGCCCACCGGCTAGAGTTCAGTCATCGACCGTGCATAGTAAAATGTGCCGCAGATCCCACGGCCACGAAGTTAGCTGAAGTGAATAATTCCAAACAAAATGGCAGCCCCACTCGCTGTGTTCGAAGAAAACGGCGATGCGGGCGACGAATGGCCCGAATTCATAGATTTCCGTAGTTCAGCAGATGTGATAAATTCCAATGGAGAAGCTCTGCCAGTTTTGTCACAGAAAGAGGAAATAAGCCCGGATAATTTTAACGAAATGCGGTCGTCGTCCATCGAAGATCTGGTCAATAATTTCGATGACAAATTGGCCGTATGCTTCCGTAACTACAACCTCAATACGGAGCCACTGGCACCCGTCAAAATACTGACGCAGGAGGAGATGATGAAAAATTCAAAGTAAGTATAAAAAATGATATGAATATGACATAATTTATTCATGAGTGTAGATATGTGATGTGTTGTTTGAAGAGATGTGTCTAAAAAGTGAGAAGGAAGCCATTTTGAATTTTGTTGACAGAGTAGAGTCTAGTTTCTAGACAGAGACTAAATTTGGCAAACCTTTGGTGATTTGTACAAGTTAAGTCAGATTTTTCATGAAATGAAACCTCAAATGCGTAACATATTGGATACTGTCAAACCATGTACTCTACATTATCGTGGTACAGCCTACAGGATGTCAGACTTCACTTGAATTGAATTGAATTGAATTGAAAAAACATATGATGCGGGTGCCTAAAACTGGCCCCCTTGTTTTCTTCTGAATATATTTGTACCAAGATGATCGGCCAGTAAAATACTACAATTTCAAACACATATCAACACATCTGTGTTCTTTGAAAGACTGTTATCGTATTGATGATTGGCGAGAAACTTTTGCCAAACCGCGCTTTTTTGAATATCGCCCAGTAAAACAGCGTATATTCAGATCACTGAACCTTGAAACCAGTCCATGTCAATAGTGTGCAATATCTCTGTTAATCTGGCGAGTGCAGTGCCGATATTTTACCAGTATAGTACATCGATCACGTCTTTCGAGTGATAAGAAAAGATGACGGCAAACTTCTACAATCAACGGAAAATCGCAGAAGTCTGAACGCAAGTTCATAAAAACATAGATCTTGATGTTTTTAATGAGAATGTCCAATTGTAAAATATTTCCACATTTTGCCTCATATTTCTTCAAAAACTGACCAGTGTATTTTGTTTTCTAATGGGGAAATACACTACAAATGGTGCATCCAACCTCTGATAATGTGCATTGAGCAGAAATACACCAGGGCCGTTTTCAAGGGTCGGGGGCAGTTTGTGGACCATTAACTTTGTATATAGTATGATAGAGGCGGGATAGAGGTGCCTCAAACTGGCCCCCGTGTTTCTTTTGAATATATTCATACTAATATGATCACCCAAATTACTGAAATTTCAATGAAATCAGTAAAATTATGCTCTTTGCAGATCTACACTATAGCTCAAAAGAATTGGCATTGGGAAAGGGAAAGGGAAGATAGGGAAGGAGCCGCAGTTATAAACCGCAGTATGTTTTGTCCAGTTCAGCATGAAAAATGATGCTATTTAGGCTGAAGCATTATGTTATATGCTGAACTTGACAAAATATACCACGATTTAAAACTGCGGCTCCTTCCCTTTCCCTTTCCCTATGCCAATTCCTTTGAGCTAGAGTGTATGTTTGTATTGAAAACAATGAACAGAAATACATTGGAGCCGGTTTCAAGATTAGGGGCCGGTGTCTGGATCACTGACATGTACTACTGGTACCATACAATTGTAAATATTATCAGACATTCTGTCATTCTCTAAGCAACATTTGTATAATTGGCCCACCCTTGAACTTCTACATATTGTAGATTACATTTTATATTAAATTTGCATTATCAACATGCAAACAGCAGCTTAGATCAGCTGATTTTGGAGTTACGCTCCGTACCTACAAAACTAGACCCGGCAAACCATTTCTCATGCATTAAGGCCTGACCAGGGAAAAAAAATAGGGGTAATGATATGCCATTTTGGGGTTTCGACAAGGAGATATTGACGTCACAGGTCACTGAGATATAAATACCAAAATCTCAGCGTTTAGCCAGCTGTGCGCCGCGAGTACTGTAAACGTTATAGTGCGTAATGTATTGACCTCTGTGCTGTGTTCGGCTTACGTTCTCCCAGATAACATCACGATTTTCAATGTCCTTTCTCTAAATTAAGTTGAAGATGGATGAGGAAGTTTCAATTGATGATATTAGACTTTGGATTGTTGGTCGGTTGAGGGAATTTCTGAAGGAGAGAAATCTGAAGGTTTCCCGATGGATGAGCTTGTGCCTTGTTGCGTTCCGTTGGTGTGCTGTAGTTTATCACTCTATGCTTTACTTTACTTATAGATCTAATCTAACATATTTTCAATTTCAACATGTAAACTACTAACTCGACTAGTAAGCCTTTAGTCATCCATCGATCTTCTTGTAACTGTAAATGTAGCTATTTTTGGTATCATCCAAATCCGATAAAAATTGATCATTCAATGACAATGTCAGATCATTCAGACTAAATCTTGGAGGTCTAGACTTATTTCATTATTCAGCAATTTCAATAGTGCAGCTGACAAGAATAAATACATTTTGATATTCAATGGAAGCAAAGAAAAGAATTGTTCATTATCTGACTTTAAACATAGCTAACACACATGTATTTAAACATATGGGACCGACAAACATGATACGATTGCAGTGGCTTTCAACAGACTTTGATTACCTCTAGTTTTCAGAATTTTAGTATTTTTGACCCAGCGCCGGTCTGGCTTATTGGCCAATAGGACAAGAAGATATTTGCACAGTAACATGATTGCCTTATTTGACCATGACATCAACCAAACCTCAGTTTATCTCTTTCGTAAATTCTAAATTGTTTTCTTGTATTTGCAATTCACAATCTTGATTTAGACATGTCAATGTATTTATCTCTAAGGCTTAGTAACATTAAACAGTTTACATCTTGCTCATTTGCGTACATTTGTTATGTTTTAGCCTTTTTTAGTACCAAAAGACACATTTTCCCTTAACTCCTTGAAGAATAATATAAACAATGACCTGATTTTGTTTTTGGAGTACATACATCTCCCCCCCCCCCCCCCCCCCATCCCCTCCAGATCTCGGGATATTTTTTGCTTGGTAAAAGGAACTAGTTTTTACTGTAAGGGCTGATTGCCCATTGAAATATTTACACTGAAATGTAATGTAGCTGTAAAGTTTTGGGGTGGTATTGTATTGCAAAATAGGTTGCATATGTAATTAAACCAGATGAAATCAAGTTAACCTTAGCTAGATGATTGCTTATCATGTAAACGAGAAACATGCATTGCCTGCATGTTAGATAATTGTATGTTGCTGATTTATCAGTGTCATTGTGCGCAATAGAAGACAATGCCCACTTTCCCAGTATTGCACTGTAAAACAAGTCAATTAAGTAATGCACAAAGTTCAAGATGATCATCAAGAGTTTAGAAAAACAATTTTCCTCAAAATTACACCAAAATGTATTTTTTTTTATAGAAATCAAATTGTGATGAAAAGTATGCTCCCATTCAACTCAGGGACAAGATTTTTATATTTTTCATTGGGTCACTTTTTCAGCCTGATTCATGGAACAAATGTGTTGCATGATACGCCTTGAGGAAAAATTATTTTTCACGGGGATTCTTTTCTCATTTATGGGAGCCCTGTTTTTGGTTTGGGTTAAATCCTTAGTGATTATTTGTAACATAAATAAAACCAAATCAAATCAAATGAAATACAATGTACAAAGCAACCTCTCCTAGCATTTAGAATTAACTCTTTGCTTGCAAAGTCCAATTTTGATGACAGCATTTACTCTCCTCTAAAATGAACACCCATGCATTGTACTGTATGAGATATGTATACATTTCACTGGGGTTCTTCTGTTGCCCCCACTCCATTTTGAGAGGTTTACTGAGGTAACAAAAAAAGGCCTTTGTAAATTTAGAGAGATTTAAACATGTGTGGCAAAATCTGATAAGTTTGTGTAGAGGTAATAATTTATCTTCATTCATGGCTGCACAGTATAATTGGTGCTTATATTTTTTTTATTATCTTTTTTATAGGATAGCATTTATAACTCCTGTTAAGTTATTGAAAAAGTGTGTGGTATCGCCATGACGACTATGGTTATGTCATGCCGTGAGTCATCCCAACTGCATGATGAAACCATTTCATTAGCGTCTGCCGCTGATGTACAGTACAAATTACAAGGCGAGGCAGATCTACCCCTGCTTGCAGTGTATTGCTTGTTGCAGACAAACATGTTTCATTCCAATAAGTGTGTGCATTTCAGAGTATGTGTTTGTAGTGAAAGCTTGGATTTGGGATTCATTAAGCTGCTGTCTGCTGTCTGCCTGCTGTAGTATCAGTTCCACCGCTGTCTGCTTTCTCTTTCTGTCATTCTATCTGCCTCTGCCCATATTTGGAGCATTTTCATAGTAGATTCAAAGTTTTGGAATGTTATTTCAAAATCCATGTTTTCTTGAACAGCTTTTCTCAGAATCAGTTTTCTTAAATGTTTGCGCCTGTCACAGCAGCGGCCGCACATAGTGCATTACGTCATTTCAAGGTTGACTCAAATGTGTACCTTTTGAATGTGCTAGGAATATAGGTGTTTGAAAACATGTTTGCATTTATCAACATGCAAATTAGCCAAAAGTGCAAATTAAAATGCTGATTCACTAGGATGAAAAATAGTCGTCATTCACTAAAATCTTGTTTCTTTCTCTGTCTCTCACTGTTATATACATAACCTTTCACACTCCTTTTCACACTCCCATTCTCATTCACAGATTTCTCCCTTTCCTCCCTCCTTTTTCCACTACCCTCCTTCCCCTTTCGCATCCTCCCTCCTTCCTTCTCACAACCACTCCCTTTCTCCTACCTTTTTCCTATCCCTCACTTCTTCGTCTCTTTCCATTCTTTATTCTGTGTTCTTACGTTTAAATTCTCCCTCCTCTTCTCGCACATTGACTCCCTCCTCAAATTCCCTCCTTTTCTTCTTTTCCTTCTCCTTCCTCCTTTTCTCACTACCTCCTGTAAGTCCTCTTAACTGTCCATATTGTTGTATGCTGTGATGTCCTTTTCTTTATCTGCATGTACACATGTATCTGCCCACGATATCTTTAGATCCATTTATCTAGTTGTAATGCAACACTTACCCCTGTACACTGCATCATTAACGATGTTGTCAGGGTAGGCTTTGAATCATGCTTGGATTTGAAGAAGTTCAGTGTCATAAGTTCTTACTTCTTTATGATTTTACCCCAAATAATGCATGTGTTATACATGATACTACTTGTACATGGATGCTGCAAAGTCATGACAAGGACATGATGTACTATCTTTGCATAAATTTACTCTGACCTAAATTTGTCCCTATTGATATTACACACATAACCTGCTTTGGAAGAGTCAACATACAAGTAGATTGGAAAAGGGGCTAGCATGGGGTGTGTACTGCTGCCCATCTCTGTGTTGTTCAATCAGGCAGTGTCCATCACGGACTCAGACATCCCTTGCAGCGAGGCCACAGCCCCATGCATGAAGCTTGATGTGTGGTGCGTGCGTAAACAAGCTACTCCATCACAAGTGCATGAATATCAGCCCCTGCATTATCTCGGGCGAGCCGCGGCCAGGCCTGCCTTCCCCCACCATCTTGGCCGTGTGAGGGAGAGATGCCTGCCCGGCTCTCTCGCATCCCGCCTTGCTTCTTCGTCATGGAGCATCTTACAACAGCGGGGCTTTGGCTGAGAGTATTGGAAGACTGGGGCCCCTCAGCCTTGCAGGCTCTGCGCTAGGCACCCACTCGCCCCACGGGAGGAGTTCATCTCATGCGTAGTAGAGAAGCTGCGCTAGCTTCTCACTTGGCCAGGGTGCGGCCCATGCTCGCTGTGGCTTTCATGGCTGTGAGTCATCTGAGGGGGGAGAAGATGATGAATTCTAAGGTGATGCCTTCTCAAACCATGTCAATATCAAAGGAAGACTCCCAAGAATGTGCCCTTTTCAGCAGCTTCCGACTAATTGCTTTACTTTAAGTGATATTTGATTATAATATCTGAACCCAGTGCACTCTCTTTGATGAGTTCAAGAGGTTGATGAGAGAGATGTAAATCCCCCTTATTTACATGTGGTGATATGAATTGTTGAATATATGGTTAAGGATGCCATTGAGTGAAGTTTGTGCTTCACTTCTGCCCTACCCTTACATGTACATGAACCTTCCCTCTTTCTTTTCTCTGTCAGTCTCTCATTCTCTCTCTCTCTCTCTCTCTCTCTCTCTCTCTCTCTCTCTCTCTCTCTCTCTCTCTCACTCTCTATGTGTGTCTCTCTCTCATTATGTTTGTCTCTGTCTCTGTCCGCCTGTGTCTTTCACTGTACTCTTTGGCTCTCTCTCTCTGTCCCTTTAATATTCCCTTCAAACCAGTAGATATTCCCTCCATAACACATTATTATTTTTTTTTTTTGGGGGGGGGTCTGAAAGCAATTGCTGATGAATTATCTGGAACGTACCAATGAAAATTTCTCATTAATCTCCTATTAATCACCAGTGATTCAACTGGTAAAAGGTCAAGTTTCTTGTATGCACTAGGTCATCAGATGCATTCGACCCACATGTATCTGGCGGCAACTGCCGTACTTCACTTCCTATTTTTCACTGCCATTCGATTTGAAAGGTGGTTCGAGAAATTCATCGGGTGTTAACGACCTAATTTTACAACTTTCTTCATTGTTGAAGTCTCATTTATTCACCAGTGCTTCATCAGGAGACCCAGTTTGAAAGAGATACATGTATCTATCTGTCTCTTTCTCTGTGTATCTCCCTAATTCTCTCTCTGTCTTCATCCTCATGTCTGTGTCCATGTCTACATGTCTACCTGTGCGTATGTTCATCTCTAGTAACCATGAGTGTGTCATCCCCCTGTTTGTAAAACCATGGATACATGCCGTTTTTTGTGACTCAAGTGCGAACTTATTCTCTCTTAGTTACTTCATAACTTTATTTAAGATGAATTTGTGTTTGCTGACTTAAGTATGTGTGGGAAGGAAGAGGGAGGGTGAAAAGAAGTCAAAGGATGAGTGCTGAACAAAACAAAAGACTCAATTAGGAAATGTATAAAGGAAGTAGGCAGAAGGAGGAAGAAACACTGAGATAGAAATGGAACTTATAATTACTGTAATTATTATTCATATTATTATTTGATGAGGATGCTGAGGAGGAAAAAGAGGAAAATCATTCAAATTAAGGAGAAGTAGAAAAAGGAGAGAAATGAAAGAAGAAAAAGGAAATGATAAAAAAGAGATAGAAGTGGCAGAAAAAGAGATCCATGGAAAATGTGGCTACAGTAGATGATCAAAAAAAGGTTTGATTGCTGATCTTTTGCAATGTAATGAGCCAACACCGGCAGAGGTTTGCTGACTAGAGGCAAGGCAGGAAAATAAGAGAAGGTGGCCTGAGGTAATATGATGTACCCTTGACCCTGTCTGCAGACCAAGGTCATCTCAATGAAGGCTCGTCTAAGCTGTCTCCAACCAGGCATGGTGATCAGCAGGGAGAAAAGTTCAGTACATATTGATCAGACATGGCATGGGAAACCCAAGGATTCAGTTTCAAGGGTTTTTTTTCAGGTCAGGATCATTTCCACAAATCCTTTGAAGTACCATTTGTCTAGATGTATTCTTTTTTCCATAACGCAGTAAGTCTTAAACATGGCAATATCATACAAAGCAGGATGTTCAGTTCCAATTTATTTCCACAAATCCTGGGAAGCACCATTTGTCTAAATGACGTATTATGTATTCCTTCTTCCATTACACAATAATGTGAAGCAGAGCTAATGAAGCATTATCACGTCCTACCAGAAAGAATACATCCAGAATCTGAGTTTTTGTGCGATTCCTTTAAATATGTAAAGTGCATATTTATGTACTTTAAACAATTGACAAAATGAATTAAGGTAAATGTTTTCTAATAATCCAATATGTTTGCCCTTTTTCTGGAAATATCTTAAAAATGATTACTGGTAGATCAGTACATTAAGTATAAAATGTGCAAGTGTAGGTTTAAATTTGCTTAACCTTGAAGGAAGACACTAACTGTCTTACTGTGATGACCAGAAACATGCTTTGAGGAGAGAAGAGAGAGAGAGAGAGAGAGAGAGAGAGAGAAAGAAAGATAGATAGTGAGGAACATGCATGTCACAACATACTCCTTCCCCAATCCTCTTACAGGTTAATAGACCATACGTTAATTACAAAATGTTCTCTCATGCAAGTGTAGGTTTAAAATTGCTTAAACAGGAAGGAAGATGCTAACTCTCTAACTGGTAAATAGAAACATGTTCTAAGTACAAAGGAGAGGAGAAGGAGAGAGATGAAGAGAGAGAGAGACAGAGAGAGACAGAGAGAGTGCGAGAGGGACATGCATGTTGCAGTGTACCCCCATCCCTACCGGCCTTGGCTGTCCCATCCCCTATTCATAGGTCAAGGTGATCAGAACCCAGCTGTAGCCATGAGCAGGCATGCTCAATTCACCCACCCATGAATATCATCAGAAATAAAGAATCTATTTCCAACTACATGTATCGATCAGAAATCTGGGGGGCTGTGCATAAGGGGTATTATGAAATGATTCATTATAGTTTTCTCTATGGTTAGATTTTGAAATAATTCATTTACACTTTTGAAATAATTACCAGGGAACAGTTCCAAATTATTAACTACAATCATTTTTGTGATTTTTGGAGTATTTGGACTCTATATTTTCCTTCCAATGTGAAGATTTCTACAGTAGGAAAAGAAGATGAATTAGAAAGTGGAGAAGTGAAAAAAGGGGAGGAGAAAAGTATAGGTAAGTATCGATGCATGTACACATAATGTACAAAGCAGAGTTCCAAATTAAGAACTTTTGCTGACATGCACAATGTTTTAGTAGGTGCAAATAATGAGGTTTGTGCATTGGGAGGGGAAAGGGGGGAGGGGGGGGGGGAGGGGGGGAAGGGGGGAAGGGGGGGTGCAGGAGGCACAGAAGTAGCACAATATTTACATTCTTGCTATTTCTCCATTCCATACTGTCCACTGGCTTGCAATAAGAAACAGGGGTGCCAGGGAAACGTGTGAAAGCTAATTTGGCAATGTGAGCCGAAGTCCCTCGGTGACAGCTACATATTGCTATGGTCACAGGCATTATCGGCAGTCAGCTGATTAATTATTGATGAGATCTCTGCATTTCCCCCCCTTATCTTCTGTGGATTGAAGGATGGATGAATCATGTTTCATGGCTGTTTATAATTAGTGCTGCTGCTGCTGCTGTTGATAATATTCAGGGGCCAGAGTAAACAGGAGTCTGATCGCTTGTAAATTAAAGATGGAAGTTGTTGATATTCTGTGACAGTTGATTATGAGTACAGCGTTTCCTTTCAGGAGGCCTTATGTGGATATTGTGCAGTGTAGTTGTTTTTTTTATTGGATTCACATAATACTTTGTGCGTTTACAATGTCAATGCTTTAAATCATGATTTTGTAGAATAACATGTTGACACTATTTAAAAATTGAAAATTTGAAAGAACATGACAGTGTCAAAAATGCACTATTTTCAACCAGATGAATTGATAGCATCTACCCATCTTTTAACTATATATGAGCAGTGCATATATACACACAAGTTTAATTAAGTGATGTTTAGTGTAAAAGTACTAGTTGATGTTGTTGATTCACTGTTCTGCGCAAGAAAATGCCAGAGATGCATTTGACATACATGTATTTGTACATGTACAGTTTATTAAAATAAAGTTTTGTCTTTACAAGCACCTGTACGCCTAAGTCTGTTCACATCACCCTAACCAAATATTTTTTGCATAAATACACCATGGAGCTTACATTACCCCTTGATGCATGATGACAAATCATATAAGCTTCATTAACAAAGAGATGCTTGTACAAGACATGTGCATTGCATCATATACATGTACAGTTTGTGCATATATCATCAAACCTGTCTTAGCGGCCACCTGTCTATAGCAGCCAACCTGTCTATAGTGGCCACTAAAATGATTCCCCCGGAGAGAGATCATGTGTTAAAGAACCTGTCTATAGCAGCTATCTGTCTATAAAGGCCACAATTGTTGTTTCCCTATAATTGGGTGGCCACTATAGACAGGTTTCACTGTAGTTTGCAGCTTTGTAGCCTTGGATTTGATACTCATATTCCTATTTGTACAAGTTGGCACATTTCAATTTCAGTACCTGTAAGCCTTCTGTTTATATATCACCCTAACCAAATAAGTTTTGCATTTCAATATCCCATGGAGCATACCTTACACCTTGATGTATGATGATAGATCAAGGGAGCTTTATAAACAAAGAGATTCTTGTATAAGACAAGCGCATGCATCATATACATGTACATGTACATTTAATGCATGTAGTCTGCAGCTTTGTAGCCTTGCATTTGATGCTCATATTCCTATTTGTACAAGTTGGCACATTTCAATTTCAGTTTGTTTTCCTGCGGGGGCAGAAGTTCAGGCAGAGTGTGTGTAACTGATATCACTCGGGAAAACTACAATACACATTGCCTGGGCGAGTTTTTTTTTTTACCTTGCTGTAAAAGAGTTGCTCTGTCAGCAATATACTAGGAAAGAGAAAGAGAGGGAGAGAGGGAGAGAGAGAGAGAGAGAGAGAGAGAGGAGGGGGGGGGGGGGCGTGGGTGGAGGGGAGACAGGAAAGGGAAAGTATATCAGGCTAAAAAATTATCCCCCTGCAAATGATCATTCACTCTACAGTACTTTCAATCTCTGATTTGTCTTCAATGTCTTAAAACCTCCTCATGAACTGTAAGGATTATTCCATAAGCCATAACCATATACATGAATATAGTTGTAGGACACAGAAAAAGGAACACAACTTGAAAGGACCTTTCAGTTCACTCCTTCACATACATAGATGTACAGAACCATTTTTAATTGTTATAGATTTGTGTGATTCACTGATGCAAAAATGCAAAATGGCAGATAAGGGATTTAAAGGATAACTCTAGCTGAAAAATAAACCGCTCCCACTTGAAGCAGAAAAAAGGAGAAATGGAAGACAAACAGCTTAAGGAAATAGCAGACAAATAATAAAAAGGTTGTGAATTTCCTTGTTTTTACCAATGTAAGCTACTGTTATCTAGAAAATTCAGACAAGAATTAAGGAGGTTAATGAATTTCTTTATGTCCATGTTCTCATGTAGTATTATCTTGAAAATGCTAAAATTTGGTTGTGGTAGGATAATAACACAATGCTGCAGACACTGTAGACATATTACTGTATTGTGTTGTATGTCTATCCTTGGTTTGAAGATCGTAATTAAAACCTTGGGGGCTTACTTGGTAATGTAAGGCACCTTTTTCATTAATTCTGATGGGCTCCGTCTCTAGGCAACAAACCCATGTAAGTGACTGTCACTATGTAGTACACCCTGCTTCAAGATCAAACTGTGTTTTATCTATTTCATACATGTCCATTTTATGTATATTTTTGTGGAAGTAGTATGAGGCACATGTCTGCATGTCTGCATTATGATCAGATGAAAACCATGAGTGAAAGCCATGTCAAGTGGCTGTTTTGGATTCCATCTGAAATGTTGGTGAAATAGTACATAACTTAATAAGTGGACATAAGGAAACAACATGAGATACAATGATTTTCTTTGAATTCCCATACTGGTTACCTACAGTACTATGCAATATAATCTGAAACACATCTTATTTGTGGTGACAAAACTCTAGCAAAGCAGCCATCTGTGATTTCATTAACATAGCTTCAAGCGACTTCCACTTCTCTCAAGCTATGTGTCAGGGCTTGTATGTCTCATAAAACATAAAAGTGAAAAACCTGTCATTTTCCCAGCAATCCCAGCATTACTTTCTATTCACACGTATTGTACTTGCCATTTGATCCAAATCTACTCAGATTGCAAACTACTAAAAAAAGTGCTGCTAGCCCAATATCCAGATCACGCGGCATATTTTTGAAATGAGGTTAATTCAATATTTTTTAGTAATTAGGGCACTATATCAGAAGGAAATGCAGTGCAAGAGAAGCGTGCAGAATTGATGAAACACTCCAGGCATTTTTTAGTGGTGTCTTATCAAAAAAGAACATAAGCATACGTGTAAGCTGGAAAAGGAAAATTACGATTTGAAAATAAGATGTAATAAAAAATGATGATGCAACTTATTTTCAAATTGTAAACTCCGAAATGGCCTGAACTAAAAAGACAAGAAACAGAATATGAGAGAGACTGGTGAAGTTTGTTTAAAAATTACTTTAAACCTGTATTTCCAGTGCAAAGAAGCAGACATCTTCTGTAAATTTCAGGATTTGAGAATCATTGTAAAACACGAAAGTGTAAAGGACTTCGAATATAGGGTTTAGGCAGAGTGTGCTTCATTGTTAGACTTTCTGGAAGGCACATATGCAATGAAATAAAATCCAAACATCTATCTTGAATTCCCAAATAAACCACTTTTTACATGTTTTTAAATTGCATGTTAAGATTTTATTTTGCATATTATGATCCTTATTCTTCGAATCTGAACTAATATCCCATTGAAATAACATTTCAATAAATATGTGCATTATTTGCTTGCCTTAATAACGGGAAAGCAGAACTTATTTTGTACCATGATAGTTGTGTGTATGAATATATGAATCCATGTCATATAAACTGTACATTGTACAAAACAACCAATAGCAGCGCAGTCTGTAGACGGATGACCTTGGCGCATACACGTACATGTAGTGAGCGTGCTTAGCCTCCTACACTAGTGCATGATGGGAAAGTAGCAGAGGTAACTGTACTTTCTTCGCACCTCTCAAGAAGTTCGCAGACGATTGTCTTCAATCACGTCTGCACTGAATGTGAACATACACATGAAATGTACGCGTATGTACATGTACACTATACACACCATACTACCAGGATGCTTTGTTGCGTACCTGGGTACCTTCTGCTCATAATGTATTCATTGATTATGTTTTAATGAATTGGAAGCGAGATGGCTGGCGTACAAGCTAGTCATTATTGTACCTACTACATGTATGCTGCCACATCAGATTTGTTCTGTAATATAAATAGTACATGTACATACAGGGTTGAATTAATGAAGGGCACTGTACACTCTATATGCTTGATTTGCAAGCATTATTGTTGTAACTCTGCTTGGCCCAAATCCAAGTCCATGCTACATGTAATGCATTGATCAAATGCTTAATGCATACCAGAGAGGTGTAAGGAATGGAGTCAGCACGAAGTGTAATTTATTCCTACAGCAGTCGTGTGCATTGATGTCACAATGGAATATTTTACGCGTTTGGCTCTTTGATCGAGGGAGATCCGCCGCCAAACAAGCATGACAAAATGTAGGATGCATTTTGAGGAATATATATTCTGTATGCGCAGAAGATTTCAGAACCACTACATGAACTGAAGTGCATGTGCAGTAGTATTACATCTTATAAAGATACGATTCTGTGAATTTCAGATTATATTGTTGCTTCGTTTTTTGTGATAAAATGAGAATACTATAGAAAACATGCCAGAGAAATGCCTCCATATCACACATTTCCAAATAATATTTCCTTAAAAATATCTTGTAAATCGTTTATTGAGTGTTTCATCTTTCATGGAAACAACCTCAATTTCGTGTGCGGAGGTGTCCGAAAAAGTTACGGACCAAATTCTTTCTACAATTTTTTTCAAAGTTTCCCTTCGCTTACCCCAAAACTAATTCACAGTGTGTGTAAAAAGATCAGCTACGAGCTCCCAGCGAAGGCTGAACGGTTGGCATACTTCTCAAAACAGATTTTCTTTTGTTATTCAGAGGAAGGCACTACCTAATTAGAAATACAGCTAGTTGTTTAAAACACCTGAATGTCTTGGATTTTTATGAGGCGGCGGACCTCATAGATCAAAGGAAGTCTATCCGAGCGCAGTCCATCCATGATAGGTCCATGTGCATACTAACAGATATGCTGTAGATATACACTACAGCTCAAAGGAATTGGCATAGGGAAAGGGAAGAAAGGGAAGGTTCTTCAGTTTTAACTTGTGGTATATTTTGTCCAGTTCAGCATGAAACATGATGCTTTTTAGGCTAAAGCATTGTGTTTCATGCTGAACTGGACAAAATATACCATGGTTTGAAACTGAGGCTCCTCCCCTTTCTTCCCGTTCCCTTTCCCTATGCCAATTCCTTTGAGCTGCAGTGTATGCATCTCTAATGTGAAATAAAAAAAGATGTCTTTGATAAATGTATGATACACCCTCCTTATTTCCTTGAGGAAAATGCTAAAAATTGAATTCAAAGGTTTAAATATGTTTGTAACATTGGATTGTTGGTGATACTGTGAAACATGTGACATGTGTACATTTTACTCTGCATAAATATTGTACAGTAATTAAAACAGAAAATTCTTTCTATAGACTGATATTTCTATACCGTAATACAAAATATGTAATACAACAGCCGATATACATTTGAAAAGTAACAAGGTATGATATACCCTCCTGATTTCCTTTGGGAAAATGATTGAAATGAAATTCAAAGTCATAAATCATATACATGTACATATTCAAATTTGGAAGGAAACATCATTTTCTTGTGATACCAGTCAATATTCATACATGCACATTTTACTGTACATATTGCACAGTAATTTGAAGGGCAACATCTTTTGCTAGTGAGCCAATCAATGTTCATTGTATCTTATTGTACACATTACACAGTAATTTGAACAAGAACCTCTTTTTCTTGTGATACCAGTCAGTATTCATATGCACACTGTACTGTATTGCACAGTAATTGGAACATCTTTTTCTTATAATCCCGGTCAATATACTGTACAGTAATGTACAGAAATGTACAGTATGTACAGTAATTTGAAGGGCAACATCTATCTCTTGATGATTGCTGACGTCATAAACTAGAAAGTAGAAAGAGCAGAGGGTGAGTGTGGTGAGTGACTTACTTCACATCTACTGTGGATAATAGCAATCGATATTGCACACACATACACACACACACACACACACATATAGTTTGTATACCTACTGACACGGCATGTGTGTGTATATATGAATATATATGCAAGCACACCTACACACATACGTAGTAGTATTCACCTTGAGCAAATACAGCCTAGCGTGATGAGAGATTGGGGTGTGAATCAGATACGTTTTGCATTATACATCAGTGGTTAGGTATCTTTTGGTTAACAAAATCCTGGTCTAGACACACTTGTTAAAGAAGAAATGTACTTGTACATGTACAGTTGAGGCCAAAAGTTTACATACACCCATGGAATTCAGTGAAATTTGTTTGTGTGCCAAACATGGTAAAATCTACTATATCTTCAGAAATACTTCCATGACAAATTTGGTATCAAATGAAAGAGCGTATCAATGCTGTTGGGGTTAAATTATATTTCAGTTGGAATTTTCTTTGAAGAAAAAAGTAGTATCCGTGCCAAATGTATTATATTGCTTGTTATTATATTTTCAAAAATTGTTTCACAGAAATATATAAATGTCAAATCTATAATATATATTATATTTTCTATCAGGATATGTCACCACTGAACAAAAAGGTGTAATCTGAAATGTTTGTGTTGAGAAGTAACTTGCACAGATATGAAATGTTTTTGTCAAGTTTTAATTTTTAATTTGGCTAAAATATGAAGATTTTCTGGGAAAAATGACACCTAAATATTTTTCAGCTCCTGATAACAAATCAATGTGATTAAGGGGCATGACGTACTCATTTCTTTGATATCAAATTCTTCATGATAGCACAAATACTTTATAAGATACAGGAAATTTTATGATGTTTGGCAAGTGTCAAATTTTCCTTGAATTTCCTGGGTATGTAAACTTCTGGCCTCAACTGTATATGTAGCCTCAAAGAGATGTGTCACATCTTAAGTCACAAAGACACCATTGTCATAGTATAATTTTTCTTTCTGCATTACATTCATTTGCATAATGTGTTGGGTAAACAAATGAGCCTTAATAATTTGCAAGTAAGTGTACATGTTTGACCTTGTGTTTGATAGTGAATCCTCACACACATCTTGCATAGATTATTTTTGTCATGCAAGTTTCTGTGTTTCAATCCAGTTGATGGAGTGCTGTTCATGCATTAGCTTAATGTGTTGGGCAAAAAAAAAGGCAGCTCAACCTCAATAACTTGAATATGTTTGTCCTCCTTACGATATGGAATCCTCCATCTCGGTATGACGTACTTGTCGCAGGCTGCCTGATTGAAGAAATGTGTATCGGGCTCACAGAAAGTGGGACGAGGAAATGTACCATGTACTGTATTGCATACAGTGTAGTATTGTGAAGAATCAATGGCCTGTGTGCTTGGTTGTTACATGGGGGATGCATTATACTTTGTGTGTATGTCTTTAGTGTTCTGTTAAGCATGAATCAATTGTAGGTGCAATGTAGTTTAGATGCCTGCACATGTATGTTCTTGCCTGTATGGATGAGTAGAAGAGGGATTGAAAGATGACTAGGAGACAGTAGATTGTAAAAGCATCATACCATTGCTGGGCATGCAAGCACACAGACCAAAAATATACTGTAAGGTTATTCGTTGGAGCTGCACATGTGGAAAACATGATGTGCATTATACACCACAGTAGTTCTTTTTCCTCCCCAAAGGAGCTGTTTTGTTATTTAGGGGACATATAAGTATTTCATTTCAATGTTGTTTAATGAAAAAACATCTAAAACGGCTTCTAAAACATGTATCATGTATACAGGTAGGATTACACAAGTTATTGTTTGGATTATATAACGTCAATTATACAAGTTGGAAAGAAGTATTTTGCTTTGTTATTCACAATTTTGAAGTATTATGCTTTGTTATTTACAATTACTTTAAGTGCAATACAAGCGAGAGTAATCTACAAAGTGGAGTCTGAGTATCCTCTTTAACAAACCATGGACCTATCATGGATGGACTGCGCTCGGATAGACTTCCTTTGATCTATGAGGTCCGCCGCCTCATAACAATTCAAGACATTCAGGTGTTTTAAACAATTAGCTGTATTTCTAATTAGGTAGTGCCTTCCTCTGAATAATAAAAGACAATCTGTTTTGAGAAGCATGTCAACCGTTCAGCCTTCGCTGGGAGCTCGTAGCTGATCTATTTACACACACTGTGAATTAGTTTTGGGGTGAGCGAAGGGGAATTTTGAAAAAACTTGTAGAAAGAATTTGGTCCGTAACTTTTCCGGACACCTCCGCACACGAAATTGAGATTGTTTCCATGAAAGATTAAACACTCAATAAACAATTTACAAGATATTTTTAAGGAAATATGATTCGGAAATGTGCGATATGGAGGCATTTCTCTGGCATGTTTTCTACAGTATTCTCCTTTTATCACAAAAACGAAGCAACAATATAATCTGAAATTCACAGAATCGTATCTTTATAAGATGTAATACTACTGCACATGCACTTCAGTTCATGAAGTGGTTCTGAAATCTTCTGCGCATACAGAATATATATTCCTCAAAATGCATCCTACATTTTGTCATGCTTGTTTGGCGGCGGATCTCCCTCGATCAAAGAGCCAAACGCGTCAAATATTCCATTGTGATATCAATGCACGCGACTGCTGTAGGAATAAATTACACTTCGTGCTGACTCCATTCCTTACACCTCTCTGAACAAACATCATATAGCATTATATTCTTAAAACAATGTTTTTAAAAAAAGCAACAGAGGACCAAATTTAAAAGTATTGTACATTATGCAAGTTCATGAACAATTTACATAAGAAGAGTATTTCTTTAAAGATTGTCCGTCCCTTTTGCAAGCTTAAAATGTGAAATCGTCTATCACGATCGTAAATTGAAGAAAGTGTGATTCAAGACCATTTCTAAGAATATAGCATGTTGAAGCTTTCTGTGTATGTAAAAAATTTCAGCCGTTAAATTTCAAACCGACTTTTTTTGTACTACGAAAAAAGTATTAGTCTTTGTTACAGTATCTATGTGGTTATTATGCGTGTGTGAAATCCTAATTTCATGAGTAACTACCAAACTTTGGAGATGATTCCTTCCATAACAATTTTTTTTTTCATAATGCGTTTTATAATTTAATAAACAGATTAATCGATAAAGCAGATATTTCAACACAAACTGCTAAGAGCCTGAGGTAAAGACTATTAATCGGACATTGTTTACGTGCATTATTTGAATTTTACACTACGTATCAGTTTCAAATTGTGAATATAGAGCTTGCTAACACTTCTCTATATGTTTTGCCAATGTTTCGATGGTTTTGTGGTGATCTGAAAAAGGGACTGGCTGTCTTTAATGTCCCACAGCTTCCACACGTGCACAGTATAGAGCGATTATAAAGATCATTGTGCTGTGCCCATTCAGAGCAACGTCTAGGAGAAAACTGTCGGATGTAGACAGTAGGGTTGGTCAGACTTGGCAAAGATACCCACAATATTGCTTACCGATAATTGAATCTCGCTATTTTGACAGGTGTGCCCGCTAAGTCCAAAATCACAAGTGAAAATTTTCTGCTCAAACTAGGGAATATTCTGCTACCCGCACTGTTTGGCAGGCTTGACCACACTCGGGAGGTACAGCTTCTGTTTTTCATCACATGATCACATGACCATAAAATAGTCTACAATCACACATTCTATTATGACACAATCTCAAAATACATGTATTTACATGTACTACTTGCCAGACTTGGATTTGTGCCTGGAGTGAGTCTAAATCAATGTGTCTGAACTGCAAAGACTAACTAGCCCTGATCTGTTTGTACATGCCCCTGTGACAAGATTCTGCCATGCGCATCAAGTCAGGCTGTAGCTAGACTAGTGCTTCCAGACACATATTTTGAAATGATGCAGGGGCTCGGGCGATTTTTCTAAAAAGAGCCCTAAAAATTCCCATAGCCACAATGTAAAATTGTACCCAAATTGGCGAATGTAAAAAAGTATCCCTCGAAATTTTTTGATTAAATTTTTCCCTGAGATGATGTCACATGATGTAGAGTCTGGACCTTCAAGACTATGGCACCAGCGAATGGCCTGCCATTACATCAGGAATGTTTTCCAATTCTGGGTATACATACTATATTCAGTTTTGTTTCAAAAACAGGGTAGACTTTTCAGAGCAAAACAGCCTGCTTTGTAAAAAATCCCTGTGTATATTTGGCCAGTTGTGTCTGCACAGCTCCGAGATTCAACATTCCGGTACCCAATATTGTGGGAATATTCGCCCCGTCAGACTGCCCCTGGTGTTTCACTTGAAGAGTGCACACACTAAACTGTCTTGAGAGTTGCAAGACATGTGTAATGTCAAGGGTTGGGCACATGACACACTTAACACGTCTAGAGAATTGTAAGATGTTTGTAATGTTAGAGTTGGGCACATGAAGACCTTCTGAAGAGAGTTGCGGTGTCAGCTCATTGACTGAGCTGATTGCAACATGCTTCCGACATCCACTGTATAAATAATCACATAGTGCTGACAGTTGCACAAGAGCTAAATGTACATGAAACTAAAAGAGTTACAAAATAACAATGTCCACAGAATCGATACATAAATGTCACGAGACTTGCAATCTTGACATTTGTAATGTCAAGGTGGAGCACATGAAGACCTTCTGAAGAGAGTTGCGGTGTCAGCTCTCTGACAGAGCTGATTGCAACATGCTCATGACATCCACTGTATAAATAATCACATATATGTAGAACTGACAGTTGCACAAGGGGTATAATGGATAAACAATGGTAATGTTCAATACTTGTGAGAATAGTTGTACCATTTAGATGCAAGTATGGTGAATTTCCTGAAGTTTAATGCATGCATTACTCTTTATCCTTTATTTACATTAATTATTTCAATATTGATTCATTTGTTTCCCATATTTTCCAGTGTTTTCATCCCATCTAATGTGCAAAGAGAAATTGTAATGAAATTTTGCCCAAGACCAGCTTGACAATTTAATATTATCTTTTTACATGACTATTGGTATAGGATTTTTAATTCTAACCTGTTTTCCACTCAGATAGTAAGACTGTTAATCTGCTGTTCGGACAATAGACAACAGGCTATGAATAAACTTCAATTACCTTGTAGGATGCAATTCAGCTAAATCCCTTTGGTTACTGCAGTTCCATGACAAAGTTTGACATCATAATTCTAACTGCGAGCTACGGGTTAAGAAACAATTTTTAAATGGCATGTTTATCTACGATAGTAGAAATGTTGTAATCGAGCTTATATAGACCAATTCCCACCATCCATAATTGTGGAGCACATTTCTTGACATAACAAAGTAATACTTGCTCTGTGGTAACTAAAAACATCAACTATTCTAGTAGAATTATGGTATTTCCAACTATTTCAGAGTTCTCTTTTGAGAGTGTGAACATGTTTTATCATCGTATTAGTGTTTTGTTATCATCGTTCTGACCCTTTTCAAGATGTAAACACTGTCACTCATGCTGGTTCCATGTCTTCTCCCACATCTGTGAATGCAATGCGCCTGTTCAAGTAATCTAATTCAGTGGATGTGAGTGTAATGGATCCCATGCTGAATTGCATACTACCCATCACTCGCCTTGCCTGTGTGACATGATATGCTCTATTGGTGACCTTGAGTGTGAGAGATCTGTCAGACTATTTTGCAGGCGCAAACCCTTGTTCATCAGTCAGTGAGTCTGAATCAATGTGTCTGAACCTGCCAAGACTAGCTCGCTTTGATACATAGTTGTACACATAAGTCTGGCACTTGTCTGAATCTTAAAGACGCATGTTTTGTCACCATGATTGAATCTGTGCCTGCAAATTTTTTTGTGACATCCAATTTGCTCTTACTCCTCATTATCTCAATTTTCCCTCCATCTTATTTTTCTTCATTTATCTCCAATGTCCCCCTGCTCCGTTTTGTTTCTCACACTCAATATTATCTTTTTTCTATTGTTCTTATTCAGTTTCCTTCTGTATGATCTTTATATTTCTTCATCTTTTTCCTCTATCTTCTCTTCTTCTACTACCTCTCTTCTTCTTTTCCCTCTGCTTTCTCCTTCCTCCTATTTATTTTCTTCATTATCGAAATTCTTTTTATTTCCTCTTTATTTCTTCTTTTTAAAACCTTCTTTTTTTTCTCCTCTTGCTCTTCTATTCTCCTTAATTACTTCATCTACTGCCTCCTCCCATTTCTTCACCTCATGCTCCTTTGCAAACCCAGACTACGTTCTCTCTGAACCCCTCTCCTTCCATGTTTGGAGTGCTTGCCGGCTCTATCTACATGTATGCCCTCCTTTTCCTGTCTTCTTTTGCTCCTCCCCACCCGTGAACCCCCCCTCCCCTCCATTCCAAGTATACTTAAAGGATAAACATCAAGTACATGAGAATCGTGATCAAACACTATAAAGAAATCATGCAGTCATTGTATTTTCAACCACAATGAGCTTGTATCAAGCGTGGTAAGACCCCATTTCACTTGTTTGATAACCTTAATATCCTCAATGTCAATCGCCTGTAATCGAGCGCAGGTGGCCAATTACATTAGTGGTGATATTTTCTCATTAGCTTCCATGTATATTTGAGACACTTCAGCAGGCTTAGTGGCCAAGAAAATCTTCAGGCGCATGGTGGTTTCGATACTAATGCTAATTTTCAAGCATAACAATTTTTCCAGGTTGTTTGGACAAAAAGGTTGATGAACCTATGTGAGTTGAAGGACTCTTTATCGCAATACAATGTGATTTTGTTGTTGTACACTTAACAAAGACATATTCCTTTTGATAATCAGGATAAGGTAGACAAGTGCAATGCATAATTTTGATGGTTACATTCTGCATACAAGGAGCTTAACTGGAAAGAGAAATTCTTTATTATGAGTCTAGGCCAAATAGAATGCCCTGTACTACTGTACATAAATATATATTAAACAGCCCATTGATGTTGTACAGAAATCGCCTGACTGTTCACTCTGTATGCTATTTGTGCTGTGGCTTCACATTATACTGACTGATTGATATTCTCCTGACATGCCTAACAGACATGTTGATTTCCCGTTAATGGAAAGGAGTGAAAAAGCTATTACAATATTCAAGAGACAAGCTTATCAGGTACAGCTGCAGAAAGGACACTGAAATGCAAGCAAGACCCTCACATACAGTATCTAGAAGATCCATGTAAAGCAAAGCACATCTACATGTATGCAATCAGACTTTCAGTGTACAACTGTATGAAACATATTTATATTGATATTATCAATGGAACACACTGCATGAGGGCAATACAGTAGATGATGGTATTTACAATGGTTTTAAATGTGTATTAAAAAGTCTTCAGCTTTTGAACAGCATTCTGAATGCAATACATTGTTGATTTAGATGTCATGAAATCTGTGTGCATGATAATATACCATCGCACAAGAGTTCCTTTTTTGTGGAAAAAGTGCAATAATTGTGTATATACTTGTATACAACATGTTGATAAAAAATAGGTCTGTAAGTGCAATATTTTAACGTGAGCTTGACAGAGAGAGCACACAAGTGATTGTTTTTATACTTAAGCACAATATGTTGATGAAAAAAATAATTGCAGGAACACTAATTGCAATATTTTGACTTGAGGTTGACAGAGAAGGCATGCAAGCTGCAGTTTCGTGTGTAGTAAGTAGTTAGATGTTTGCATATGACAGTGAGATGGACAAGATATGGAAAAAGACTTATGCATGCTGAGAGAGTAATGGGCAGAAGCTTAAGTGAAGGAGAAACACACCTCGAGGGGGAGAGAGAAAGGGAGAGAGAGAGTGAGAGAGAGATAGGGGACACAGTGAGACAGAGAGGAGGAGAGTGAGTGTGTGTGTGTGTGTGTGTGTGTGTGTGTGTGTGTGTGTGTGAGAGAGAGAGAGAGAGAGAGAGAGAGAGAGAGAGAGAGAACAGGGGGGTAAAGTATGAGAGAGAGAGAGAGAGAGAGAGAGAGAGAGCGAGAACAGGGGGGTAAAGTATGAGAGAGAGAGAGAGAGAGAGAGAGAGAGAGAGAGAGAGAGCGAGAGAGATAGGGGTTGAGTATGAGAGAGTATGTGTGAGAGAGGGAGAGAGGGAAAGAGAGAGAGAGAGAGAGAGAGAGAGAGAGAGAGAGAGAGAGAAGACATAGGAAGAGGGAGAAGAGATAAGAAGAGGTATAATGTGGAATGGACCTAATTTATGGAGTGGCTAGGAAGTGTGCATAGAGCATCTGTACTGACCCTTGAGGTGCAGAAAATCAATAAGTGGAAAAAAGTGTCTTAGGGTCATAAGTGTTCTGGGGTTGTTATTTCTGTTGATCTGCCAAGTCTTGTCATCTAGGTCATGGAAAGTATCGTGGTGAGCCTTTGCATCCAGCAGCATTGTAAGTGCAAAATATATTGACTTTGAAAACAATCACTACATAAGAAAAGAAAAAGTGTGTAGCGGAGGGGATTGGGGCGATTATATAGAAGGGGAGGAAGGATGAGATGGGGAGCTCGAGAAAGAGAAGAGAAATAAAGAAGAGAGAGAGAGATAGAAAGATTTAAGACAGATATCATGTGGACAGCTTTGATTGTAAAGAATAGGATAGCAAAGATATCTTGCAGAGGATAGGATGAGAATAAGTATTAAGTGCATTAAATGATGGCACAATCAGGTTTTGTTCCTCCATATGTACATCAGATCTTTTACAATGTAGGACAGTTTGTTTTTATGAACCACATATGTTTATGAGAGCAACGGATCATTCCGACAAAGTGGATTATGCCAGTGGTTGAGACAAACAGGCTAACTGGGCCATTTTTTATGATACACATCTTTGACATTTTGATCATTTTCTTGACTCAACAAGACAGTAAAGAGCATGTTATTTCTGTCAAATATCTCATTCTATTTGGACTAGCATCCCTCAAAGGGGGTTCATAAAGGGAGAAATAAGAAGTACATCAGGCACTCGCTTTCTCCCAGTGAAGGAGCTGGCATTCTCTATGCCCTTGGCTGTGCGTCTAAGCCTCCTCCAGTCTTTTCCCAAATGCGGCTCGGCTAAATGGGTATGAGCCTGGAAGGCCCGCTCAGTCAAAATGTCAGAAGACGAAGAGATGGTAATAGACTTTGCTAAGCATCAAGGTGATCATGAATTATTTGGATGCTGCTGTGCCTGAGCGCCTGGCTCACCCATTTAACCCATGGCATACCGCATTATAAGCTAAGCTCTGGTTTCTGCCCATGGAAGAATTTAAGAGCATTGGCCATGCAGCTGGCTAATGATGAATGTACATGAGAAGCAAATGCACAAACATCAGATAGCATTTATACACTTTCAGGCCAGCATGACATTATTTCACTAAATCATTGTAGGGTACTCTTTTTATTCCTATCAACTCATAACAAACTAAGCTCTGGTTTCCTCCTGTGGAAGAATTTAAGAGCATTGGCCATGCAGCTGGCCAATAATGAATGTACAGGGGTAGCAAATGCACACAAATCGGATAGCATTTATTTTGTTCACTTTCAGGCCAGCATGACATCATTTCACTAAATCATTGTCGGGCGCTCTTTTTATTCCTATCAACTCATTACAAACTACAGTAAGCTCTGGTTTCCTCCTGTGGAAGAATTTAAGAGCATTGGCCATGCAGCTGGCTAATGATGAATGTACATGGGTAGCAAATGCACAGAAATCGGATAGCATTTATTTTTATACACTTTCAGGCCAGCATGACATCATTTCATTAAATCTTTGTATGGTGCTCCTTTTATTCCTATCAACTCATTACAAACTAAGCTCTGGTTTCTTCCTGTGGAAGAATTTAAGAGCATTGGCCATGCAGGTGGTTAATGATGAATATATAGGGGTACCAAATGCACAAACATCAGAAAGCATTTAAACACTTTCAGGCCAGTATGACATCATTTCACTAAATCATTGTAGGGTGCTCCTTTTATTCCTATCAACTCATTACAAACTAAGCTCTGGTTTCTTCCTGTGGAAGAATTTAAGAGCATTGGCCATGCAGGTGGTTAATGATGAATATATAGGGGTACCAAATGCACAAACATCAGAAAGCATTTAAACACTTTCAGGCCAGTATGACATCATTTCACTAAATCATTGTAGGGTGCTCTTTTTATTCCTATCAACTCATTACAAACTAAGCTCTGGTTTCTTCCTGTGGAAGAATTTAAGAGCATTGGCCATGCAGGTGGTTAATGATGAATATATAGGGGTACCAAATGCACAAACATCAGAAAGCATTTATACAGTTTCAGGCCAGTATGATACCATTTCACTAAATCATTCCAGGGTGCTTTTTGTTTTATTCCAATCAACTCATTACTGTTTCTAACCTTATACCCCATCAAGGCATGTACTTGTTAGTTCTATCAGGAATTCCTCTTAGTCATCACCAGATATATTTCATACAAGAACACTCTGTACAGTAGGCATGATGTACATTCTCGGGGAACCTGAAGGAAATACGTGAAGTTTTATTGTATAGAATTATTTGAACCCTTATACATCAACAATGATTAAACCATGGCAGGAAAATACTCTCAGTACGTGTATACATGTATACTCCAGCTCAAAGGAATTGGCATAGGGAAAGGGAAATGGAAGGAGCTGCAATTTTTAACCGCGATATACTCTGTCCAGTTCAGCATGTAACAAGGTGCTTTAGCCTAAAAAGCATCATGTTTCATGCTGAACTGGACAAAATATACCGCGGCTTAAAACTGCGGCTCCTTCCCTTTATTTCCTTTCTCTTTCCCTATGCCAATTCCTTTGAGCTGTAGTATACATGTACAGTCACTCATGCATACTATTATTATTCAAACATACGTTGTAGTAAATTGCACAACCACAGTAATGTTCTATGATTATAACTCCCTGAGCCCCATTGGCAATAAATTGTGGTACAATTCACGTGGGACTAGCAATGGTCGGTACTTAGAGGATTAACATAAATACATGTATGCGGGCTTGATAGTGCATCTCATATGGAAATTCAGAACCAATCCATTATCAAATTGGCTGTGGCATTTTGCATGTACTCCAAGAATCATGAAGGTTTCATACTTAAATGTACAAATGTACATTGGCTCAAATGTACATGCTCTTTCAGATGTTACATGTATAAGAGCGAATTGTGAAGATCTGCATAGTTTATAATGCACATTGGCTATGTCCTTTGAGATGTTATGTTAATCAAATATGTGGATGGAATAGATCTGTGTTTATAATATGTATTAGCTATGCTTTTTCAGATTGTACCAGGGAAAAAAATTAATTCAAAATTTTCAGGGGCTCCTTTTTGATATCATTAGCCATTTGGCTACAATTCTACATTGTGTCTATGGAGAGTTTAGGGGGGCTCTTTTAAGCATTTTGGGGGCAAAATCACCCGAGCCCCGTGCATTTTTTCCCTGGATTGTACAATTGTGAAACATGTTGCTGGAATAGATCTATATTCTGCAATGAATAGATGTACATACACACATTTCCTGCACTCAGCTCAGGAAGGAAGAGAAGGCTGGAGCTTCATTTCATAGCATTATCATCCAATTGCTTTCCCCCCATTCCATTAATGTCATATTGCCTGCAAGGCATGATTAGGTCTACCTGCACAGTGGTGGAGAACACAAAGAATGGTTCATCACACCGAGAGCTGTGTAGAACCACACATAAATGCTTTAAAATTAATTTTGAATTGTTATGACCAAAGAGTTTATGTATTGTCAATACTTTCAAGTGTATTTTGAATTGTTATGACCAAAGAGTTATGTATTGTCAATACTTCCAATTGTATTTTTAATTGTTATGACCAAAGAGTTATGTATTGTCAATACTTTCAAGTGTATTTTTAATTGTTATGAACTTATGACCAAAGAGTTATGTATTGTCAATACTTTCAATTGTATTTTTAATTGTTATGACCAAAGAGTTATGTATTGTCAATACTTTCAATTGTATTTTGAATTGTTATGACCAAAGTGTTATGTATTGTCAATACTTTCAATTGTATTTTGAATTGTTATGACCACCAGAAGATGCTGCATTGTCAGTTCAAACAAAATCCTCAAAAATTCCTATGGCCCCTAGAAGTTATGCATTCTTAGGTAAATAAGACATAAGGGCATTCCAAACAGCTGCGGTTGTATGTCAGTAATTTGATTTTTGTTTTTGATTATCAGGGGCGATTAATTGTATCTTCACAATATTTCAATCGTACGACTGATCTATCGATCTTACCATTGATATCAATCGATTAATTGTATCTTCACAATATTTCAATCGTACGACTGATCTATCGATCTTACCACAATATATCTTCACAATATTTCAATTGTACGACTGATCTATCGATCTTACCTGATGATATCAATCGTAAATCCATATCACATAGAATCTACATCTATGATCAATATCATTCGTACCTTGCAATTGATATCGATAGTAGCTTGTGTGGATCCATCATAACTATACAATTGCTTGCAAAATCATGTATAGGCTTGGACTTGCAATAGATGGCAGCGATATGCAGTGATACGCTGAGTTGCAATAGATTCATGTAGTAACTTTGCAATCATTTGGCAAAGTTACTATCGATAGCAGCTGACTCTTTTTGACACAGGGCCTTGGAAATGACCAATTTATTATGTACACATACATGTACTTCATGTTGAACTTTTTTTTATGTCTTTGTAGGTTATGGAAGCAAGTGACGGATCAGCTGGGCCAGGTCATGCCCCTGGACTGGCAGAACTCGCACACAAGACGGAAGCACATGCCTACCCTGCGACTGGTAGAGAAGAGGGTAAGAGATAGGCGTATATTTTGGATCTGTGTCACAGGGATAGATGGCCTAGATTCAAGGCTGTGGAGTGCATGGCTGCCCCCACAACACAGCAAGTGGGGAAAGGACGCAGTCTTGATGGGCGTCTTCATTAGCCCGATGTGGCGAAATAGCTCGCTATTTCGTGATCAAGATAGCTAGCCAGATCAGGCGAAATAGCTAGCTTTTTGGTCGAGAAATTTTCCTTAGATATCTTGGGCTAGCTGGCCAAATAGCAGCTAGTCCCAAATAGCGAGATAATTCACAGAGCGTCTTCATTAGCCTGAAACTTTCTTGATCCCATCATGCATCAGCGTGCACTCCTGCGCACGAGAAACAGCTGAGGCATTGCTTACGTTAGGTCTTAATACGTCCATGAAGGCAAGCTCAAGCCAAAGCAATGCGGTCGTGGCCTATTTCTGCCGCACACTGTGCATGCGCGAACATCGGGCTAATTTATGCATCCCGAGTTTTGAGATCATGTATGCTGAGTTTTGAGCTAATGAAGATGCCATTTCAACTTTTGGCTAGTTTCCTGGATCAGCAAACGAGCTCGCTATTTTGTGAGATCGGGCTAATTTAGAAGCACCTTTTGTTACCAGACAAAATTGTTATAAAGAATTGATTGTGCCAGTACACTCCATACACTAAACTAAGGGATTGATAAAATTTCATGTGCAGGGGCTTCTTTTCAAGTGTGGCATTTTGAAACAAACACCCAGCGCTCATGCTGCCTGTTATACCCTATTAGAAAACATTTAAGTGAAATAGTTTATATTTTGTTGTCTTCCAAACATTGATGGAAACTTTCCTTATTTTGATTTTTAAACAGGGGAGATAAATGTTATGAATTGATATAACGGTTTGATATGATAGTTAAAACGTTCCTATCGTGACGATGCGATTCTGGGTTTCTGCAACATTAAAACAACCACGATATTACATGTAGTATGTATGAACGCTTCATACCTTCATGCAGTAATTTCAATTTAAGCTCAAAGTAGATAGATCGCCATACATTTCTAAATTCTTGTAGCATCTAAAAAGCTTTCTGTGCTCCAAACCCGAAACCCTGCCCAGGATTTGCCCAGATGCCTTGAACATGTGAACTATGACATTTGCAAAAAGGAGACGGTGAAATTGGTGGAAAATTGAGACGGCTCGGTTACCCGTCACTCCCCCACCTTATGTGTTGAAAATGGACATAAATATGTGCCATGCACTTATGCTATTGCAGTCTCAAATTTGTTTATGTAACCCTATTTTGTTCACCTATCTAGAGAGTTGTGGTAGCTTGGCTTCAATTTTAAACTAAAAGAGGTTAAATGAAATCTGAGTTTCTGCCAGGGTTTCTTAAAAGGTGAGAGTGCAGTGACTTGCCTCATGTGCTAGTAGCAAGTCAGTCACATCATACTAATTTTCTGTATAATTTGTCATGAATTATTAAAATACAAGCCTTCAAATATATACTTTTTTGATACTTGGGAAAAGAAATATATATTTTTTAATGAAATAGAGGTAACATGGACATTGGTAGTCCTGGGGCTGTATTTTATAACACCTTGCTAAGCCTAGCAAGTTTCTAAAATGCAACTAGCTACAATATTAGTAACCATCTAGGCTACCAAGGTTCCATGAATATGTTCCCTGAAGAATGTTAGATTCCATGACCCCTAATCCAGATGATTCAAGACTTGTGAATATCTAGAGAATGTTGCAAGTTTAAACATGTATGTATTGCATGATATTTATAGAATGTAATTTACATTTTTAGGCTTACATTTCTTTGCCATTGTTGCAGACAGGCCCACAGCACACATGTATGTACTGTATGTTGTATGTATGCCGTACATTTGTATGCATAAATTTGTCCTTAACCAATTCTTGATTACATTCAAACTACATGTACATGTTGACGAACAGTGTAAGAGTGTGAGATTTATGAAAATATGTATATCTACATGTATAATCATGTAATTCAAGAAGTATGAGTCATTAACAAAACAAGGCTGTGTATCAGAAAATGCAAATGACATACTGTACATTATGTAAATATAATACCTGAGGAGAAAGATCACAAGAATGATGTTACAGTCTAAAGATAGAAATGGAAAGTATCATTTCTTTATCGAAATGTACTCCGACATATCCGCAAATGAAGAATGATAAAATGTCACTTGAGAAAGAGCGCTAAGATCAACATTCACAAGACCCACTAGCATACATGAATGTTATATGAAGAGAGTAGAGGACACTTGGGCAAATAAATGGATGATTTATGTGGCTGAATATGAGTGAGCTTTGATACGGCAGGAGCCCCGCTTGGCATTGTTTGCCCGTCTGGGATAAGATTTTTCCCTCTACTCCCACCCGCCCCCTGTCTCTCATGGCTGGCTGTTTGACTGGATAAAAGGCATGCATTTTGTATGCAGAGACTGTGACGCACGTGCAGCGCTTGCTGGCAGCGGGGCAGTTGGGTGTGCATAGCAATGAGGGTGGCTGCTTGGTAAAAGGGGGACACTGTTTTCTTAGGTTGATTGATTACACTCCGACATGTATTCGATGTAGCGGTAGTGCATGAACAACGTACAAGGATGCAGACGTTTTATGCTGCTTAGATGTAAGGGTCTAATTCTGAATGCTTGTTCCTTCAGAAAAAATAATTGTTGGATTTTATTCTTGAGGGATTCTCTATAATTTGTTATTGGGTCGTGTGCTGTTTGCTAGTGAGAAATTGCTCATGTTGATCAACATGTAAGGAGTGAGCTTGAATGGAGAGCTCATGTCATGTGACGTCGATGATGAAGTAATGTAGCATTACATGTTTATTGCTTGCGATATGCAATGAATGAGATGTAAAAAATGAGCATGAATTAATGAGAGTAAAATTTTAAATGTGTTACATCTCAAAGATTGTTTGGCAAAAACTGACCTTGCATCACTATATATATATACTCTACAAGTAGAGAATCATCTTGATACTGTTGGTCCCTCGCAACGAGTTCTGTATCTTTCTATGCACAGAGCTTACTTCAACGTTATCAGACTTTATCTAGGCTGATACTTAACATAATATATGATTAATGAATTGGATTTCTTCTTTTATGGATCATTGTAACCCTGAACTTCTGATACAATTCCAGTCTTTTCTGAGTTGTTTATGCATACTGTACATGCAACATAGGACTCTGCATGAACAATCAACATAATGGATGTAGAAATGATCAAAAGATATGAACATGTATTCTTGTTAATGTACTCTGATCGATTTTATATCATGTTCAGCATACACATGCTTATGTATGTATGTATGTATGTATATGTGTATATATGTACATTTGTTTGTATGTATGTATGTAGAGGCACCTACAGTAACTTCTTTGTCATGCCATCTGATCTAAGTTAGAGGTGAAAATATAGTAGGATGCCTACAATAGCATGTGTAGTGTTATGGCATGTCAACATGTACAGTATACACAGTATTACAGTGACATGGCAATCTGTGGGTGTGTTAGGTGGAACCATGGCCTGTGTACATGTACATGTCCATTACGTAGACTGGTGTATCATGATAGGCAGATAATCAGATTAGATTATTATTTCTGTCGGTCAGCTCTCAAAGCCGTGCATCCCTAGAATGCTGGAGTAAAGAATTGGCCATGTAATATCCAAGCAGATTATGTTAATATTAGAGTTACATGTACATTATAATGCCAGTGTATTATGATGGAGAGATAATCAGATTAGATTATGTCCGCCGGTCAGCGCACCAAGCTGCGCATTCCTGGATGCCTGGACCAAGGAATTGATCATGAAATATGCAAGCAGATAGAGTAAATAAATGACCATGATATAAACACTAAGGATACTGTTCATTGAGAGCTCTTTTCAGATTCAGCATATCTAAAGCTGTGTCAGTGACCTTGATCTTTAGAGTGCTAGATGTTTGTGTATGTAAAGATAGTTACTGCTCTGGTATGGATAATGAATGCATTCTCAGTGCATTTCGGCACTGCACAATGCTCGCTCATAGTATCATGTCCAACAGGCATGCTGTTCACAAAGGCAGGCTACATGTACGTCATTGTGTAAAAGCTGGTGAGCTGGTGAACACATCCATCCTTATGATAAAATACATGTACAAGAAATGAGATAATCTCAACTGTTTTTTGTTAAATCTTGATGTCAAACTCCCATGTGTCATAGTAACTGTGCTATCTGGTGGTTAGCCATAACACATTCATCCTTATGATGTCACAGAGTTAAATGATCTCAACCATCTTTTGTGAAATCTTGATGCCAAACTGTTCATAACAAATGTGTAATAAATAATTATAAAAACTATTTGTCCCTTTTACAGGTCAGAAAATATTTTTTTCTTCTAAAAACCAAAGAAAAAGATACTGTATCAGAGCTTCCCTCCAATAATAGAACTTCAAACTAACTTTTAACAAAATTAGAGTGATCGCTAGATTTTGAGGTGGTTTTGGGCAGGTCATCCAAAACCTATAGGGTAGAGATCTCTGTGTGCTATGGTCGGCATTGGTGTGCTAAACAGTGCATGCGTTCAATGGGAGCAGTGTCTGAATAGCATGCGGACAGGAACAATATATGATTATGAATGTAGACTATGGTCCTTTCGTTTTAAACGTAAACAAGAATAGTTTTTCACTTTTCCTGAAAATATTAGGGAAACTTTGACTGTAGATTTCACACACGTTATTGTTAGGGTTTACTTTTGATTCCTGCCGAGTTTCATGACTATTTCAAATGGGACACTCTGCGTTTAACGCATTTATCCTTATAATATCTTGTGTACAAAGTTAGATGATCTCAACCCGTTTTTGTAAAAACATTACCAAACTCCCATTAGCCATTATGTCAAAGATGTTTTGTCTAAGCTTGTACATCAATTTACCTGTAGCAGTAAATTATCTGATGATTTTTGTTGCCATTTTTGGATTGACCTGTGACCTTTGACCCCACAGCCCCATAACGATGACCTTGACCTGCCTGATGACGAGGAGCTCCTTCAGAGCCTGGACCTTCATTCCATGATCCTCTCCTCCCGATCTCATCACGACGTCGACGACATGGACTCGCCCGTAGTCACTGCGGATGAAGTAATTGAGGAACTTGATGAAATGTTCCAGGTAGGTGGACGACCACATTTGCCTATTTGTTTCTTACTGCAATATCTATGTATGAATGTGTAGTCTGGCTTTCAGACATTCTAATTGGCACACTCCTTCTGTGTTTACCGCTCTGACATGATATCAACATGGAAGTACCAGTGCATCGACAAGAGCATACGGGGGGAAGAAATAAGTTGGAGGTCTAGAATCAAGACTAATTAGTTTCCCTGTACCTGCCCATACACCGGCACATTCACATGTGCATGCCCAAGCAAACACAAACACACACACACACACACTTATACACGTACACAGGGTGGTCACCAGAAAATCTTTTACGCATGGCTCAAAAAAGCAGAATATCACTTTTTGTCAGACATCTGTGCTGGACGCGTGGTACACAACTACGGAACGCGTGGCTCAAAGAAAACAAAAACAATAAGAATAATAAGACTGATACTGATTTTACGCATGGTGCAGTGAATTTTCACGTGGCTCACAATCACTTTCTGGACCCGACGCGTGGTGTTTGCACCGCATGTTTTCTACACTGGGGACCACCCTGCACGTACATACACATGTACATGCACTCACACATAAAATTTATAAACAAGCAGATCACTTCACACCTACATCCCCACACGCACACACTTTAACCAATACACCTTAATCCCCAAAGAAACAATAATAAACCAAGCATTTTATGTTCCTTCTTACAGAAAACAATAAAACCAATGACTTGTTTTTTATTCCTTTATAGGATGGAGCACACTATCTGTAATACTACTGGGTGTATGCCTAAAATTTCTTTTCAAAATTTTAATTTTCCCCAGAAAGCCCTTTCACTAAAAAACAATATTGCTGTCCTTTTCCCCAACCTTGCTCATGGAAGAGTGTCGTGTGCAGAAATCCATCAAATATTTGAAAGGGCCAGAAAATCAGATTTAGCCTCTGAACTAGCAACAATATCTTTGTTAGAGGTATTGTTCGCAGAATGGAAAATATCCCAACGGGGTGTGAGTATGCATTCTATCAAATGAAAGTGGTTGTAATCGTGGTAACATCATAAAATGGAAGAGGATGAGGTAATAGGAGTCCAAATGTCCCTGCGGTCCTGAGAACTTATGCAGCCACGTTCCTGCATTGGCGGAGTACATTTGCAAGGGACTATTTCAAGCAGTATGTAGAAGACTGCACAAGTTCATTTTCTTTTTTCTTTCTTTCCTAAACACAGTGCTTACTTCTCTGATAATATCTCACTGAGCAATAGTCTCTACAGAAACTTCAAATGCTGTAATGAATATTCTCAGTCCCCAAAAGTAGCAATGATGTAGGCTGTGATCATGAAGGTGGTGATGGCCCATTTTTCATTTGACTTGTTGTGATGTTCTTATCAGTATGGCATTATACAGCAACCCACTCTTTCCAGCACCCCCTTAGTCCCTGAAAGTAACATTGATGTAGGCTAAGATTGTGAGGGTCATGTTAGCAAGATGATGTGGGCCCTGATTATCATCAGCTAGATAAGTGATGTTAATACCATACCATACACCCCCTCTCCCCACCACCTGTTCGGTTTCTGAAAGTAATATTGATGAAGGCTACAAATCCAAAGGTGATATTAGCCCCACATTTTCAACTTGATAGTGATGTTTATATCAGTTTATATTCCACATACTAAGAATGTTGCTATATGATTGGTCAAGAGTTGATCACGTGATGAAGCGTAGTTTTTCCCATCTGATCACCTGAGAAGAAAAGTTCGTTACACTGTAGGTGATAGTACTTTTTGGTTTCGCTGATCTCTTCACTCCTCACAGTCCTAAGGCGTGATCGATATTTTGAGTACGCGCGAAATAAAAGTGCGTAGCTCGGACTATCGGCGCAAACGACACCGTGGTGCGCATTAAAATTATTGATTATAGCACGCTGCGCCGCGGGCGTACGTACAAAGCAGGGCAAGCCTTCCATTTCCCCCACACAGTATTTCACCAAAGCAAGTGTGCAATTCTCTACCACCTCGTACCAAAATTGACCTAGAATTTCACTTTCCTGTGATTTATTAGAATTATGAAGAGTATTCTCGGAGGATGTATGTTCTCACCGATACCGCACAGGTAAGAGAATTTCGATTACTTCTTGCTTTTCCGTCAAAATCTTACAAATTAGCGTCACTATGTCATAGTGTTCGTTAGAATTTGTAGAGTCTATATAGCAACGTGTACAAAGTCAATTTGCTTCCGGGTTTCGGAGCGTCGCGTGAATATGTAGCCGCACCGACACGAACGCTTTTGTACGTTAAATTGTCATTTATTTTAAAGATTGTTGGTATCAGATGTGGAATATAAAGCAAATAATCAACTTTGGGTTTCAGGCAATGAGACGAACTATCACTTCCTCGGCGATCTGAATGTATACGCTATCTTTCCTCAGCTAAAAGCTTCGGAAAGATAACTACATCCAGATCGCCTCGGAAGTGATATTTCGTCCCATTACCTTCACCGACGTTGATTATTTGCTTAATATCATGATACAGGAACCTCTCTTTCCAACACCCATTTTGTATTGATGTAGGCTAAGATTGTGGAGGTTATGTGGGCCCTGTTTATCTTCAACTTGTTAATGATGTTCATATCGGTTTATCATTATATAGCAACCCCTCTTTCCAACTCTCCCTTTTTCCCTGCAAGTAACAATGATGTAGGCTATGATTGTGAAGGTGACATGGGTCCCATTTTTTCAACTCGTTAGTGATGTTCAATCATATCGGTATATTCATTATACAGCACACTTCTTTCCACCGTCCTCTTAGTTTCTGAAAGTAACATTGATGTAGGCTATGGTCATGAAGGTTATGTGGACCCTGTGTTTGCATGACTTGTTTGTGATGTTCATACCGGTATGTCACCCTACAGCTACCCCCTTTTTCCACTACCACCTTAGTCCCTGAAAGTAACAGTGATGGTTATGCTGAGATTATGATTGGCCTTTTTTGGTATTTCTTCTTTGTGATGGTCATACCAGTATGTTATTTTACAGCAACCCCCTCTTTCCGCCACCCACTGAGCCCCCGAAAGTAAGAGTAACGTGGGCTACAATCCTAAAGCTGATGCGGGCTTCGTTTTTATACAGTACATGTTTGTGAAGTTCAAACCAGTATTTCATTATACAATAACCCTCTCTTTTCACCACTCCCATCCCTGTCTGTACCCACTCCCCGAATTTAACATTGATGTAGACTCTGATCATAATGGTGATGTGGCCATGTTTATGTCCGACTAGTTAGTGATATTCATACCGGTATATCACTTTACATAAACGCCCTCGTTCCATTACCCCCTTAGTCCCTGACAGTAACAATTGAGTTTTTGACTGAGTTGATATATCGTGAAGTCACGATATGACTTCAAATAAAGTGGAAATCATTGAATAAAGCCATAAAGGAGATAACCTGAAGATAAACAATGATGATGAGATGATGATGATGATGATGATGATGATGATGATGATGATATTGATGATGGTTATAATGCTTTTGATGATGATGATGATGATGATGATGATGATGATGATGATGATGAATAAATGATGATACTGATTAAATGATGAAATGGTTTTGATAATGAAAGGATTACGATAATCGCAGTGAAATGAGAAACACATCTAGCATTCTTAACGCTATCGTCTACACCATTTGTCTTTGCAGTCAACAGACACAACGCCAGATGAGGTTATAGAAGAGGACAGGCTCTCTAACATCTCTAGGGAACTGCAGGCCTTGAGGGAGCGATCCATGACCACCACGAGCTACGAGGAGAGCAAACTAGCCCAGGGTATGTCCCACCTTCCCCCTATCACATCACCCCCCTCCTCCTCCTACTCTTCCCCCACCCCACTCCTCCCCCCCCCCCCCCCCCTCTCTTGACACCACCCAAGCCCTAGTCTTAGCCACAATACTCACAGAATCTGGATAAATAAACATCAATGTAGTCTAGATATGTTCTCTTTTTTCCTACTTATTTTTCTTTCATTACATACTATGTTTCCCATTATAAGCAATTCTCCCATAATGCAGTGCGCACTGACATCCTGATTATTTTTGTGCGGTCATGTCTGCTTCTGGTCTTAGACACTAGTACACTAGACTAGGAGCAGATATGACAGCCCGATAAATCAGGATGTCAGCTTGCAGTGCATCATGGGACGCCTTCATTATATACAGTATGGAGAATTTTATTACAAATTCTGCCTTATTTATGTAAACTTCATGACAAATGTTCAGTTCAACTTTGAGATTGGGGTATTTTCCTCGGCTTTTAATAATTGATACTAGCAGCTCTGACGTAAGCAAGATACCTGGGATTTGTTCCAGCCTAAGCCTGCCTGATCTCTTGTTGTCAGCTCGTTCTTATAAGGATCTTCGCGCAAATCTCTTATCCCCCTTTCCCCACATCCTACCCACCATCCGTAGGGCCGTCTCCAACAGAACACGGTTGCCAATTAATGCGCTCATTCTGATCTGGAAACTTTAATCTTAACTAACACCCACCTACATGTAAACGGATACCTCAATAGGAAACAAGTGATGCGATATGTTGGGCAGTGAGTTTCAAGAGAGATTTCAGTGGCCCAGATTCCTAGCTTATTGCCATGAACATGGGTGTTAATTATTGTACGCACAAAAAAATTACATCTAAATTTCAAATCATTTCCTGTGAAATAATTCAACACACCCTGGATGCTGATGATGAGTGTGGGTCTGGCTACCTGTTTTTCCTATTGTGTGGTACACCCTGGGAGGGAGAGGAGCTATTTTGCTTGAATGGTGGTTTTCACATTACAACATACTTGATGACATTACAGAAAGAGACTATTGCCAGACAGCAAATAAAACAATATCCTATGGAGGTGTAATCTGAGATCGACCTGATAGCTAGACTCATATAGTGTTGTATACAAAAATTCAATTACGCGTCCATGTGTCTAGGTGTCGCGTCAAATCTCAACACAAAATAGGTCTTCGGGACAACCCGCCCGGCGACTGATCAATCAAATTTAGATGAGACGGGAGAAAATTTGACGATGAAACAGAAGAAAGGTAGAGTGGAAAACAAGCCAGGCATGACACACTGTGCTGGGTTTGCAGATAATGTTGAGTGCTAACTGAAGGCCATGCATGGGAGGCGTTCCTAGATGTGCAGTGAAGGCCGTGGACATGGATGGACGGTCTGCTGGCTTTAAAGATGACATGCTGTGTTCCCCACTCCCATATCCGCTCTCACTCTTCCTCTTTCAATATGAAGAACAGGTGTATCACATTTCCTCTTATCGTGTTCGGAAATTGCCTGAATGTGTTTTCTTTTCTCTAGACTAATAAAAGATTCATCAATCGATACAGAGAGTGACGATAAAATTAGAATTAACATTTATTGTCTCATTGTATGAGCACTTATCCTTGGAATTTAGGACATCGAAATCTTGAGATATTCCTCTAAGAGGCCAGCACTAACCTGATAGTAATGCTGCTGTGCAGGAAGTTGCAACTTTAAGTCCCCAAATGTCTCCAACTTGAGTGATCGTTCATATTTAACCACCATAAGAACACTTATGTCTTTGCAGACACCTATTTTAATGAATAATTGAATGCAAAGTAAAGATATCGGCTACTCTTAGTAAGCGTATTTGATATGTATTTATATTTATAGGGCCTTCCTTTTTCTTATTCCATACTTTGGCTCCTGTCATTTATTTTATTTATTTATTTATTTATTCATTCCTGCATAGTTCACCAATAACAAACAGTGTGATACGAACAATGACATATAAAGTATACATGTGACAAATAATACTCTATTAAAGATATGTACAAAGTATCAATACATATATATACTTGTACACAGTTAAACATACAATGGTCTGGCAATATAAGCTTACAGCTTGAAGGGTTGCCACACCTTTCTTATCAAAAGAACAAAACAAATGCAGATAAGATAACACTCAATATAACATGCACTAAAAGCAATACTTGCTTGTTTTGATATATAACCCTTACCTTCACTTTATACAAAAATATTATAAAGAAAATACAAGCAAAAATGAGAAGAGATGGGGGAGGGGGGGGGAGGAGGAGAGGTTGCCCAATAACCACATTAATATGGAGTTGTCACATTCATATCAAAATATACATGCCAATGATATGAAAAATACAAGAAACAGATACAAAACAAACCAAAAAATGTCAGAACCAGGTAAATGAAAAGAGGGACATTGCAGCCAAATGGCAGGCACCGGAAAATACGCTTATTTTATTTTCAGCGAGGTAGTCGTGACCTTCACTTGACCTCTAGAACCGCGGAAAACGTCTCCTTTTCAAACTGCGATATCTTCATGAATATACCATATTTTCGTACACTTTCTTTTGTAACTGTATGTTGGAGGTCGAAATTTACCAAGTATGAAAAAACATTTCTTTAAAATAGGCAGAAAAATATTGTAAATTCGAGATAAACATGTGGTTCTAATGAAAATAAAAAAAGATAAAATAAACTCTATATTTTAATGTCAATCGCTTTTGAGCCCCTAATATTTAGAGGTCATCTGAAGCGGAATTTATTGTACTTTATGGAGATACCATTATTTTTCAACCTCCCCCCATAGAAGGGTCAGGATCCAGCAAAACATCAACCATGTTCAAATCCAAAATGAGCGAGATATGACGAAGTTGTGAACGATCCTACCCAGCCAATCATAGTCCACGATAATAACGAAATACTACCGGCGATTCAAGTGTCGCTGACTATGATTGGCTGAGTATGATCGCTCACAACTTCGTCATATCTCGCTCATTTTGGATTTGAACATGGTTGATGTTTTGCTGGATCCTCACTCTTCTATGGGGGGAGGTTGAAAAATAATGGTACCTTCATAAAGTACAATAAATTCCGCTTCAGATGACCTCTAAACGTTAGGGGCTCAAAAGCGATTGACATTGAAATATAGAGTTTATATTCATTTTTCTTTATTTAATTAGAACCACATATTTATCTCGAATTTACAATATTTTTCTCCCTATTTTAATGAAATGTTTCTTCACAGTTGGTAAATTTCGACCTCCAACATACAGTTGCAAAAGAAAGCGTACGAAAATATGGTATATTCATGAAGATATCGCAGTTTGAAAAGGAGACGTTTTCCGCGGTTCCAGAGGACAAATGAAGGTCACGACTACCTCGCTGAAAATACAATCCCGGCGTGTTTTCTGCTGCCTGCGGACGAATATCGTTTGCGAAGTCCGTATGATTTCTGAAAATTCGCGTCACTTTGAAGACGAATTGCACAAATGTGTTATTTTCGAGCCCAAACAAAACTGGAATCAAATTCTCCGCTAGAGTACTGGCTTTCCAAAGCTGTAACTGGTGTTGCCGTCCAATTTGTAGAAGGGTCAGGATCCAGCAAAGTCTGAGAGCTTACATATATATCGGTTGCGAAGTCCGTACGATTTCTGAAATCTCGCGTCACTTTGAAGACGAATAGCAAAAATGTTTTATTTTTGAGCCCAAACAATATTGGAATCAAAATCTCCGCTGAAGTATTGGCTTTTTAGAGCCGTAACTGTCGTTGCCGTACAAGCCATAGAAGGGTCAGGATCCAGCAAGGTCTGAGAGCTTACATATTTCAAAAAAAAAATGAGGCCTGTTTTTGAAAGCACATGACATAAAAACTCCTTTGCGGATTTCGGAAAAAAATGAAAACATTTATTAAGAAACATATAATCTCGATCCCTGCCTAAAAAATTCCTGATCAGTATGCTTACAGAAGACACCAGCAACAGATCTCGCGAGCATGTCAAATTCCTTCATAATCTAGGTGCAGCAAAATCTGCGCGTGAGATTTCGCGAGACGAAAAATAAAACGCTCACGATTTCTAAAGAACGAGCGAGCGCTGCCGATTGACTGATTGGGTAAAAAAAAATCTTTTAGTTTGAAAAACTGAATGCAAAATGAAGGTATGGGCTAGTTGAGTAATCATATGAACTCAGCCTTATATATAAAAAAAAAAATTGTTTTGTTTAATTTTCCTTTTCAGGAGGCCTGAAGCAACCTGCAATAAAAAATAAGTACACAATGGACAAACAGTGGATTTCTGTTTTGTTTCGTTTGATTGTGGGTTTGGTTCCTTCCTTGAAAAGACCTTTGTTTTTGTTGTAGGTCGCTGCATAATAAGTCATAAATAGCAACAAAATCAACCCAAAATTATTATTATTATTATTGCATTACCTAATAGAACAAATATTCATCAATATTTGTTCACCTCGCATGAATCAAGTGTTCTTTCTTAAAAAGCCACTAAAATATCACGCTTTAACAATTTCCCATTTTCATGATCTAATTCATCATTACTCTGGATCAAATCACAATATTATATATGTGCTCTCCCAAATGATGGCTTAATGCTTGTCTTATTGGAGATAACCCCCTTATCACTGGCTAATATTGTCTGGTGGGCATCTTCCAGACGTGGGTTTATTAGAGCTGGCCCTCGTTTCCTACCCTTAAATTAGATCAAACCTCTATTTCTGGCTGCTGTTATTGCGTAGGCTGGTAAGTGGATCCTTTGCCAGGGCAGGAAATAAACAAAGTAGAGTCAGAGCTCTATTCGTCTGGATATACATCATTATGCGTGACCATCTACACACCTTACACATTTACTGTCTACACTATTAATTGTATTGAATATTTGTACTTATCATGTACACTTTTCTCGCTATTGCATCAAATTTCTCCATTTCTTGCTTATGAAACTGTTGACAGAAATATTTTTTGGAAAACTTAGTACTCAACTCCTGTGTGAATGTGGAAAATGGCTTTTATTCCTGAATTCATTTGGATATATAATTCCTGATCATATTTTGGCCCGTCACTTGTGAAGTACCTATTAAATGAAAAGCAAGGCATTGGGATAAAAATTTAGTTTCGCGACTTGTCAGAACTGGTGGTTTAGTGTCATCAATAAATAGCAGTGGTTGAGGCTTCATTCCAGTACGTCTATGTGAAGTAAGAGCCTGACATTGAAAAACCATTAACATCGAAAACCCCTTCCTCATGTCACCTTGTTGGTCATCAAGAAGGTTTCGCATCTCAGAAGGAAGAGGGAGAAATATTGACGGGGCATAACATGGTCAAGAGAGGAGAGGGGAAGCCCCAGGGCAATATTCCTCTTCGTGATCTTTTAGAGTCACTTGATCCATCTCTATTGACAGGGCTTGATTGGTGCTACGGTGTCAGGTATCCCCTAAGAGATGTCCTTCGGTGCCCTTCCTCCTAACCCAGGGCAGTTTTTACTAGGGCAGTCTGACCTGTTCTCACAAATGGGAAAAAAGGTCTGCAAACCCACACAGCTGGCCCTGCAGAATTTTGGGAAAAATTTGTGAGTGTGAACTCAACTGTTTTGCAGTCATAAATTATATGGCAATGCCTCTGCACAATGTATAATGAAATCCCTTTAAGGCCCCATTTTTCCATAAGACATTGTTTTTTTATTCCTTGCCATGGGATTGTCGATACATATTTGTAGTATTGACCAGCTTATCTTGCCAGACTTCTATGTATTTGTTCATTGTGTAGAATGTTACAATAATATGAGTAAGCCAATATGCATGTAAAGATAACAAAACCACTGTCTCATAGTACATGTACATTGTTCGTGCTATAACACCTAACAACTGTATCTCTTCTGTACGTGACTAAATCCTGATGAAATTAAAGTGGTAAAATATACAGGTTATCACTTAGCTACCTAAACAAACATATGAATTAATGCAAAGCTATTACAAAAAAAATAAAATTCAACTACGCTAATTACTCATATTATGTGTCCTCGACAAACAAATGTGGAATTGCCCAATATTGCACTCGGCTGTAACATGATGCAGTAAAACATCACAGTGTAATTCAGTAAAACTTATTAGAGCTCCTGACATCATACCGAATGAATTCTCACTTTTGTTACATATGATAGCCTTATCCGAAATAAATATATACAATTCGTGCTATTTATATAAAATTCTATTTGATAGCTATGACTACCTTAATGTTTGGTTAGGTATGCATGGAGATCATAGTCAGAAAGAAATGAAGACACACCACAAGATTCTAAATTGCAAAATTTGCAAGGTTTTTAAGTATTCCTTGTAATCTAACATAAACTTTATAGCACTCATGCTCACAAATATTACTATAAAATATGATAGGAAGTATGAAGAATCATGTTCGTTTTTATTTCTTGGCAGTCCATCGTTAATGCGATATTTAGTAAACAACGCAGCGTGGGTATAAATTCTTCTCAGTTTATTTTTCCAGATATGAGACCCGACACCCATCTTAAGTACTGCCCTGTTAGTATTACATGGAGATAACTTGTCTGACATAGATTTAGTTTGCTCTTGCATCAATCAAGTAGGATTTGTTTTGATGAACTATTTATAAATAGACCGAGTACAAAGATGTAATTAAATACATCGTTTTGATCAGTACTATGAATGGGTAACTGAAATCAACAATTGTCATTGGGGTGTAAATTTAGTTCAACAATTTAAGTTAACATGCTCTCCACTCTGATAAAGCAAAATAAACATCCTACATTAAGTAAGGAACCGTGTCTTCTACTTACTTAAGATATCAAACTCTCAGAATGTTGAAGATCTTAAGATCTTAGAAACCTGAAATTTAAAATCTCAAGATACCTCATTACTCACACAATACATTATCTCTTCATTCAATGTTTCCTACAATTGGATTACACATATTTTCTAAATTTTAACTCAGAAAGTTATTTTTGTCATGACAATTTTCAATGAAGATATGTGTAGGGTACTATCCAACAGAGTGATTGTACATGTAACTAAAGCGGTTTTTAAGTATCATATAGTATCATATGTTTATCAGCTTTGTAAGAAAACTTTAAGTTCCCTTTAAATCTGATGAGGAGATGAGAAGCCTGTAATCTAATGGCTTACACGTTCAGGGGAGAAGAATGGAAATCAAATATGGAAAATGATCAAAACGCTTCTGCAGATGTTTTAACGTTGATGTCGTCTCGTCTGCCCTGCTGATTGCATTGGGGATTGTTTGGTTGGGGTTGGGGGGAGGGGCAGGGGGAACGTGGTGGGGAAGATAATTCAAGGCAAGGCATTGGATTCCTCTATGATCCATTGTCTACCCGCTTTAGGGCTCTGCTTACTTGAGAGCTGGAGACATTGAAATGATGCATCATGTTGAGACATATTCGTGTCTTTGTATTCGCTTAGCATACACGATGTGCATTAATACTGTGCAAATGTATATTACATTTTGAGAAGGTGCAATATGGGATGGGTAGGGAGTTGGTCGCGAGTGATCTTCAAAAAACACATTGTCAGTGAAATTGACACCAAATTACACCATTCAGCTTTCTTGGAGATATATGTAGAAACACAAGTTTGAATGTCATAGGTGGTATTACATATGAATAAAAAGAGAGAAATTAAATGTTGTGTGTTAGGAATACTGCTGAAAGCAAGATATTATGTTAGCAATATTGAGATGAATGTTGGTATATCAAGATTCTTATTATACAGGTGTAATCTGAGTGACTTTTGCAAACATAGATCAGGTTTCCCATTGTATAAAACTTCTTGTTAATATCTTTCTCGCCTGTCTTCTTGCCACATTCTCTATAAATAGAAACCAAGAACATGAGCTGTCTCTCCAAAGGTTTTTTCACCATTCAGTTGAAACATATATTGCCATTCTTTTTATTTTGTTATTGCTAAGTTCATGTAGGTAGATCTTTAATGTTTTGTTTCAAATTTAATTTTACATTGTCAAGTAATCAAATTATCATATTGGGTACCCCATTGCACAGAAAAGGAAGCATCACATGTCCTGTGAAGACTTAATGTCATTATATGGAGGAGCATAATTGATAATTGGAGTGATACCCATTGGCATGTGATGTTAGATTTCATGCGAATCCATGGCTAATTTAATGCTGCGACTCCATTGAATCCTGAACAGAAGACAAGGAGGCTGTACAATTATAGTCCATACTTGTCTCATGCTCTGTCATGTACCTTTGTGCATTATCAACTATATTTTTTTCTTATCAGGAGTTTGTAAGTAGTATTATAACTTCTAGGTAACTGTTAGTAGTAATTTAGGTCAATGAAAGAGTAAATGAAGTATAAGTAGTATTAGAACTGACAGAAGTAGTGTAGTACTTGAAGTGAATAAAGTAGTAAATGATGCTGTAGTATTTTTACTACATCTGAAATATATTATTCTGAAAGCTAGGCATGGATAGTGGATAGGTATGTTTTTTTTCCCTTCACAAAACAACATTTTTTTTTTTTTTTTTTTTTTTTTTGGGGGGGGGGGGGGGGTATGGAGTGGTAGGGGTGTTAAGGCAAGGGTCAGTATTTCTGTTATGTGCTCATATGTGAAAGAAAATAACATATTTTCTTTCCCAGAGAAAAAGAAGAAATATTTGTGGGAGCTTCTTGTCAAACCTGATATCGTGAAGCAAGCACAATGAACCGTGCTGAGCATAATACCTGTGAGATATCTGCATTTTTGCAGGGGCCCTTTATTTGCACTACGGGGGCTACATGGATCTCAGCTCCTGTGTGTATTTTATCCCCTGGGTATGTGTGCTATGGCAGATCCAGGAGGGGGGGGGGGGGGCGAAAAAGGTGCGCACCTGCTCTATTTTTGGAGTATCACACACTGAACATACATGTTGATGCTGCAGTTTCCAAAAAAAGTTAGTCTACTCCCCCTCTATTCTCAAATTTGCCATCGGGACCCTTTCTTTTTTATAGACTATTTATAGACCTTTAGTATGGTATCTTCCTCCCGACTTTTGTGTCCTTCTCTCCGCAACCCAGTCCAATCCTTAGCCCTTCTCTCCATTTATTCAATATTTCATATTGAACCCATGTAATGCAGCTTCAGGCATCTCACATATATTGAGACTATGTGGGGAGAAAAACATGACCTTTGGCTTAGAGTTGATAACAATGTTGCAATATCCCTCATGGACATTCAGATGGTAATAACTTTGCTTGCGTCATACCAGCTCTCATTTTGTCAATGCAGTGTGTGATATATGAAGAATACATTTTTCATGGTAGGAAAGGATTTGGGCTATGTCAAAAGTTGTTTTATAATGATAAAAGGAAGAAGAGTCATATAATTTGCGTGCTTTGTGTATTAAACAAATTTATACTGCTATGATATCCGGACCATGGTTAAACTAAACGCCTGTGGTTATCTCAAGACAACACTGTTATCCCTCGGCCTACAGCCTTGTAATAATATTGTTCTGAGATCACCTAGCGCCTACAGTTTTAGCTACTGGTATGTACTTCAGAGCAGTCTCTATTTGTGTGATAGATGAAAAAAAAAACCTGCGGACAGTAGAAAATGCAACCCTAATTGCATCTATTGATTATTTTGCCCAAACAAATCGATCATGGAGATTATAGCTGACTCAGAGTAATTAGTCATCAATAGTAGTTCAAGTCAAAATGAGCTACAAAACGATAGCATGGTGCTGCCAATGGTTCTCAATGCACTATGAATAGAGTTAATACAAAATGTGAAACAATAATGATAAAATGGAGATTGTTACATGCTATTTAAATAGTAAAACCTTTGGTGACACCATGTGGTTGTGTTCTTTCAAGATATCTGACCCACAAATGTGGTGAGAAAGGAAAAGAGGATAAATGATTTGTTAATTTTTATAACACTTACACAAGACTGTTTAGCTTTAGTATTCAGTGTTTAAACCAAAAATAATGATGAAATTGAAATAGAGGGAAATGATGTTGATGAGAGTTGTGAAAGGAGATAGTCAAAGTGTGGTGAAAATAAAGTAAATTTTGCAACTATCTACAGGATTTATCCTCTGAATGACGGACAGAGCACACTGCCCAAAACGTCGAGACTGATATATTCTCTTTTTGATATTGAAAGAAACCTATAGCTAGTTGCAAAAGTTACTCTCTTTCCACCACACTTTGCTTCTCTCCTTGTTGTTACTGAAAGTTTTATTTTTTTCTAAATGGTATTTATTAGTACACTCTCAACATGGAAACACTCAAAAAAGACTTAAAATTGGAGATTGTTATGTAAACGGTAATAGATATAATGGTATGAGAAACTGCATGATATTCAAACTTTTTTGCAACATGTCTATGCCAAATCATAAAATAAATATTGGAATGTGTAGCTCTGAAGAGCCTTTTTTGTGAGGGAAAATGTCAAAGTATAGAGTCACACATGTATGTGGGAATCCCCCTCCCCTCCTCCTCCCCTCCTTTTTTTACCCCTGTCACTAGACATATTTATTTATCCATCAATCACCTTATCTATCCATCTATATCGCTACACTCTGTCAATCCAAACCTTCACCCTCAGCTTATCACAGCTTTATGAAATCATTAACCAATTAGACCTGGTGTAATCATATGGGCCAATGCCCCTTCCAGACGAATGATAAAGCCAGGGTAGACAGAACTAGTCCACATCTAATGAGGATCACACAACACTCGCAGCGCATTCACCACCTCCCAGATCATGAACATACCCATAGTTTAAGAGATCAAATTCTGCCCCTAAAACTCCCCTTTAATTATTTTGTGCATTCATACCTCTTTCAAAGTGGCTAAGTTCTCATAGTTGTTAGTGCTATTATTTGATATGATGGAAGTTCTTTTTATTTGCTTTTAAAGTACAATTATCCCTGCAGACTTGAATGTGTAAAAATACCTGTAGTTTGGGGAAACAATGGGTATTTTGTTATTGGGGATTATGGGATATTACTAGAAATTTGCTTTCACACAACTAAAGTAACAGGTGTTTTCAGATTAAGGTAGAGTACATGATGAGAATATACCAGACCAATGTTTTTCTGATCGGTAAGGTGTGAAACCACGTTATGAGCACTCCATGTTGCAGTGTGCTACAGTCTACAGGGCATGTGCAGCTGGGGACCAAGTCTTCACAACACATACATGTATGCACATGCCCCCCCAGAACATGGCCCCAGAAATCTCATTTGGGCGGACTCATGAAGCAGTAATATGAGACAAGATCCAATTTGGTTTATGCAGATTCAAGTGTTCTTAAACCCCTTCTCTGTTCTTCTGCTTTCCCATCTTTTATCTCCTCTTGCTCTCTCTCTTCTCTCTCCTCTCTTCTCCCTCTTTTCCTCTCATGTCTTTCCCCTCTTCTCTCCTTTCTTCCTTTCCTCTCTTTTCTCTTACCTTCTTCTTTCCTTTCCCTTTCTCTTCTCTTTTCTTTTCTCTTCTTTTTTCTTCTCCTCTCTTCTTTCCTCTTCTCTCCTATTCCCTTCTCTCCACTCCTCTCCTCTCCTTTCTCTTATCTTCTTCTTTCCTTTCCTTTCTTTTCTCTTCTCTCTTCTCCTCTCCTCTCCTCTCCCTCTTTCAATCATTGCTAATTCATTTGTACTTAGAGGCACAAAGACTTGTTTAAACATGTTCTAGACACAATTCCAAATTAAGATTCACCTTTTAGTAGATTACTCTGAATCTATTTTCCTGTGACTTAGATATTAGGGCCCCTTAACATAAAGATGGATATCTTTAAAGGTAAAGGTTTCCGATCAATCGCAAATTTGAAGGACGAATTCTGATTGGTTACTGATCAGTCTTTTGAACAAAAAGTGTATGCAACAATGGTGTTGATTGGCCATTGCCATTTTGCGATTGATCGCAAACCAATTTGTTACGGGGCCCAGAAGAGAGAGGATTGGTTCATTACATATTTCTTTACAAATAAAAAGGCATGGAAAATAACCATGGAAAATTGCCAATCAGCTCTGACACCTTGTGACTAAAAGAGAGGTATAGAGTGACCCAGGTATTTCTGAACCAAGGGATTATGGTAATGTAATGCCTAACAAGGCCTTAGCTATACATTTTCCCCAGACATCTTTTATGCTTGGATAGGATGTATAATGCCCAGAGTACTATAAGTAGCTGTATACATGAAAATCCTTGACTGCTGAATCAAAGTGGATATCTTATTTAGTGTGATGACTTAATCAGAGGAGCTGTTTGCTGTTTGTCCGACTATTTCTTGGCTCTCTACAGATTATAGGATTTGTTTCAAGCTGCTGTTTTGAACGTCGTCAGTTTTGAGTGGACCGTCTTTCTAAGATTTTGTTATGAAAGACACGACATTTTGCTTTCCGAGTCTAGGCAATGTCATTCCAAAAATTGGTATGCTTTTGTTGCTGTTAGTATTCCTCTTACATGTGTGGTTTCTCAGACCACTTAAATGCATGTGAAAAAGAACCTGGCCTTTCTAACACATGTAATGATATGGCAGTAATAAACAATGATAGTCACATGTCATTGATAACACCATTTGTCGCCCATTGGACTGAAAGGCTTATTCATCAAGTGTATCACACGCTGCATATTGGATCACACACAAAACATGCAGTGTACTTTTTTTTTTTTTATCAATATATCATCCATGTACGGACAGCGCATGCAAAGAAGATGCATGAACCGACATGAAGCATACATGTGTTAAAAACCACCCCTACTAATGAAACCCTGAAATTGACCAGATACGTGTATGTGGTCAGACAGTCACAAGCTACATGTAGCGTGAAAGCTGGCACAGTATTTCTGTGTGTGATTGGCCAACACCCCACTGCTGCATCGTGGGATGGGATGATGGGAGCAACACACCCACCGAGGGGCCTCGCCGATGTGTGATTCACAACGAGGTGTATGGTATGATAATGGAGAGAGTCCATGTCACGTTCGTAGATGCCCCGATCGCTGACTCTGGGTTGTGACCAACCAAGTCTCTCTACCCCCCCCCCCCCCACCCCCTTCTCTCTACCAGATATTACGACACAGCTAAGAGCTCCGTTCCCTCTCTCACACATACACACACACATACACACACACACACACACACACACACACACACACACACACACACACACACACACACACACACACACACACACACACACACACACACACACACACACACTCTCTCTCTCTCTCTCTCACCTTTCCTCCCCATTAGTCATTCCCATGCATTTCACCCTCTCCTGCTCTCATTCCCCAATTTACTCTCATTTTCATTTGTTCCTCCAGTTTGACTCATGGTATAACAAACATCTTACACACAGCTCCATGATATATCATCATTTTTCTACCTGAATTTCCAACAATTTCATTTATGAGAAATATATCTTCTATATTCCTTTCTTTGAGAATGTTATGTCACCATGCAAAAGTATGCTCAGTATAAATAGCATGTTATTTCATGTTTTGTACCCTTAGTCTCACAGTGTATTACTTGACTGTGTTGTGTTGTTATGATTGCTACTGACCCCGTAAGCTGATGTGTATTTCATAGCTTTATCTATATTTAGCTACTATGCAATTTACGAGTCATTTTGATCAATAGTATGAGTATTCACAAGTGGGTTTTGCCTTCATATTTAACATGTACCAGTTTGGTATCTATTCTTTTTCTGAATTTGATTGTCCCTTTGGAATCCTTTGAAAACTGTTGAGACAGACATTTCACCTTACATGTACACACATTTATAACTTGAAGCACAAAAATCAGAACATAATACTGATTATTCACAGGTTCTACATGAATGCTTGGACTTGAATGTAGTTTGCCATCACCACTTTCACCAGGCATTTAAAAGACATGTATACAAAATGTTTAATATCGACAAAACAAATTCACAGGAATGTGTCAACCTATGTGTTGTCTATACGAAGATGTGGGCAGTTGATGTGCAAAAGGTTAATGCTTACAAGTAACCCCATTATCTGTGGGGTGAGGCAAGGTAAACCTCAACACGTTTCAAGAGGTGACGTGAAAGCAGCGTCACTGAGCCTTCTTTGAATCTAAACTGAAAGGAGATAGCGGGCTGTAGGTGTGACAGGTAATTATGCATCACACAGGATGAGAGAGGGGCAGTGAGAGGGGGGCACTGTAATTAAATACACCAATCTACTCTACTTCACACACCAGTGTCGACTACAGAAACTCAAGATATTATCACGGTAAATTATTCTGGGAGAGCTGAATTTTCTGCAGCCTGCCTTTTTGACGTTGAGTCTAAAGGTGAAATGGAGTTTAAGAGGGTAGCCATATTGGTTATGTCTTATTGCTAGAAGCTTGCATTGAAGTCATCACGTGCTAGCACACATTCTGCATGACACATTGCAATATTGACTTCTATGATGGGTATGGTTGAATTTATGGGCACAAGGTGATCTCAAAACTATGCAATGACCAGAGATGAAGGGCAGTATATTTAATTTCACTTTTTCTTCTTCTCTTACTTTTTCTTGTTCTCTTTATCTTCTTCTTTTCTTTTCCAAAGTGATTGTATTGAGAAAAAAAAAGATCTACATTTTATCATTAAGATATGGTCATCGTAAGTCATTGAGAGCAACACTCCATTGAAGACTATATCAAAGGATTGATTGAATTCATACTTCGGATTCAAGGTTTATATTTCCAGCTAAAGAGCAGGTAGGGGAGATGGTAGGTTGATTTGCTGTGTAGTAGATTTCATCATATTGTAAACTAATAGAGATCTATTTCTTTTACTGTTAGCAAAGGGGCTAGGGCTTTTGAGTCTTTGTAAATGAAATGTGATATTGTAAAGTAACATACATGTAGTTACAAGCACTAATATTGTTTACTGGTTCCTAAGAATCGTGTCATTATTATAAGCTATGCGGAAATGTGATGGATAGTGATGCTGCATGGCAAGCAGCAATGCAGGTCCAACTTCTGCATGGTCCTCTTTTTCTTTACTTATTTTCTGAAAGATTTACAAAGATTATATCAACAATAACAATGTTGTTATATCACAAGAAATGGTTTTGCAGAGTGTGAGCTTTACCACACCTTTATTGCCAAGCAGGCCGCTGTACTTTGCTGCCTCCCAAGAGTTCTAGCCAACCCCCAAGGTGAGTGTGGGAAGTTGGCTTGTTCTGTGCTGCAACATTGGGCGAGCCACTGTTGAAATACAGCTGGGAGAAAGATACCTGTCGGCAAACAACAATCACTGAATGCAAAAGGCCTCCGCCGTGTCACCCTATGTAATGGATACTTTGCCTTCATAGGACGCTTGCACAACACCCTAACGATACCAATACCACGGATACATGTATATATATTGAAGATAGTCATAAATGATTAGCTTTGCTAATGTTTAGTCAGGTCATTGGAAGGTTTCAAGCTGTATCAAAGCCAATGATATAAAAACATATGTGGAGGTTTTAACAGATGTCTTTCAATCATATCTGATTATTCACGTCTGTGACTTACCTTTTTGTCGTCATCCAAGAGATTGTCAGGGTTCATCCGTTTGGCTTAGCACATCCTTCCAGAGCTTATTTAACTGATATATATCTAGCATGCTCTTACATTATCAATGATCTGAAGGAAGAGAGAGAGAGCACAAAAAAATATGAAAGGAAGAGTAAAGGGGGGGGGGGGTGGAGGGAAAGAATGTTAAAGGGAATGCTTAGTAGTCCTGGGGCAAGTCAAAACATGGGCAGGCCTACACTTTGATCCACACAATATAGGCCCTGTTTTTTTTTCCACCAAGCTTTAAGCTACGCACTACTTTACGCATGAATGTGCTCAACGAAACACCCCAATTTGTTCTTGTTTTAACAAAGTGGGAGTTAATTTCCAACAATCTTATTTAAATTTGACATATAATAAACTTTGTAGTCAGGCACTTGTTAACAACAAAAATTTTAATTGACAAATTTCAGATTTCATCTTCAGCTGATGGGAATCAAAATCATTGAGAATCTGATAAAGCACAAGAATGGGTCACATTCGTAGTTTAAGAACAACTTCAAGAAACAAGCCCCTGCTACCTGGAAATGTGCATGAGTAGTCCAGTTGGAAGTCAAGGCTGCAGGATGAAATGTTGCTCAGCACCAGTGGTCAGACAGCAAACATTTTCTACATCCTGTTGGATGCCGACTACTAGTTTATATTCCCTTTAGCTAGAGTAGCGACAAGGTACTGAAAAGTTGTGACAGATGGAACGAAATGGAGAACACTGTGAGAGAATAATATGGAAAATAGAAGCAAAAGGAAGAGAGATGGAAAAGCAAGATGCAAGGCAGAGGGAAAGTCAAATAGTGAGATGCAGAATGTAGATGGAGAGAGGGGATAGAAAGTGAAACTATCCAGTCAAAATAAAAGTAGTAAAAATAATAGTGTGTGTGTGTGTGTAAGAGAGAGAGAGAGAGAGAGAGAGAGAGAGAGAGAGAGAGAGAGAGAGAGAGAGAGAGAGAGAGAGGGGGGGAGGGGAGAGGGAGAGAGGAGGAAGAGAAAGGGGGAGAGAGAGAAATAGAGAGAGAGGGGGGAGGGGGAGGGGAGAGGGAGAGAGGAGGAAGAGAAAGGGGGGAGAGAGAAATTGAGAAAGAGAGAAATAGAGAGAGAGAGAAATAGAGAGAGAGAGAGAAGGCAGCACCCAGAATTCGACAATTCAATTTAAGCAGCGAACGGAAACACAGTATCCATGTACAGTTTGTTTCTCTGAAAATTGGGAACATGAGAAAAATATGGAAGTGCACATATACCGGTACATGGAATTGTCATACTAAGAAACAGGAGACAGGAGTCACAGATGGAAAGGTAAATACACTTCTAAGTCTACAAAAAAAGTCAGGAGAAAGAGTACCTGTTATTGACTCATCCCAGCTGATTCAACATGTTGATATAAGTAAGTCTAGATGAGAGCATCTTGTATCGTAGGGATGAAGATGGAATCTGCAAGGTGATGCGTCTGTTATTGATTAGCTTTGCATCGCTTGAAGTGCACTGATTATTGGCACGTGTTCAATGGAAGTAATTGATAAAGTACATGGGGGAAGTTTCAAAAAGAGGGGAAATACTGATGGTTGTCGTACATCACATGGACATTGATAGATACCAAAGCATTGTATTGTGACTTGTAAATCTTGTTCATCAGTGATTGTCTAAAGGTTAAAGGAAGAGGACTTGTTCGTTAAGAGTGTAAAAAATGTCAAAAACTGCATAACTTTTTTTTTTCAAAAGCTGGTTTCTATTGATTCCTGTAGCGCCCTACAGTTCTAGCCCATTTCTTTCTATTTCCCTTCAATTTGTTAAAGACAGATGCTGTGTGATATGGAGCTTAGAATGTGGAGAATGATCAAATGCAATGTGCTAAAATTAAATGTTTGGCATTTTTATCAAGGTATCATGATGATCAGTCATGATGGTGATAAAAGGCAGAAATTATTGGAAAGATTGATCACAATCACGTAGCCTGGAGTTCATACAAATCACATGTCTGCTAAGGGTGTATATGTACATGAATGTAGCATTGTCTAGTTCATGTATTTTACACAAGGACACAAGGACAAGTCATACACATGCCATAGGCATGTTAGATGATTTCTAGAATGTAGGTGGAGATGGCAATGCAGGCAGTTTCCAGAAAATGCCCCACTTTCTTGCTATCTGTTAATTTTCCCTGAAAACTCAAAACCCCTCTTGTGCTTTCTATTCTTTTATTATTTTCCTATGAGAGTGTATAATAACCTTGAGTTTCTCAAAGTATTTCTATCATTAATCAGCAGTTGTACTCCTTTTTTTCTGTGCCATTACTTTACTCTATACAGAACTGCAGAACATGACGCTAGTCCAGGCAACTTCTAGAAATTCCTCACTTTCTTGCTCTCAGTCGAATTTTCTCGAAATCTTCATCAATCTCTTTTGTAATTTTTTTTTTCATTCATTTTTTTTTGCTGCCCAGTGCATTGCACAGTCTGGAAGGAATTAAGTTGAAGTAACAACAGTATCTATTGCATTTGAATTACTCATTGGATACTGATTGATATTTTCCTCTCTTTCTTCTGTGTCTCCTTAAAACTCTGTCCAGAACTGAAGAACATGACGCTAGTCCAGCTGAACGAGGTGCTGGAGGAACTAGACCAGACCGTCAAGGAGTACTCAGAAGTCCTGGTCCAGCAGCTAGCCCTGCGAGAGGACCTGGACTATGAGAAAGAGACCAAGAACTCGTTCATCTCGGCCCTGCTGAGCGTGCAGAACAAGGTCAAAGGTCGCAGCGGGACGGGCAATGGCGCTGTGGGCAAGCAGAAGGCCAAGCAGCAACCCCTCACCCTCCTCAGCAATAAACTCAAGCTCAAGAATGGCATCGAACCGGGCATGGTGAGCACCTTAACCCTTACATTCCCAGTCCCAGAAAACCCTGTTGACTTACTACACAACTTTATATCAATGGTAATGAGAGAGGTTAACCCTTACATTACCAGGGCCCTATTGCATAAAACTTACCATTAATGGTAACTCTGCCATCAATGGTTACTACAATGGTAACAATGCATGAGAGCCAATTAAATTCAAGGTATCCATAAAAGTTGACATTGATAGCTAAGTTACCGTCAATGGTAAGTTTTATGCAACAGGGCCCAGACCTTCAAAGCCCCATTGGTTTACTAAACATCTCCATGCCAATGATAATGAGGGAGTTAACTTATCTTGTATACTGCAACGTAGAGGATGCTCTCAAGCATTTTTGTGTAGTACTGTTACCAAGTGGTGGCCTATGGCACACATTTTACCAGTAAATTGAGATCTAGGGAGGAGATAAATGTTGTGTTGGATGATACATATCTTGTGACACTGTAGAGTCACTGAAGAATCTTGGCTTTCAAAATATGTTCTCCATAAGATTAGTACAGTATGCCATTTGACATGTAATCAGAGAGTTTTGCTCATGCTGTGGTAATATCACAATTGTCATAGCCTCCTTCATGGCCTTCCTGAAACAAAATTATTATGTGTTTGTGTTTCTGTACTAATGTTCATTTTTAAATGGTTGATTTTCTCTCTTTGTTTCACCTAGTACCTGACAACGAGAATACCATACCACAAAGACGCACCACCAGACCTGGAAATCTTGAGAATAATAACAAAAAGTGAGTGTTTTTTGGGTATATCCTCCATCAGAGATTGAGGCATTTCAATGTTTAAAGACAGCCCGTCCCTTTTTCAAATCATCACAAAACCATCGAAACATTGGCAAAACATATAAGTGTTAGCAAGCTGTATATTCATAATTTGAAACTGATACGTAGTGTTAAATTCAAATAATGCATGCAAACAACGTCTGATTAATAGTCTTTACCTCAGGCTCTTAGCAGTTTGTGTTGAAATATCTGATTTATTGATTAATCTGCTTATTAAATTATAAAACGCATTATGAAAAAAATTGTTCTACAGAAGGAATCATCTCCAAAGTTTGGTAATTACTCAAAAAAATTAGGATTTCACATATGCATAATAACCACATAGATACTGTAACAAAGACTAATACTTTTTTCATAGTACGAAAAAAATCGGTTTGAATTTTAATGCCTGAAATTTTTACATATACAGAAAGCTTCAACATGCTATATTCTTAGATTTGGTCTTGAATCACACTTTCCTTAATTTACGATCGTGATAGACGATTTCAAATTTTAAGCTTGTAAAAGGGACAGACAATCTTTAATGCCCCATTGGCATACAGCAAAGAAGATGAAGCTGCTATTCGTAGTATAGCATCGTCATTGCTGATAATAGACAGGCCTCGTAGCATGTATGATATACATGTACATGTGGTTAAAGACTATGTCAATCAGTGTGTAACTCCCATCCTATCAAGCCCCCATTGTAATCGAGCATGCATGATGACGTACAGGGCTGTTCCCACTGGTCTGCATATCCTGTGCTAAATGAGGGATATAATCAAGCATCCATAACGACCTATGGGACTGTTCCCATTGGCCTCTATATTCGGTGCGCGATAGGAGATACATAGAAGCACCCGCAATGACGTATGAGATTTTTTCCCACTGGTCTGTATCCGGTAAGCAATGGAAGATATATTCACACACCCATAATGACATGTAGGACTGTTCTCATTGGTCTCTATATCCTGTGCCAAGTGGAGATACGTTCAAGCACACGTACTGATGTATGGGACTGTTCCCACTTGTCTATATACTTTGCTCAATGGGGTATTACATACAATGCAATGTAAAGCGGATCAGGGAGAGATTTTGAGGGTTCAATGCCAAATAGTTGTGGTTATTGAAATAACCATCTCTGAGGATATTGCTGAAATACTAATAATGCATGACATGAGAAAAAAATTCACATGGAAATTGCAAAAAAAATGTCTGAATTCTTTCTGATGTGATGCTATCTTAGAGACTGGATACTTTCCAAAAGCTCAGGTAGTGGGGACATACCTGTCATGGGATGGGATGGATAAGCTTCACCTGCCCCCAGTAGGGTGATTTTTTATTGGTAATGTTCCTCTGATGACAAATCCTTCTGGAGTTATATGTTCCACCAGCACTCTGTCAAATGAATTCCCTGGACAGAGCTCGACAATAGAGGGTGCCAGAGAGGAAATGGAACCCAGTGGATGCGAATTTCACAGGTTCAAACCCTTTTCAGGTTGAATGTAGAGAGTATGTGTGTATTAAGTTGTGCACTGATGTCCTGACATGACTGATGACATATATTTGTTTTCCCCTTTCCTCTATGTCTTTTTCTAGTTGTCTTTTTCTTCTTCTTTCTCTCTCCCCTCTCTTCCCTCAGTTTTTCTCTCTTGCTCTATCTCTTTCTTTACATTCTTCTCCGTGCCTCTCTTTCTCCTTATGTTTTCTCTCTTCTTCTCTTGCTCTCTCTCCGGCCTTCTCTCTCTCTCTCTCTGTCTGTCTCTGCCTGCCTCTCTCCTTCTCTCTCTCTGTCTCTTTCTCTCTCTCTCCCTTCTCAATTTGTCTCTCTTTCTCTCTTTCTTGCCCTCTCTCTCCTCTCTAAGTGTCTCTCACACTCCCTATCTCTTCTTCTTTCTCTTCCTCCCATGCCCTGTCCTGTCTCTCCATCTTTACACTCTTCTCTTTACACTCTTCTCCTGTTACCTGTTGTAATTGTCTGTCTTCTCCAACTCTTTTCCCACTTACACCGCATCTAATGTTGTAACCGTTGCATCATTAAGACGCAAGCACGCCTTGTCTTTGTGATTAAATGACATCCGTGATCTCATGTCTCATATTTCAGTCTTGAAAGCAATTGATGAGGACAGCAAAGAAGTGCCTGACTTGCTGACAAACTACATCTTGAAAGGTTTGTTTGTTTCTGTAAAATAAAATAAAACGGCATGATACACTGTAGTTAGGAAGTCATTACGTTTTTGCAAACATTTGTTGATATCATAAAATAAATGGAGATCCAACATAGAAACTTTGGAGTGTTTTAATTATTATTAAAAATGTAACACCTTTTGTTATGCCTGTGTTGAATTGCCTCTCATGTCCATGCAAGTAAATGAGAATGAATAAAAAGGAGTTGCTATGGTTACTCCTTGCTCAATCTGATGTAATGATATAAGTTATATTGTACTTGTCAAGACAAGAATTGGTTTTGTTTGTAAAATAGTGTATAATTACACAAAGTTATGTCACCATGGTGATTGGTCGCACAGATGTTAATTTTGGACTTCTGGTATCCTAACCCTCGGTATGCTATAATGCTGATAGTTATTGGGAACTTACATGGATGGACTTATGTATGTATAGGACTTCACATACATTTTTAAGACATTCAATTTTAGACAGCATTCATGAATAAAAATTTCCAGGGTCTATATATCAAGTGTTCTGCCATGACTGATGGAACATGAACACAAAATGTGTCCCATACATTAAATTCTGTGTATTGTTTTCCCTCTGCGTCTTACTGTACCGCAGTTCTGTATCCAGCCGGTGCAGACCCTAGCCAGGCATCTTCACTCTACGTCGCTCAGAGATAAGGTGGCAGATCGGAACACGACGGAGCAACTCGGAGACTCAAAACTTGCTGCATCATCCCTGCAATTTGAGATGATTGTTCTTAACATTCTCTTGATACTTACTTATTTGGGGGGAGATCTAAGAAATAGTTCGATATGTGTATATATACCTTCCACCTCCTATGGGCCAAATGTTCTCAGTTTGGTGCATGCACTTTATCCGTAGCATGATGCGAGATGTTTGGTGTGTTGGTGGTCGCATAGTAGAGTTTTGAGATTTTCACGCTGATAGCTAGCTGTAAATAGTTCCAACCTCTGAGCTCTTGCTACAAAACCTGTACAGGTCAAACTGAGAGATGGTAGCATATTGAATATGAAGCTAAGATCACAACAGAAAGTTGTTTGTTGTCATATACATCCTGATTATTTGCAAAGCTTTGGTCTAAGAGAGGGAAGGAGAGACCAAAACACAAAATAAAATTCGATTGAGAATTCATTCAAAAGCATAATTATCAGGTAGTTGTGTGGTTGCAACAGCATGATCAGTGTTCAGGATGTAGACATTGAGATATTGGTATTATCAGCATTATTTTTGAGCAGAAAAAAACAACACCGGTCAGACATTTTTAAAAACTTGATGATGCATTGAAAATGCAATTAAATCAAAAAGTAACATTTAACTACTTTCATTGTAATGAATTTAAAGTAAAATAGTATCATATTTGAAGCAATTGTAGTCACTCTTGTACAGGTTTTGTAGTAATCGTTCATACTTGTGTTAGATTTGTAGAGGAACCAGACAAAAGAGAGAGTGGTTTTGTGCTAAGAAGGATGTCATATGGTGTCAACTGTTACAGTTCTGCAAGGATTGATTGATTTGTGTACGAGACATCAGAGAAACATGTGTACAAAATAGTGAAATTCATATTGGTCACAACAAAAGTTCAACTAGATGCAATTGCATGATGTAGAAGAGCATGAGTTTAGGTAACACTTTGTATCCACCTCAAGAAAATTGGCTGATAGCTTCACAGTACAATCTTCATTACTGGTATGCAATTATTCTGTACCCGCCACCAAATGATGCTGATATATTGAAATGCAATAGAAAAGTTTTAAGTTTACCATGGATATGAAAGATACTATTGTCTGACTTCAGTTCCATATACTCAGTGATATTCTTACTTAAATCATAAGAAATCATCTTTTAGAACAAAATTTACAAAGATGTTTTATTGTGAATTGCTACCACATAACCAAAAATGGAAAAGTCGTGTCTACTTAACGGAACGTTGGTTCATATGGTATTACAGATATTGTATTATTCTGTATTTATTTGAAAACAACCAAACATGTATGATATTATCACCAAACTGCTTACAAATATTTAGGTAGTGACTGGACTTGTTGGTTTGTTTATTGGAGTAAGTTGGACCGACCCAACTTAAAAAAAACACTCTCAATATCACCAAGCTGTGTGTCAGATCATAGTGAATTTAAATTCAACTAGTTAAAAAAAGGAGGTTGGCCATTGGAGTTACCATTTATGCAAGGCATTGGATCAAAATCAGGTCATCTTTAAAGGGGTGTTTATTCTCAAAGGGAAGAAGTAAAAATACTTGTAGTAGATGGTTGTGGAGGTTAGCTTTCACTGAAGTTCAAACTTTGAATGCTGTTTTGATAGTGAAACTGTCTCAAAATGAAATGAAGTAACTGTTTATAGATAAAGAGAAGGAGGTAATAAGTTGATATGTATGAGAGTATGCGAATTCCTGTCTAGAGGTGATACATTGATTGCACATGATATTAGGCATTAGAAGTGTGAATTGTGAGCATGTACACTGTAGACTAGAGCAGGTAAATTACTATAAAATGTATCATGTGTAGCTGTAAATAAACCCAAATGAAAGAGGGTATTATATATCTGTATAGATTTTTCCATCAACATTTTAAAATATTTATTGTTTATGTGTAGGTAATGCTATATGCCCCCATCTCATCAAACAGTAAGGAGCATATGTTGTGCTTGTTTTTAAAAATGTGTGAAATATACAGTTTTGAGAATTTTGATTATATTAATGATAACATTGAAGGAATATTAGTGTCACATGATTCATTGTAGTATTTGATGCCAAGATTGGTGATTCGCTTTATTTTGGTAATTTTCCAATCACTTCTCCACTGCACACGATAGAAAAATAAGTATTCTCAGCTTCATGATAGTTATTCTCAAAACACATAAGTATAGGTGTATATTCTCTTTCTTTTGTATTATTTTTGTATTGATATTCAGCTATATGTCCATTTTCTGTTTTTGTATCCCCTAGTACAGAATTTTTACAAATGTCATCTTTGGGTCAACATGGTTTTGTTTCCCATTTGTATGACACTTTAAAATTTCATCAAAAAAACACAAATTTACAGTAATATGCAATTTTCTAATTGATTAAAAGTTTTGACGGTGGAATCTGAGGAAATCATGAAAAGTTAGCATAAAATAAATCCCTGTAAAATGTGGCAATTGATGTAAGTTCTATTCGGCATTAATTTAAGTCAATATTATTTTTTTGTATGTTTGCATAATAGAACATTGTGTTAATATACCTCTCGTGAAATATATTTTGCTATGCAGTAGCCTATGTTTTGTGCTTTGTCCAAATCCACCTTCTCTTACTGTACATTGTTACCATTGTGTGTGCTGAATTTAGTTTTGTTATACGTTATCTTTTTGTAAAATTACCATTACTTTGTTCTAATTATGATTATACCACTGCATATATTACAATTTGCAACTCTTATGGTGCCAACTTTAGAATTTTTGTTTGAAAAATCATTTTTGTTTTTAGGTCATATCATTTATATTTTCATATGATTTCAATGTTATGCTTATCAAAACATCATTCCTTGTTCGTAAAAAGTCATACTTCAACAAGAGATCTGAAGAACTGTGTCAAATGTGTCAAGTACCTCTTGGAACTAGTCCCAATTAATATTTTGAGTAATATCAAGTATGTGTCATATTTTTTTGAGGTCACAATCAGTCTTTTTTTATAACAGTAATTTTATTGTACCAATTCTGACATGCTTTCATTTATGCCCTTGTAAAATCATCTTTCTCAGTATTGATTTGAGCACCGTTGGAGAGACTTTAATTTCATTTTAATAGATATCTTGAATACAGATTTAAGATCGAATAAGAAGAAGGTCATTCGGATTTGCCTCAGAAGGTGTACAGTTCTGTTTTTTCCTACTTCAATCATGTGCAATTGTAATTGTAAATAAGATTTCTAAGATTCTTTTTTTATTTATTTATTCCATGTTATTATTGTGATTGTTATTTTGCCAATCTTTGTACAAAATGAAACTCAATGTTTATAATCATCTGTGTCTTTGTCTGTGTGTCTGTGTGTTATTTATGATATCCAACAATATAGAAAAAGTTCGTACTGGAGCAAAAACAACTCTTTTTTCTCACTAGAAGTCAATATCAATTCCACCAGTTGTAAGTCAGAGTTCGGTCAGTTTTCAACCAATCAAAATGATTCATTAGCAGACTTTCAATTGATGTGAGAAGTCCATTGCCTAGTTCATGAAGTGGGGCCCATTAGTTCTATTTGAAAGGGTACACTTTGTGGTATTTACCAATATTAAAAAGTTGACATGTCCTCATAAAGTACCTTAAACACCCTGCTTTTCAGGGTGCATTCTTCATTCGCACAATATTTTATCTCAACGGCACCATGAGTGAAGCAAATCTTAATTATTATTTTCCACCAGTTTATTTGCAAGTCTTACAGTAATTGTTGATAACATCTGTCTAAACGGGAACACAATTTTGGGAGTATGATACATGTTATAAATAATTGAGATCATGTGAGAAGTATGTACCATTTAATTGTAAACGCACATATTTTCTATAGATGGATGCCGAGACTTTGATACACTACATACTTTTGCTGTAGCATGTTCTCAAACTACATTCTAGATTCAAGAGAAGAAGCCTGGAAAACATTGAGTGGTCATGGAAGTAAAAATGAATGCATTAGGATTGCCTGTGGGAATGGAAGAGTCTTTGGCCCTCTATAATATACCCGTAAGCGGTAAGGCATTTTTTTAATTATTCACACCATGGCACAGTTGCGTCATAGTGTCTGGTCATCTGTCTCAGATCTCTTGGTAGTTGATGATATTGCCATGAGGAATCTAAGTCACTCAAATCCTGTGACTGTAGTAACGTTGATGAAAATCTGCATTGACTTTCAATTTAAACTGCTACTAATATTTACATTGGCTGGCAAATACGCTTGATACACAGTGTAGATGATATTAAGATCTGTGCAACTCCTGTCGAAGTGAATCCTGATTCAAATGTGCTGACAATTGTTCTACAATTGAGCAAATGTTGCAGGGTTTTTTTCATGGATCTCATGTTGGCATAAGTAACAAGGCGACCCTTGTACTATGAAAGTTTGGTTTTGAATGAGTTTGGTTTGAATTAATTGCATCATTTTTATGTTCATTACGTACAGAGTCTTCCTTGCGCCTCTTGTTGAATCACACATTGCTCTTGTAGGTTTCCTTTGTGAAGGGCGCAATTTATTGGATGCCTCTGTGCTGTATGTAAAAGTGACATCACCTAGAAGTAGAATTTAGTGTGAGGGATGTGTCCCAGTTCATAGTCGTCACAGATCCATTCCTAATGTGCAGCTTGCTCTCAAGGGCATATATGTTCGCATAGACGATGAGATATACATACATCTCTTCAACGCACAATTGTCATGTTGGTATTACCTGGGGTATCGTGTATGGTATCTCATTGTAAGTTTTCTACCCATCAATTATACAATGTGTAACCCCCAAATGAGTATGCGTCATGTACCCAATTTTGTATAAGTTAAGCACTGACATTGAATTGATACACTGAATGATCCAAATGAAAAGCATTATTAGAATGTTTCAAAACACTGAGTATCAACCATATTGCTTGGATATCATCTGCATTTGGAATCTGTGAGTGTATTATATCAAAAAGGTCAACCTAAATTTCAAAATGTGAAGGAAAAGTCAATCAGAATTTACAGTTATAAGAAAAACAATCTTTTTATAGAAAGATATATTGTCGCCATTTTTGATATCCTCTGTAGCCTCAGTGTATATATATTAGCAGTGTATCATCATTCAAATTATGTCAGACTTTGCCTAATATGTGATGCTTGAAATGTACATTAGCAAAATTGCAAGGTATGTAATAAAATATGTAATCAAAATTATGATTGAACATATCAGCCCATAATCTAAGGCTTGAAGCACACTCAAAAAGAAAAATGTTTTAAGCTCGGAAATGCAGTTATATTATTAGTCATTCTTTTTGTACTGGTTTCATCTGTTATAAGGACATTGCTCTTGTGTGAATAGAGAATAGGATTAATTACCCGCAAGGTCTTCACATAGGCTATGGCATAGTTCAGAACGATTGAAATGTGCATCCCCACTTAATGATGGAGATTACAATCCTCCTGGTTGTCATGGCATCTGAATGTACATAAACAAATGTTTATTACCTACCTTCGTGTGATACTTGTACATCTTGCCAAGTAGCCCTTTATTTATTGCTTTGTCAAAGAAAAAAAAATTGCATATCTGAGTAACTGTCATGTATGAAAAACTGCAAAAAAATTTGCAACGAGAGTGACAGGATGTTTGTACTTGTACTTAACTGATACGCATTTATTCATGGGTGGAAAAAAAAAGGAACTTGTCGTGTGTATGTTCCATAGATGTGTAGCTAGCTATTCAACGTGTATACTCACTCAAGAAAGGGAACACTTCAGAAAGGAAGATTTCTACCTGTCTTACTCTGTGTAGTTGGTATAGTGACATGAAGTATGGTAAGTCTGATATACAAATTACAGCTCTGATTTAAGTCTGTATTGTTTGAATGAGTTTAATAAAAGTCCTATCAAGATAATACTTTGATGCATTCTTGGAGTATGTTTCACACCATAGCCTTGTTGCATAAAACTTACTGTTGATGGTAACTTTACCACTAATGTCAACTTCTATGGAAACCTCAAATGTGATTGGCCATTGAGCGATGTTACCATGGTTATTACCATCGATGGCAGAGTTATCAGTAATTGTAAGTTTAATGCAACGGGATCCATATCTCTTTCTCTAGGCCAGTTACTATGCTGTGGTGTCTGGTAACAAAGACTACACCCCACGAAAGGGGAAAGCGAGTGGGAAGAGGGCATAGTCTTTGTTACTAGACATAGTTGGTAATAGACTTGGGTTGTGTCCATGCACACCACAGCCTACAAAGCACGCTTAACTTTCGGAAGGTTTTCACTCTTCTTCCATCGATATGACTGCCTCTGGAAATTCAAGAGAAATACTACACATTACAACATTTTTTGCATGTTTTTGAAAACATATTTTAATACAGTAGCAGCACTGTCACTCATTGGAAATCCAATACCAAATACTGATGGAAAAACAAATCTCTCTGACAGAGTGTTCTGAAATTCAAAAGGTAATCGAAAAGTATAAAAATTCAAGTGAAGAACACTTTGTTGTAACAAGCATTTGCTCTGTATAATGTTCACTTGAGCGTTATTGCTATTTTTGCACACATTAGTAGATACAATTTCATCAGTTATTATTCACATACCCAGTACTGAAAACATGGGTCAGGGAAAACGACTGTTAATGGAGCCATTGAATCATTTAAGACTGTCTTTTACAGACACTGCATAGTTTAATGTGTCATGATGTAACTTTGCTTTACTTAAATCATAATACTATTGTTTTACAAAATAAAAATGTATACCCTTCAATTTTACATTTCCTATTTGTCAGTGATTGTCACAATTAGCAACTTCACATTTGAACGGTAACAACTTGTAAGGTATATCAGGAACGTTTCCCCAGAAACGAGGCCTTGATATCACTTCTAATTCATGACTTGATTACAAATATGTTCAAGCTGGTATCGCAAGTGATGGTCTAGTTGTGATGAGCTCTCAACTATCTCAGATAGATCCAGGGTTTGAAACCCTGTCTGGGGTACACACACTTGGATATGGCGTTATGCTCACGTTTGTCCTCATCATTGGGTACATGGTAAGTTTTACTTTATTTTCCCAAATAAATCTCCATACCGAATAAAGGGGAAAGTTGTCTCAAAATGCACCGCGCAGCGCATGGTTACAATCATACCAATTCTAGTCTAGCATATGAGAAACGTAGTGTGCATGATTGCAAACATGCGCTGCGCTGTGCATTGTGGGAAAACTTTCCTTTTATCGGGTATGCAGAAGTACACTGACTAGCATCCAGTGCCAGTGGTAGCCAGGGAAACAAATCACATGCTTTGAGTGGTACTTGTGACTAGGAAAACACTCCATAAAATCATATTATACAACTGCTACATTTTTAATTACCGGTATATAACCAATTCATGAAATGAAAGAACTTTGTAAACTGATGGAAGCCGACAAATCGATGCATACCAGGGCCCTGTGTCACAAAGAGTGAGTTGCATTAGGTAGCAACTCACCTTATCACAAATCATCACTGCTACCTATTGTAAGTCCAAGTCTATGCATGATTTTGCAATCAATCGTACAGTTACGATCAATCCACACAAGCTACAATCAATATCAATCCCAAGTTACCATCAATATCAATCGTAGGTTCTTTGTGATACAGATTTACAATCAATATCAATCGTATGAGCAATAGATCTGGGGGGGGGGGGGGGTCACCAAGCTGTTCGTAAGCTATGAACGATTTTACGAACGACTGGTGATCCCTTCTTGTGCTAAATCAGATTCTCAATGAACATCGCTTTTTCTCAATGCATTAGGGCTAAAGAACAAGTAATATCAGATGTGATCTGCATGAGACTCCCATGCCCTAACAGAGGAAGGAGACCTCTGAACTACATGGATTGTATTGCAAGGGACATCGACAAGGGATACCAAATAAAGGGGAAAGTTGTCTCAAAATGCACAGCGCAGCGCATGGTTACAATCATACCAATTCTAGTCTAGCATATGAGAAAGGTAGCGTGCAGGATTGCAAACAGGTGCTGAGCTGTGCATTGTGGGAAAACTTTCCTTTTATAGGGTATGCAGAAGTACATTGACTGGCATCCAGTGCCAGTGGTAGCCAGGGAAACAAATCACATGCTTTGAGTGGTACTTGTGACTAGGAAAACACTCCATAAAATCATATTATACAACTGCCACATATTTTAAATACCGGTATATAACCAATTCATGAAATGAAAGAACTTTGCAAACTGATGATAGCCGACAAATAGATGCATACCAGGGCCCTGTGTCACAAAGAGTAAGTTGCATTAGATAGCAACTCACCTGATCACAAACCATCACTGTTACCTATTGCAAGTCCAAGTCTATGCATGATTTTGCAATCAATCGTACAGTTACGATCAATCCACACAGGCTACAATCAATATCAATTGCAAATTATCGATCGTAGGTTCTTTGTGATACAGATTTACAATCAATATCAATCGTATGATCAACATATCTGGGGGATGTTTCACCAAGCTGTTCTTAAGTTACGAACGACTTTACGAACGACTGGTGATCCCTTCTTGTGCTAAATCAGATTCTCAATGAACAATGTGTGGTCGCATTTAGCACAAGAAGGGATCACCAGTCGTTCGTAACTTATGAACAGCTCGGTGAAACACCCCCCTGTAGTACGACTGATCTATCGATCGTAACTCTTTGTGATATGGGCCAGTCGTATAAAGATTTGTGAATTCAATCAGTTCTTTACCCTGGATAACTTTTAATACCATAGTGGTAAATTAAACATGCATAGAAGTGTTTTACATATGTGTACATTTCATGATCAAGATATAATCACAGAAATTTGAATCTGAAATTGACTAATAATAAATGTATTAACAATTCCTCTGTTGCATGATATGGAATGGAGGTGAAAAAGGCAGGAAGATGTTTTTTCCCTCTGTGTTTCTCTTTTTCTTTCTCTCTCACATTGTACAAAACATACTGTGCTTTACATTTAGTTCACCAAGAAGTCTAATGTAAAGACAGATCTCTTAAATTGCTGCGAGAGAGACAGAGAATGGGGACAGAGGGAGAGAAAGAAACTGATTACACTTAATTTTCTATCAGCACATAAAAGAGGAAGAAAATGTCATTGCATAGAACCGAACTTGGGTGATATTCTGAAAGAAACGGAAAACCAAAACTGTCTTAGCTTAGTCACTTGGTATGCTGAAGTGTTTGGCTTAAAGGACATATACTGTACTGGGAAGGCAAAAAAGCCTTCAAAAAGTAATTGTGAGCAATCTTCTTGCCAATGGTCTAAAATTCATGTATTGTCCATTTTAGAAGCTTGATGAAAGTTATTTGCCTTCCAGTGATCCACATATGGAGTTATTAATGATTAATGATTAAATCCTAAAAATGTTCGGGCCGAACATTTTGAGGATTTGTGATTTAATCACTCAAAGTCAAAAACTGCATCAATAGGCCAATCACAGTTTTGCATTATTTGTAGGGAATTTAAGTCCGAACCTAAGTCCAAATCTTGGTGCGTTTTTCAGAATACCACCCCTTTTACAAAGGTAACAAGACACACAAACAATCACCTGGCAAGACAAAGAACAAGTGTGCATTCAAACTTTCAAAATAGAACATTTCAAACTGAAGTGTTCAAGTTGCTATACAATGTGCCTTTATATACAAATTTTGGTTTAATACTTGCTACAAAGTATTAGCATTGCATAGGTAGATAGACAGTCAATGTCATACTATATTTGCACATTAGTGGAAGAATAATATACAGTCTTCAAAGTCCAATATAAATGCAATTTAAACAGGCTTCACCAATATCATATAATCTACACATAATTTTCAATACTGTGTTCTCAAAATTGCAACAAATGCAGTAGCATACTTTTTGACATCAAGTCAATGCTACAAAGTGGACGGAATCGAGTGCATCATAAAACAAAAGAATATTTACAAACCTACATGAAAGATGACAAAAACAAAATGAAAACATCAACTTATGGCACAAGAAACTGAATGCGACAAGTCTCAAACAAATGTAGGAATATTTGGACTTCCTAGTTTCACAGTCAAAGACTTTCGCATGGCAGTATCAGTTCATTATCGTTTATGAAAAAGATGTAAAAAACTAATTGCAGTTAACAAAGTATGTAAAATTTCAAAAGAACTAGCCAACCGCAAATTCAATTCACTTTTTTCCCTGCTTAAATATACATATGTACATGTATTAAAACAAAACATTGTCTTATTTTGGGGGACACTGGCCAGGCAAATGTTAAAATATCTTTTGATATATCTCTTAAACTGGCACAGAGCATGTAAAATGTGTCTCTGACAAGTCCATCTTAATACTAATTTTGTTTCGATATATCTCAGCAGCAATAAAGTAGCATTTGCATCAGTCTCTTAGTCGCCTTTACAGAGATGGATGAATGCCAGAAGACAAGACTGTGAAGCATCAGAAAGCAGGAGGTGCTTCCGATGCTAAGCAGGCAAGAGCAGGATTCTTCATCAATGCAGCTTGAACAGCTTGTTGGTGGTGTGCATGTTGTCCACATACCTGAAATACGGGACACATTTCACTTTTAATGATGGAATAGGTCACAAACTATGACATGTATAGATATGCAGGTCCTACATCTGATATATATATGGCCATATTATCCACAAATCTATATAAAAGAGGAAACAAATCAATTGTAATGACAACATACTTTTTATAAAGATTATGAGCTATCACTCATTTCGATTGGCAGATACTTACGGTGAAATGACCATTCATTCCTTGGATATGTACAGTTTTAGTTTATATTACTCAGTATTAGTTGTGAAAAATTGTTTTAGTTGTGAAAAATTGTTTAAATTCAAGTTGTGGAAATAAACGAATTGAATTATTAGTCACAATAACAACAGCTAAATAGGATTAAATGTGCTTGTAAATTCTCACTTTTTATAAAAATGTATTGCTTATCTGCTCAATTTACCCATGCGAATGGGAGAACAAAAGGGTCATTCTAAATGAAATTATGATCACCTTTAACAATTCATAGTTGTTAAATACTGTGTTCATACCTAAAACGGTGTGTCTTACAAGAATCTTATCGGGCCTTCTGGCTACTTGCAGGCATAAATGTTAAATATATTTAATGAGAAATGCCATAAAATGAAAAATAACAGCGATTGTCTACCTGGTCATTGGGCTGTTTATATGTGGGAATCTGGTCTGCCTCCTTCCTATCATGGGCGGTGCAAAGGCGTGTCCCGTGCCCCAGTTAGGTGGGCCAAACCGGCAGGCTCGCCCTTTGGAAGGCAGCATCTGTCTCAGGGTAGACCACTCCTCAGACCTCGTACTGGGATGCGAGACGTAGAGCTGACTTTCCTCCCCAGCACGGGAGATCTGTCGCAGCGAGGCCTCCCCCATCGGCACCCAGGCGCAGTCCGCGTTGGGCAGCCGCCGCGGGGCCAGCAGCTTCTGGCGAGGCACCGGGGCGGTGCTGCGGAGATCGGTGGGGATGTACCGCTTGTTCACCCAGACGGTCTCGTGTCTGTCTCCTTGGATTTGTACCTCGTCTTGTCTTGGTGCGTCTCCAACTCCTGGCTCTGGGGACTTGTTCGAACGGCCGTAGTGCTCGGCAAGGAATTCATGGTAACGCCATTTATGGGCACCAAAATTTCCCATGCACTGAGCCGTCATTTTGTTCTAATTTGTGTCCCCGTCGAGCCGAGATTTATGTTCACGAAATTATACCAATACACCTGTTACACACTATACCGCCCGGAGTAGAAGCCACTTGTGTCACCATAGAGACCAGACGCGTACGCACCATGTCACAATAGAATGGTAATGTACATGTATACGCGCTGTGCGGTTATCAATGGGGAGGGCTACATTGCGTTATGTGCAGGGCTGGATCAACTCGCATATAACAAAACTTGTGAATTACAAAACGTCTTCCCTGCCACTAAAACTACATTTTAAACTTATTTAACCCATAATGCCCCAAATAAATGGTTATGGCAATTTATTTCACTATCATTCAGAATACACAGACCTATCACTATAGTGATGTAGTCCTGATTTAGGCGATGTCAGATTTCAGTAAGCTTCTATATTCTCAAAATAAGACTTATCATGTTCCAAATCTTAGATATAAGCTGTAGGCCCTTCAGAAATATGTTATTGGGCCTAGGCACTCTAATAAAATTGTCTTTTCCATAAATGCAAAAAATATGGGAACTAAGTGATAAATTATTTGTTAAAAGCAAATCAAACATATCCAAATGTAATAGTGAATTTATAGGCCTACACCCGAGCGCCCTCTTCTAGTTACAAAGTAATGCAGACGGCAAATTCTCGTCCCATTTTCCAACGAGCATCTAACGATAAAATTCCTGAAATTAATAAGAATTTGGGATAAGAAAAGAGAGGAGGCAATCAAATGGCGAGTGTGGGACGGAGAAATATGGGCCAAGGTGAAGGAGAAGGACAAAATAAGACGGGGAGTAAGCAGAAGAAGGTAGGGAGAAGAGGGAGAAAAGAAAAAGGCGGAAGGGAAATAAGAAAAGGAAGGAGTGAAATAAAAAGGAAAAAAGCAAGGACGGAGAGCAGGAGAAGAGGAAAGATATTAGGAAGGATATGAAGAGGAAAAGAAGAAATGGCCGAAGGAAAGAGGACGGAAAAATGAAGAGAGAAAAGCAAGTTCTAGTGAAGGAGAAGAGGGAGAAGAATGAGAAGAGTAAGAAGAGAGAAGAAGAAAACAGAGAGGAAAAGACTAGACAACCAAGACGTAGAAGCAAAAGAGGAAGGACAAAATGGAGAGGAAGACAGTAAGCAGAACAAAGGGAGAAAGTGGAGAATGAAGATAAAGGTGAAGGAAAATAAGTAGCTATCTAGAATAGTTGTCTTGTGTAAAAGTGTGCCATTTTATCTTATATGAAATTTTCTTGGATGATTTTCTTGAGCATTTTAAAGTCTTTGATGATTCAGATCAATTTTTCTTCTTGCTCCCATTTCCTTCTGTTGTCCATAACAGAAAAAAATGCTTGAAGATGTGAAATAATCCAGCATTTAAAAAAAAATGTGCATAATACAAACAAAAAAACAGTTCATCATATTTCTTTACCCTCCCTATGAGATCAAATTTCTTCAAATACCCCCCCCCCCACACACACACACACGCACACATACACACACATACAAACACATATATACATACTAACACATATATACATACAAACACAAAGGACTGCAACCATATATACATGTACTCTCACAATACACACAAACAAGCATAATACATGTAGCACATATACACTATGCCAAACACATTAACTACTTGTATACTTTTCACAATACACATTTTGCATAATGTACATACACATAGTAGGTAAAGGAGTAACATCCCTTTAATACAAAACTTAATGCATGAAAATCTCCAAATCTCTGTGAGATCACTCACTGAATGCTCAGAATTACATGAAATGTTATGTAGAATAAGTTTTATTGGATCTATTGCTCTGTTCACTAGCTGTTTGCTTATACAAATGATATATTGTAATGCCATGCATATAATTTTCATGAAGTTTATTATAATTGAGGTACATTTGTTACACTCGGGATACAGAGAGGGAGGGAGAGAGAGAGAGAGAGAGAGAGAGAGAGAGATACATGGAAGAGAGAGAAATAAATAAGTAAAATGGGATGTGATGTGCATACAGGTATATTCATTTTATTTAAAAATGTCACCATATGAATCTCATCTTCTCTCAAAATACTAGTTACTCAGTAAGTGTGATTAATGAGTGCATTGATATGAAGCTGTCCAATGGAATTGATCAACTGGGTTTAGAATTGGCTACTTTTACGTTACTTCTTATATTCAATACTACATATTTCTGATATATTCAGCTTTCGGATAACATTTTGCAAAGACCATATTTACTTTCTCCATTACTGTTTTACAGTATCAGATGTAACAAACATCCCAAATCAACCTTGATTGAACTTGTTGCAGCTTACCGAGGTAAAATGGCACACGATATATCAATAATGCAAAATTACTGACACACATAAATTATTTCAAAGTGATCTCCAAAACTGTATCAAAATATGATAACACAGATACATCAATTAACAGACACAGGACCACATGAGATATCAAATTTATACATATTACAATGGCAATTCAAATGTCATCTTGAATTACCATGCAAGCCAAGTACAAAAACACACAGCCCTTCATTCAGTTACTGCACTGGTAACTTCAATATACTCTTAAGACTGCAGTCTGCTACTACATGTATTGATCTTGTGTACCTCCATCAACTCATTAAATATCTTCACATGTCAAAATCATACAAATACAATCACTCATATCTTATTACTAGTTGCCACTGTTCAATGAACAATGCTGATCTTTCCCTACAGAAAAAAAAATGAACATTGGGCAGGGTAACAAACGGAAGGTCTAAAAGTTTTTGGCCGAAATACCTGAATTCCCCTAAAATCAATCCAATCTATGAATGGTACAAATCAATTCTTCCTTACTGTAGAATTTTTAATTTCCAATATCAAATATCACAGGCAGTTTCACACATCCACACATGCACCTAGTACGATTATGTGACATATGAGAGTTGGCAGGAATAGAATCTGTTACAATCTCTCTCATAAAGATCTGATTAATCAGGAAAAACTATTTCATAACTTAAAGCATTCATAAGATCCATGTTAAAATGTATCATTCTATTAATGTTGTGCACTTAATAATCCAATATTAGTGAAAAGCCGTCACACAAGAAAAAGGCACCTTAACATGGATGAAATCATTCGAACAACATTATCAGAACTATGCTTTTAGCATTCTTTGAAATCAACCATAAACACTAATAAATGTAAAATCATACACATGTACATATCAGACCACTTTTAGTAGAGTAATATACATGTTAAAGTTGGAGAGTTGGATACAGGTGCATAGCAGCTGTATAGCCACATCTTGTCTGTGATTCTTGACTGAAAATATGACAAGACATAACTCTGCATTGCATAACGCACAGAATGATGTTAACCCTTTATGTACGAGGCAAAATGCTGCTTTACAGGATCTGTGTGTATAAACTGTTCCAAAATGCACCAATGGTACATAAAGTGTTATTATATTGTCATTGGTTACCGTAAGAAGCTTTAGTCACTAGCCTCCTCTGTCTAAGTACTGCATACTACATGATTACCAGCAACCCAAGTCCACGGAAAAGAAGGAAAGATTGAAACAAGGAAAATAAGTATGCACCTAACTCTACAAGGCAATCAAGTTGAAGAAGCTACCCAAATGAAATACTAGCATGATCTTCATAGTTCATCCGTCTCCTTCCTGTTGATCTTCAATAGTTCAACCTCAAAGATCAGTGTTGCACCGCCTGCACATGGGGATTGATATGAAGATATAATGAGTTTACACCACTTGAAAAAAAAAAGAGAGAAAAGATTGTGATGTTTGTCTGCATCGAGAGTATAAGTTATTTTCGTAATGTATTCACAACTCTCCCCCTAAATGCCTGGTGGCATGTTATAACATTCACCTTTATTTCGTGATTCAGTTTCAATGGATGGAACGCACACTGAATCTATTAGTTTTTGCTACTCAGACAAACCTCAGACAAGCTTTGGGGTAACCATTACTAATGTATTGTTTAAACAACGCAAATAAAATTTGCATACATAATGAAAATGGTCTACTACATGGTGCAGACATGGAAATGGTGACTTCAAATTGTAACTCAACCCACTGTCCCTGATATTACATGTATCTCTTTCCCTTAGACTTAACACAGGTATTCACCATGTACACAACAGCTCAAAGGAATTGGCATAGGGAAAGGGAAAGGGAAGAAAGCCGCAGTTTTAAACCGCGGTATATATTTTCCAGTTAAGCATGAAACATGATGCGTTTGAGGCTAAAGCATCGTGTTTCATGCTGAACTAGACAAAATATACCACGGTTTAAAACTGTGGGTCCTTCCCTTTCTTCCCTTTTCCTATGCCAATGCCTTTGAGCTGTAGTGTATTACCCTGTACTGCACTGAGCCTGCATATATGCGGGCTAGCTCTTTTCCACTCAGATACTAAGCACCATGATTCCCATACAATCTGCTGTTTGGACAATAGACAACAGGCTATGAATAAACTTCAAATACCTTATATGACACAATTAAGTCTTAACTCTTTGGTTACTGTAGTTCCAAGACAAGTTTTGACATCCTAACTGGAACAGGGTTCACAGAGCCAGAATATCTAACAGTAAGCAATGGGTTAATGCAAATACACATTTCATCCCCCTCCTCCCCAAACAAAGAAAGTATCACAAAATTGTTAAAAAAGAAGATTGCATTTAAACTACACTGTGGTATTGATGTGAGACAAAATGCCGCATTTCCTAGCTCATTACAAACATTGTCATTTTTGTAGACTTTCCAAACTTGTTTCCCAATAGCATGTCCTCATAAAGCATAAATTGTTTATGACAGGAAACACAGGAAAAATTGGTGTTCTGGCAAACAACTTTTAGGGCAGTACTCAACACTAAATTTGTCATCACGAGTCCATGTGGAAACATTTAGGTTCTGTATGCATTGGGTCCCCTGTAAACTTTTTAAAGGCACACGTCACTGAGCTTTTATGGCGCGTTATCATTTATAGAGGGCGCTGCAATCGACGGCATTAGGCGTGGAGCGTGGCCTGGCTTTGTTAACATTCGGGAATCTCTGTGTAACTTCGGCAAACAAGCACGCAATTGTAGTGATATGGGTGACTTTACATATGTGTGCACCAAAGCGTGTCAAAGACTGTTGCTAGTAGCACACATGCACGAGATCGACGCTAACACAGTTTTGCAGATCTTGAGGGTGGGGTAGTGCCGGCACTGGGGTGGGGCTGTTAAGACCACTGCCGAGCGCCGTCGATTGCAGCGCCCTCTATAAAGGATACCGCGCAACAAAAGCTCAGTAACGTGTACCTTTAAATGTTGAGGGTTAAGATTTCAAATTTGGGCAGCATATGCACCGGGCAAGATTTAACCATTTGTAGGCCAGACAAAATGGTGTTTTATGCGATTAACATGTACAGTCTACTGCTCCTTTCATAATTCCGGTTCATAATAAGGTTCAGACCAAATGCCTGATAGGACAGCCTCATGCTACTCTCTTTGTTCAGCACAGGTTGTTGTAGATGGTGGCTATGAAGAGGTATTTCAAACATCTTGTTCTCACCTGGGATCTTAGGGGGTGCTCCCCTGTCTCCGTAGCCCAAGTCAGACGGGATGACCAGCTTCCTCTTCTCCTGCTCGCACATGCTAGTAGGATGAACAAGATAAGTATGGAATCACAGTACATGTACATGTAATTTACATGTCTTCAAGTCATAATACCACATATATTCATGACTGGAGGAGCATCGAGGAGCTTGCCTGCTGTAACTTTTACTCTCTATATTTTGTAAAATTGTTGGATCAACTGACAACATATCATATTGTTGCTGAGACATAAGACACCGCACGCACGAACCTGGTAAACAGTGCTTATTTTAAAGAAATTTCAACCATGTCGTCATTGAAATTTAAGTCGAAAAGGAAGATGAGAAACTGCAGCGAACCAGTAGACTGTTCAAGCGAAGTCCTCAGTGAGGACCCACCCGAAGATCTCGGCGCTGAAACCCACACAGTGAGGGACGCTTCTACTTCTTCTGCTGCTCAGCAGACCACAGCAAGCCAATCAAATTCAAATTCGAATTCAACTCCAGCTTCTCCCGCCAACATCAAAGAACTCATTTCAGATCATGTCATGAATGCTCTCCGCAGCCAATCAGTCTTCAAGGAGATTGTGGACGCCGTCTACTATGCCGCGTACAACTCTGCAACTGGCTTAATCATAGGTCCTGGTCATTGGAAATGTGTATGAAGCTGATGTCATATTTTTAGTCATAGGCTGTTTAATATAGCTGCAGAATCACGGCAAAATCGTGCAGTCTGAACACCAATACCAATAGGCAATAGCTACATAGACATACAGAAATAAAATCACTAAATTTACAAATGATTAGCAGCCATTGTAAAAAAAAAAAAACAAATGATGGGAATATTTCATAAAAAGGCATTATTTAAAAGCGATAACCAACACGATTAAGTTATTATGTTACTTCCTGTTATTTTATCCAGGCCTCCACAAGCTGGCAAGTCAGGCTCTACACGCTCAACGAACCAGAAACTTCAGTTTCCATACCTCAACTAGGTTCATTTCTTGAAGGAACGTATCGCTTCAAACACATGCCACAGAAGGTATTAATTTGATGGACTTACTTGAGGAGTCCCTGGTCCCATCCTTTGATGACCTGGCCGGATCCAAGGGTGAAGTCAAAGGGTTGTCCCCTGGGGATACTGCTGTCAAACTCCGTGCCGTCCTCCAGCTTGCCCTGCACCAAAAAGAAATAATTATTACTATTACCTTTTTTATTACCCGATCTACTGGAAAATTGCTTTCGTGAGCAGTCTGGTTTCCAGGTCATCCTACGCTTTATTTGCTAACAACTTGTGCTGTGTGTGTGTTGCAGAGCAGTCAAGTCTCCCATGGGTGAGAGTACTGGTATGCAGACCAAAACTTATCTAACCTTCCTTTAAAGGAGTTGACAGATAGGGCAGTTACAACCTCAGATGGGAGAGAGTTCCAGTCATTGATTACTCTAATGCTGAAACTGTTTGATCGCACATTCAGTCTGCTCCTCCTTAGAAAAAGCTTAAAAGGGTGACCCCTTGTAGTGCCGATGGTTACATGCGAGAAGAACAGTAATAATATAAAATATGAAAGAGCAATAACCCTCTCAGTCCCATTGGGGATAAATTGTGTAGTAATCGGAGATGGCAAGGTCCAACAGTATGCTAGGAGTGAGATTTTAGATATTGTTAAGGAAAGTAACAAATACGAAGAAGAAAAAAACATACCGTGTAGTGCATTGATAAACGATCTCCATTACGAGATCTCCTGGTGCAGTTTTCAATCTTCTTCTTCACGCCGATTTGAAGTTTCTTTGACTTTTCTCCAGCAGCATTGGCATAGCAACAGAGGGATGCCAGGAAAAGTAGCACCAAGGTCTTCATACACACCATTTTGCAACCTGAACCAAGGACATAAGGAAATACATACATGAACATCAACAAATCTAAATTAAATAAAATGAATGAAAATGAAAGTGACAATATTCAATAAATGAAAGATGGGGCCTTATGGGGAATTATTGCACAATCAGATGTTTATCATGATCAGGATGCATAGACTACTATGAAGAGATCTAAATATTCATTCAGGGCTAACATTTGAAATTGAAGTATTGAATTTAGAATTTGAGTTTCGAGAAACCTGCCTCAAATTAGCCTGGCTCATTACGCTGATCTTGTTAATTGTTAATATAGCCATGGCATTGCCTTTATTAATAGGCTTAGTACTTCCTCAGTCATATGGGACATTACTTGCTTTTTTTTTACATAAGGCTTTCAGTAGAGCCAGAGACAATCTCAGCGGATCCAACGACCGACAGAGACTGACTGTTCGGTCTCAGCAGTAATGGCCCATGGCATGGTGGGTATGCCAGGATCGATCCAGGGGCAGGGCGCTGGACTGGAGAGTGGAGTTGTCGCACTGCACGCAAGACAATTTGAGACAAATATCGACTAAAGTTCACACGAAAATCTCGGCTCAGGAAAGCTCCGAATCTAAGTAGCCATACAAAGCCATATATTATATACACGAATACAACTCAATCTCACCTGAGTTCGCTCTGCCCCGAATTAAATACACCGGTCAAGTTGAACGACTGGCTGTCCTTCCTTTTCTTGCGAGAATCCAGATAGCTAGCTAGCAATAGCATTATAGCTGAAATACTAAGTACAACGTGTACATACAGACTATAGCCTTTAATCAAGGCGCTCTCTACATATTTTATTGGTATTCTTTACCCAGGGTAGCCCCTTCAGTGCATGGTTGAACATTGTTCTACCAGAGGGCCTTGCTTTGACATATGACACAACGGTTTACATAAATATATACAAACAAATTACATGTTTAGTTCAGTGAGAATTAAACACCATTTTGGCTAGTATTGTCTCTGCCTTAGCGAGTTCCTGTGCTCAGTCTAAATCTCCACATTGTGTTCAGAGAGATTCACATCTTCCCGGTCAGGTGAGAAGACCCAGATTGAACAAGTCGATTGTGGTCTACTTGTGGATGAATCATACCTCATTTTAAGGCGTTTCATTGGCATACCAGTATTTTGCAGTTTCTAGCCACGCCCACGTACGCGTACCATTGCCAGGGAAACCGACTTTGAGTACATTCAGCATATCGGCCAACCAATATCAATTTCAAGGAAACGTTTATGATCAAAATTATCAAATTTGTTTTTTTCCATGCGCCAAATGAATAAGTGCAGACTTGCTCATGGGTTGGGATTGTAACCTAACAATTTATTTAGCTTCAGTCCAATGGCAAACTATATTTTTGTCTCTTTTTTTTTTCTTCATTTTTTAACATGGTTTGATCATACCCGTCCTTCACCCAGAGGTGTTTTTTTTTTAATCCTGGCATGGGCGGAAGTCCCGGGGACAAGGGGGACGCATCTCCCGCCTACCAATTCGAATGGTGTGTGTGTGTGTGTGTGGGGGGGGGGGGGACACAATATAAAATGTCCCCCAATATTTTCGGTTGCTTCTTGAGGAAAAACATGTCGCCCCCCACCTTCGGGGAGCGATTTCCGCCCTTGATAACTGGGTCCTGTCAAGTTATAACGATTGACTCATTTGGACGGAGACATATGAAGCATAACTCTTTCAATTCTTTGAATAAACACCGATACACAAAAAACACACTTAAGTGAAATTATTGATACATAGTGTATTGGTGTTACAATAAGCCAGGCGGCAGCCCGATGGATGCGTGTCGCAGCCCGGCAAGCTGTAGATGCACACGGTTAAAGTCCCGCATGGTCTTCTTTTTGGTTTTTTTTTTCCGGGACAGATCAAACAGTCATTTCCACAAAGAGTAAACATCAAGACAAAAATTAGACCTAACCATAACTTTAATAACAGATAAATTTAAAAACAATAATAAGACTACTCGATAAAAGAAGTAGCCTTATATGGCTTTATATGGTGCTTCTGAAAAATGTACCATTAGGTGCACTTACATACGTATTTCAGAGAAAATGTAAATTATCCAAATGATATCAAATTTCCATCTCAAAATTGTAACGACAACATGCATGAAAAATAATCATGAGAAATAATATTGTTTTGCAACTCAATGAAAAACGTGCATGTAATCTAAAAGAATATGGCCAATGTATTCCCAATGTGTACGTACACTGGAAAATATATGAAGAACATGGTGCGAAATCGCTTTCCAGAACTTTATTTTAAAGAATATTGTGCAATGTCGAGGCAGCGTTCATGAAACGACCTAACCTATTCCAGGCACATACCTTAGTCTACTGTTCATGGGCTAAGCTTTGGCTATCATGCAGTCAGCATGAACTGCATTGTTGGCACTCACGATTTCTAAATATCTGGGCGTTCAATAATGATCATGTACAGTGGCGTAGACAGGTTCGTAATCCTGGGGGGGATGACTGGGCTGCCAACGCTCGAGAGGCTAGGCGCGAAAGCGCCCGAGCGAGGGAGCGAAGCGACCGAGCCGTGGGGAGGGTGTGGGAGGGGGGTGTCCCCCCTCCCACGGTAGGGAGCTTTTGCAATTTTGAACTTGAAATCGTGCAATCTGATGCATACTTAATGAGGTAAAATAACACACACAAGCGTGCACGCACACACACACATGCTCTCTCACACACACACACACACACACACACACGCACACACACACACACACACACACACACACACACACACACACACACACACACACACACACACATACTACGCCTTAAATGGACAGTCATAGTTTCGACAAGATCTACACACCGTGGCATACGAGTACAGAATGAACTGACACATATTGCAGGGAGGGTTCGTAATGGATCCCGGGGTAGTTTGGGTACCATTTGGCTTGAAACAGAATTTTCTGCGGTTTAATTTCTAGTACTGGAATGGAAAAAGTTATTATTATTATTTTTTTTTTTTTTGGTGGGGGGGGGGGGGGGGGGGGAATTGGGGCTAACCCAGTCGTCAAAACCGGCGTCAGTTTCATCATCATTTTTCGCCTCGGATGCTCCATCACCCTCAACGGCACTTTCTTCTGGTTGAACTTCCGGAAGAACAAGTCTAACTCCGACATCATCCGATTTTGACGTAGACGGCTGTTCGTCATCATGTTCTTCTTTCTCAGTATGCTTGAAAAAGAAGTGATCCTTGATGTTTTCAACTTCATATTATGAGCCATCCTAGAATCCGAAAATCAATTTACGCTGTGAATTATGTAAGGAACACACTCACATATATTTCCCCCTTAAAAAGTCAAGGAAGACAAGGCCTCCTCCTTAGCGAACTCACCACGTGTTTTTGTTTTCTAAACACAACAGAAAAGTAAGCCCACCCCCCTAAGAAAATTAGCATAACTTTTTATCGAAGCGGTTTTGGGCAAAACAATTTGCAGGATTGCTCCTTAACTTAATGACTAACCTCTGTGTGAAAATGATATTAATCCAATTATTCATGCATGAGTGGGCAAATTTTAAAGCCAAAAAATGTAACTTTTCAAAACTCACAAGGGTAATTATTTATGCCGTTTTAACAGTACATTTTGGCATCTCTTGTGCGATTTTTAAAGTGCATTCACTCAACCATGACACGGAAATGACTTCTAATGTGTACATAACAAGTCATGTTACATTTTTGTCAAAATATCCAGTTGTATTTTTTCACAAAAATAAAGGGGTTTTAAAAGTTTCAAACCCAAGAAGGATGAGTATTTTTTAAACGGTGCTCACTAAACCAGAACAATGGGTTAAATGTGGGGATATGTGTACGTGCATCGAGAGATGGATTATAAACAATGAAAGGACATAAGTTATGCATCAGTAATGGAATTCATCCAAAATTCATATGACAGAAACCCAAAATTACCCTTGTGACTTTTGAAAAGTTACACTTTTGCCTCTTAAATTTGCCCACTCACGCATGACTTATTGGATTAATGTGATTTTCACACAGAAGTTAGTTGATAAGGTAAGAAAGAATCCTGCCAAAATTATTTTGCCCAAAACCTCTTTGATAAAAAGTTATGCTATATTGCTTAGTGAGGATAAACCACAAGATAACCACAAAGTACTTGTACGATTTTCTCTTCTTTACCGTCTGAATTGGCTTGCACCGTGTGAATGCGGCTAATACCAATAAACACAAATACAATAACGATGAGGATTATTATCATCATCATCATAATTATTATTATTAATATTATAATTGTTATCATTATCATTTGTACTATTGTTATTATTATTATGACTAAGTAAGCAAATATCATTCCCCAAAACCTGGGGGGATGATTGTACATGCCACCCCCCCCCCCCACCTTGTGAGTTGGGGGGGGGGATGCATCCCCCTCATCCCCCCCGTTGTCTACGCCCCTGATCATGTACTTATGTTAAATCAACTAGACCATTGTTTAAAACGGGGTCTGGATTATGCATGCGTTAGATCTCGCCAACACCTTTCTATGCTTGAGGAATGTACGTATAGCACTGAGTGTCTTGAATAAAGACCAGCACGATAATAACCACAGAGTTAACTCTAAATTATACACTGATCTCTACAACACAGATTACGGCCAATGAGCTGACAACACGCATGTGAGTGCGCGCATTCGGCTTTCGGATGCATCCATAAAACCTTGATTGTGTATTAAACAGTTAAGTCACATGTTTTCCTTGTGGTCACATACATATGCTTTAAATGCTGCAATTTCATGACGAATGTTCGCTACATTAATGACCTGAAAATCCTCTCCCCATATCCAATTTGTGCAGAGCGGTAGTGAAGTACAGCCTGTTTCCACAGACTAGCTTCGCGAACCGGATGCCGTTGATAGTCTATACGCACAGGCACAATGCTATTGTGACATCGTTTTTCGTCTTCAAACAAGTAGGCCCTACAACTAGTGTTCAACTTGCAGTTTGTGTCTTAAAAGTCCACCCTGAAATAAACATTGGTGAAGATTTAATGAAAATCCGTCAAGGATGAGAAAGTTATGATCTTTTAAAATTTTGATTTTGTGGTGTCCCGTGCAAGGTGCTCTCCCATACGTTGTTTACAATGGTTTTTTTTTTTTTAAATGTCCATTTTCTCAAAAGGATGCATCATTAACCTATGTATGTGTTACACATAAAAACCTCTAGGAATAAAAATCATTCCTTCATCAAATTCAGAAGAGCAATTACTGGAATCATACAGCGTATAACCTAATGGGAGCGCACTCTCTTGACGGATTTTCGTTAAACCTTCATGTGTGTGTGTGTGTGTGTATGTGTGTGTGTGTGTGTGTGTGTGTGTGTGAGCAGGTTGGGGGAGGGAAGGGTGGGGGTTGAGGAAGGAAGGGGGTATACATGTAGAAGTTAGTGTTTTTTTTTTTTTTTTTTTTTTTTTTGGGGGGGGGGGGGGGTTATATAGCGAATTTAAGGGAAGGGTAGTTTAAGCGGTTATGTATATGGTTGGGGTGGGGTTGGTGTTAGGGGGGGGGGGGGGTGGCTGTCCAGATGGGAGTTTGGAATGGTTAGGACTAATTTTAGGGGTGTATTATAGGTTGGGGGATTAGTGGACTTGTTTATTTAAAACTTGATTCAGGAAGCTATTCGTTCAGTTTATTTGATTAAACATCGTTACATGATTATAGCAATTAAGTAATTATATTTAATATTTTCAGCTATTTCATTGTAATTAATTTGTACTTACAAATGCATATATATATAAATTGCATGATTGTTTTGTTTAATTTGTGTTAATATATTTAAACTGATTATATGAATTTAATTTGTATTATTATGGAATCAGAATAAAGATCATTAAAAAAAAAGAGGTGTGCTTGTGTGTGTGTGCGTGTATGTGTCTTTATTGTAACCAACCTAACTTAAAGGGGAAGTTCACCCTGAAATTATTTTGGTTTCAATAAAAAGAGACAAATGAAAGAAACATATGAGTGAAGGTTTGACGAAAATCGGTCAAAGGAAAAGAAAGTTATTTGATTTTAAAGTTTTGATTTTGTGACGTCACGTGCGAGGTGCTCTCCCATATGTTGTGTACAAAATAAGTCGATAAATTGCTTTTTTTCTGTTTTTGACAACGGAATGATTTTTTTTCGTACAGGTATGTGTGTAATACGTATTTCTGATAATGTATCAAACGCACATGTAAAAGGATGCATATCTTTGTGAGAAAATGCACATTTTCAAAAAAAAATTGTACACAACATATGGGAGAGCACCTCGCATGTGACGTCACAAAATCAAAACTTTAGAATCAAATAACTTTCTTTTCCTTTGGCCGATTTTCGTCAAACCTTCACTCATAGATAGGTTGGAAACAGTGTCTTTCATGCGTTGGGTCAAAATATGGGAATGATAGTTCATTTTTGTCAAAATGTTACAGATTCAGAATACTCCTGAAGAGGTACCGTTTTAGAGAATCGTTCTTATTTTCTCCCACTTTGTGTTGCTTCATTTCATTTCATTTCAGCCTAAATATTTGTATGCAATCTCTCTCTCTCTCTCTCTCTCTCTCTCTCTCTCTCTCTCTCTCTCTCAGAGATGTGTTCTTCATATTAAAGTAATGGTAAAATTAAACGAAGCTGAAAAAACCCTAAATGATATTGATGGCTTAATATCATTTCATTTTGTAATAATAGTCATTATGAACATTAGCTAGATTTTGATTTCCTCCAAAAACAGCGTACATGTATTCACATTTCACAATTATCGACTAGCCTATATAGCTGTAATTGATGTGATAATATTTTGTAATCGTTGACTGTTTTTTTTTCAGTTATTAGTTCAACAACCAGCATTCCGCATTCTTTTTTTAGGCAGCATACTTCCCCACCCTTTCGAACTATTCCCCCACCACACTACATCATTCACATGTATAAATTTCTACATGGTACATACACTGAAATAGAAAGAACCTTTTTAGTGCAAGAGCTCCGTTTCGTGTTTCGCTGCTCCCCATGATCCGGTCTAAAGTGTATATTTTTGTACAATATCAGTGTCTTGTAAGGCCGTGCGAAAAAACGTGTATACCGCGTCCGATTTGACAACGACAGAGCTCAGAAAATTATTCTAAGCAATCGTGTGCATCTCATCCCATCATGTCGTAAGTTTTGTTTTAATTAAATTTCTCTTTAAGAAAATGTCACAACGGTTGTGTTGTGAAGTATTGTTGTGAAACTTTCTCGTGATATGAATAATTACTTCAGTGTTGATATAACGACTTCGTCTTCGCAGGATAGTGTCCCACATATTAAAAAATGTGTTAGTCCGAGAATTGTTTGTAAAAGCTGCCTTCTTCTTCGGGTTAATCTGCCTCCTTCAATCCTGAAGATTCTTGCAGATTCTTGCCTGAATTACTCCATAACAAATGCAAGCTAATAGTCTGAGAAAAGTTAGATTTGGATTTGAAATAGGTATCTCAGCTCAGTCCATCGAGAGAAGAGGTTTTTTTTTTAGATTTCTAAGTTCATGAAGTTATATTTCTGGTACAAAAAAGCACAGATCCAGGCCCAGGGCAATAACTCTATATTTTCTTTGTCAAAAAAGGGCAAAGTCGTTCAAGTCGTTTGAGCCCAGTTTTTACTATTTCTCGCATGTTTTTGAAATTTTAAGGGACCGGGTAAGATTTTGTGTCCTTTCACTTGCCAATGTGTATTATTCTGAAAAATCTAGAGCAAGTTTCATTTTTTTTGCATGACTCTAAGTAAGTGAGTTTGAGATTGTGCTTGGTCCGGATTGGAGTCGGACATAACCGCGCCGGAAAAGTTATTGGTTCTAAATTTCTTTGGCTCTGTCTCTGACACTGCACCACAATTTTAAGTAGACATTCATTGAAAATCACCAATACACTACAGCTCAATTAAGAAATTGACATACTACTAAAGCGAAAGGGAAGAAAGGGAAGGAAAGCATTATGTTTCATGCTGAACTGGACAAAATATACTGCAGTTCAAAACTGCAGCTCCTTCCTTCTCTTCCCTTCCCCTTGCCAATTCCTGTGGCTGTAGTGTATGTAATATTATTTATCACTTGAGTTGAGTCTAGACAGCTTGAAGCTTGCCAAGGCAAGATAGATTAATAAGTTTTTGATCCTGTACGTATTGGTGGAATCCTAAAAGAGTATGTAATTAAAAACTGTACCCTTTTGCAGTGTTGCTAATTGGAGCACGGAGTAGGATTTATTCAGAACTTGTTTTTAATACAGTACTTTGAATGATGAACCAAACCAAGCAAAAATAAAGGGAAAGTGAACTGAGCCATTGGTTGACAAACGCTTGAAAACATATCTTTCTCTCTGCAGGTTGCTAACTAAACCCAAGACGGAGATGACCCAGGAAGAACTGGCTAAGCGTGAAGAGGAAGAGTTCAACACTGGACCTCTCTCTGTCCTCACCCAGTCCGTCAAGAACAACACCCAGGTCCTTATCAACTGCAGAAACAACAAGAAATTACTTGGCAGGGTCAAGGCATTTGACAGGTAATATGATATTTGTATCACTGTCTGTGTTTAAATACACAGTATGCAGTGATTGTGGGTGAGAAAAATCAACATATTTCTCTAAACATTGGTTGGATACTTGTGTTATCAACTCTGTTTAGTTATGTGATGCTACATTCCACTTTTCAAGTTTTACCACAGTCTTCCTTATCTATGTCATCATGATACATGACTATAGGAAAAACACTGTACAGACCATAAATCAGGCCTGCATAAATGCAACTTCCTTTTCAGCTTTAATAGTTAATTTGAAAGAGCAAACAAATATTTGGCCCCCATTATTCCACAGGGTGAATGGACCATAATTTGAATTTCACTGCACTTTTCCTTATTTAATTTGTTGTACATCTCATTTTTTGTTTCCCATAGGCATTGCAACATGGTGCTGGAAAACGTCAAGGAAATGTGGACAGAGACACCAAAATCAGGCAAGGGCAAGAAGCGGTCAAAGCCTGTGAACAAGGACCGCTACATCACAAAAATGTTTCTTCGTGGAGACAGCGTCATTCTCGTACTAAGAAACCCACTCGCCACTGCGAAATAGTGCGTTCCTGTGTTGCCCCTTGTACATATCCTTCCTGCCTCGTTTCAAATGGAAACAGACGTGTACTTTTTTTCTTCAGGTGAATGGACTTAATATAGATCTGACAAACTAGTGAAGCCCCTGGAGATCTCCAAGCTGTAGGCCCTGTCATCCTACAAAATTATGTGCACTAAAGAAAGAAATTGTATGTGATGTGTTGTTCAAAAATAGCCAATTCTGTTTTGCCTGTCATTATCAGAGTCCTCTCAGTACCGATATACTTTTTGTTTGTATGTTATTACTTTTGATACTGTCAAAAATTTTAACTGTCAGAGGCCATTTTTGTTAAGCATGCAAATTGTATGCATGTCAATTAAACAATGTGTTACTAATGGTAACCCCAAGGTTTGTCCAAGTAGCAACAACAAATATGTTCAGTATGCGTTCCATCAATTAAAACGATCACAAAGTACAATGGAGTTAGCGAGAATTCATTACAAACATGGCTTAATGCAATAAGGTTTTGCATAAGATCAGGGCAATGATTCATGTACATGTATGTGTTGAACATGATATAAATGGTTTGTTGGTCGGCACTCGTGAGCAGTTTGAACCCTTGCAGTCTATACATCATGTACTTGATGTGCATAAAAGCAGCGAGCTTGGGCCCACAGAAAGTCAGCCCTGAAACATTTGAGAGCAGTCCTATATGAAGGCAGGGGTGTACAGTGTTTTTGCATATTTTTATGTCACTTTGTTGCATAGTGTGTTGTTAGAACATAGGTGCTTTGCATCCCGATTGTCATGCCGTATTTGGGCATGTAGTGTTCTGCTTCCTTGACAGAAGTGATAGAAATTTTGTACATGTAATTGATTTTTTGTAAAAAATATTCTCAAGTACACTCTTCAATGTTATATTTACCAGTACATTGCATCCATGGGTCAGAAAATTGAAAAGAATTTATGTTTTTTTTTAAGATCTAAAACTATATGGATGCCTGATTGGCTCACTTGTCAATATTGATGTGCACATCTCAAATTACATTAGGTTAATTATGTGTTCATTTCTTTTCTGCTGATATATACATGTACCTACATGTTTTTTGGGTTTTTTTTCAATACATGTGTGTATGATACGTTAAAAGTTTTAAAAGCTCTTTCATTGCTCTAGTTTTTAACCACGTAATCTATTTTAGTACATTTTTATACAAAATTATGTCAAAAGTCTGTAGTGAATAAAGTGTGTGCCATCGATCTTTACTTTAAGTGCACAGAGAGATACATGTATGATAATAAACTCCAACTGTTCAGACCAGTAAACCTGTGTACTTCGTACAAATAGGGTGCCCTTTAAAAATTTTCTCTTCAAATGTATTCATTTTGCTGTCTGTTATTTCATGTAAAACTACGTATGCAAATCCCTGAAAAAGTCTAGGAACTTGGGTTTGTTTAATTGTACGCAGCTTGTTTCTGTGTTGTCATTGCTATTTTTGACATTAGAAAGCATGTGTATTTGTCTTTACTCTGTACAGTATTTCCCATTTGGGTTAACCATGTAATCATGCAAAATGCAGTGTATGGACAAGATGGAAAGCTGCAAGAGGCACTGGTATGCATTGCGTTCTTCTTCATAAGGAGAGACACTTTAGTTATCATTGTTATGATCAATAGACATGCTGTCTAAATGCTAATGATACTAAAATTAATAGATACATTGACATGAATTGGTTCAAACTTGATATATTTAACATTCTATGAAAGTTCACATTAATGGGTTTTCTGTTATATATCAGCTGAAAATAAACATGTGCTTGACACACAAAGTGGTAGACGCACATGTAACTTCAGATATCATGCACTATTAGGTGAATTATCACCTTCATTAGTCTGAACCAACTTGAGTTGCAGACAATGGGATGTCTGTGCATAATGTGATGGAACAGCAAATCTATTCAAGATGTTGTATAATGCCAAGTGAGAATATGGGAAGTTCTTCAATGGTATTTGCTTCAACTCCTGTTTTACACATTTTATTGTAGACCTATATAAGGTATACTATAGCATTAACATCTCCCCAAAGTTTGTGTTGAAAAGGAGATACAGATAAACCTGCATTTCCTGTTCATAAATGTACTACATATTTGTTTGCATTTTTATTTGGCTGCATTATAATCATTATTATCAAGACATAAATTTGTGAAATGGATCAATGCATTGCTTTAAAGATCATGGACCTTGCACCACAGTGAATGTTCACAACAGGAGATTTGTAACTAAACTAGTATTGGGAGTGGAACTGAATAAATGTCATTGCTGACTTGTACATTTTGTAATTACATTGTATATTAAGTTACAAAAACAGTGCATCTGTGATTCTTTGTGTCACCAATGGCAATCATTGAGTTATTGATTCATGGTTTTGTAGAGTGAGGAGTAAGAGAGGGTGAGGGAGGTGGATATAGAAGGGAGAGGGGGAGAACAAAGGAGAAAAGAAGGTAAATAATAAGGTGGAATTAAGAGAAATGGGGTAAGAAGAGAGAAGGGAATAAAGAAAATATATGTACATGTAGAAGCTAGCTTGGTGAGGGGATGGATGGGAAGAAGAGAGAAAGGGTGAAAAGGAGAGAGAGGGGTGAAGAAGAGAAATGGATGAAGACGAGAAAGAGTGTGAAGAAGAGGAAGGAAGTGAAGAAGAGAAAGGGGTGAAGAGAAAGGGAGTGAAGAAGAAAAATGGGAGTGAAGAATGGAAAGGGGGTGAAAGAGAGAAAGGGAGTGAAGACGAGAAAGGAAGTGAAGAAGAGAAAGTGAATGAAGAGAACTCGGGGAGGAAAAAAAGAAAGGGTTGGAGGAAGAAAAGGGGTTCAAGAAGGTAGAAATGGTGGGAAGAAGATGTAAAAGAAAGGACGGAGAGGGAAAGGATGGGATGAAAATAGAAGCTTGCTAGGGGAGGGAATAGGAGGGATTGCATGGGAGGAAGAGGGAAAGGGAGGGGGGTCAAAGAGAGATGGGAAAAAGGAAGAAAGGGAAAAAAGAAGAGAAAAAATATATCTTCATCAGCAATCCCGTACAATGGGGTTAATGTTAAAGGTAATGTTTTGCACTTTTGCCTTTCCTCGGTGGCACAACACGGAATGAGCATTCACTATTCAGTGTACTGTACACGTTTATTCTAAAGAGAGAAATCAGTGTCTGAATCTCAGACTAGCACTTTCTGCGCTTGCGTGGTACGAATCGCGAAAAGCGAAAAAACCGCGTGCACATCGCCATTTTGAGGGACGACGCCAAGGAAAACGTGAAGGAAAACAGCACAGTAAGTGGAGTCCGTATTTATTTTCTCAAAGATCGACAATTGAAGTAGTTTAACTCACGTAAATATTTCCACGTTATATTAAGGGTGAGGATGTTCGTTGATTGTGGTCAAGAATATGTGAAATTGGTAGTATTTTGACAGTGGAATGCTGCTTTGCTTTGCAAATTAGTTCGTCATGTCCGTCCAACGTTGCATTGGTCATGTTGGTGGTGAATGGATGGCTGGCGTGGGTACCTGGCGTGTGTGTACGTGCACTTGCATTGCTGTGGCATGATACGATGGCTTGCGCCTTGCCGCGAAATTGATTGAAGTGCTCTTTTGAAAAGTAAACTTGAATCACTGACATTTAACACATTCAGAGAAGTGCAACTTCTAAATATTGTCTTCCCTATTATGTAATTTGAAATTTAACTGGTAAAATCAAGAAATTGAAGAACAAACCTGTCCCAAAATGATGCTTCCTCGGACATGAACTGGAAAAGTGGAAAAATTATATGACTGAGAATTGTCATGAGTCAAAGTCTACTCCATCAAAATTAGAGTTACAGAATGGAGTAAATATTGATCTGTTTTTGCTCTGAAAATGTATAGAATTTAAATAATGCTGGAGAAAATCAAACACCAGTTTGAATGTAAGCTGGAACTTGATTAGGCCCTAATTTAACTCTGTCTAGATCGAGAGTTGGGTCTAGAGGTTTTCATGACCCAAACTGTAATGACTTTCTTGACTGTGGTCATGTTGGTGTCGTCAACAAACGTGTGAGCACCAAAAGTCCATGAATTGAAATAAAGTTACACTGGTGCCATGAGTTATTGCCTACGAACAACCCAAACCTTTATGAAGATTTTGTGTGGTTCAAAAGGATTTTTTTATTTTTTTCAATTGGGCCGCTACAATTAACATGATTAAGTAGCCAATAGCACAGAAAATGGAACTCCAACAATATTGAAAAAAGTGAACAAAAAACAAGGAATTTTTATGTGGACCTCATGATAAGCAATGTTGTGAGAAATCTGAATTTTAGTTGTATATTTTCATGTTAGACTGCAAAGTCAAAGAAGTAAAAGAAGTGCTGAAAAAGAAAGTTCTAGTAAGCTGAAATGATAAGAGACTACAGAGATTTTTAAGCATTGTCATGGTGATCGAAAGAATACAATTTGACCTTGAAAGTCTACTGATGAGGCTGGTCTAGAGTTGGTGTTAGGTCCAAACTGAACTTAAGAGCATCCTATAGTGCACAGAGATTGATGGCTATTTTCCTTTGATACTTAGTGTAGTACATGAAGCAACAGTTTGTGACTTTGATTTTGATACGTTGAACAGTGCCTTTCCTTGTGTGATATTTCAGATGTCCAGCAGTAGAGTTTACGTTGGAAGGCTGAGCTACCAGGCTCGGGAAAGAGACGTGGAGAGATTCTTCAGAGGATTTGGAAGGATACGAGAAATCAATCTAAAAAATGGTTTTGGCTTTGTGGTAAGTTTAGTTGTAGCATCATTTTAATCATATTCTGTTTGTTCTGTTTGTTCTGCATTTGATCGGATGCAAACATCAGAATATTGTGTGTTCTGAAATAATTGTGTTCAGTTTTATTCATGTTTGATGTGAATTTCTCAGTGCTAAATTAAATTGTAGACCTTAACAAATAGAGATTTAATAAAGTTTGTCAAATTCATGTTAGTTATAATTGACTTCAGACTGCATTGTAATTCTTATCCATCCACACTTTTTCCCCCCTAGGAATTTGAGGACTACAGAGATGCAGATGATGCTGTATATGAGTTGAATGGAAAGGAACTGTGTGGAGAAAGGTATGTCAAAATTAAGCCTGAGTCATATCGATTTTTTCAGAAACCGGTGTTCGATGGCTTTGCGCCGATCGAACATCGATGCATCGATACATGACGTCACCCAGCCACTGCCAAGAGCCAATTTATGAATGAAAATATAGTAAGCATACGCAGTGCAATCCTTCCATTTCCCCACATAAACAAGCATGCAATTCTCTATCACCTCGTACCAAAATTGACCTAGAATTTCACTTTCCTATATTTTATATGAATTATGATAGGTAACCTCGGAGAATCTATTTTCTCACCGATACTGCACATGTAAGCGAATTTCGATTACTTCTTGTTTTTCCGTCAAAATCTTACAAATTAGCGTCAATATGGCATCGTATACATGTATGTAGGTTGGAATCTGGAGAGTCTATTGCAACGGGCAGAAAGTCAATCAGCTTCCGGGTTGCGATTTTTTTTTTTCGTAACCCTAATGCGTCGAAAAATCGCTTCCGGGTTTCGGACAACGTGACTGGATATTGTATCACTGTTTTGGCGACCACATGGTTATGACGTGATCTACGCGATGCACCAATCAGTGGTCTCCGAATCGCTGTACGGAGACGCTCTATTAGTCTGTACGTCGGCAGCGTGTATGCAAATGAGCCTTACGCACGATTGCCACTGTATTTCCGGGTTTTCACAACACACGATGCTATCCGTTGTACAAAGTCTATGGACAATTGTTTGTTGTGGCGTTGCGCTGTATATAGTAGTGAACGAATCAAATCCAAGTAGTATGTAGTAGCTGCTTGATCATCGAGCGACCTGTTCATTCTCTTGATGCGTTACCTGCAAAACTCACAAAAGAGAGTAGGAACCAAGTAAGCAAATTAAAATTGTGAAAATATGAAGATAAATTGTGTATAACAGGACTATCAAACAAAAGATTTTGTGTTTTCTAGTCAATTTGGTAATTTCGTCGATGCATCGAATTCATCAAAACGAAATCGGAGTTCGACTTCTTCGATCGAACACCGGCTTAATAATCGATTCGACTCAGGCCTAGTCAAAATGGCTCATTTATTTACTCTGTACATGTGTACATGTTCATCAGTACTTGCTTTTGAAATTGCTGGTGCACCTTGGGAATGGGAAGTGGGAGAGCTTTCCCATCAATATGCTTGGGTTCATAAAGAGAAATTGGTCAATCATGAATGTTTGTTGAACTAACCACAAGCTTTCTTTCTGTGTGATGTATACAGGGTGATCATTGAGCATGCTAGAGGTCCAGCGAGAGGTCGAGACGAGTATAGGTACGGGTACTCCAGTAGAAGAGGCGGCGGAGGCACAGACAAGTGAGTAAAATTGCTCGCTGTCTCCTGCTTTGCCTTGCCTTCCCCTTCTTTTCTTATTCATTTTAATTCTAATGGGATCAAGGACTGAAAATAATCATTGTGCTTGATAAATACGAATTAGGACTTAAAAGAAATTTTGTTCATGTACATGTTTGCAGGATTTACAACCATCTGCATTCAAATGATGTATATTGATTATAGTCAAAATAAATGGGAATTATGGTGACTGGTACATTGATTAGATATGTTTAGTGTCAGAAATGTAATTACTGAAGAATTGATCGATTTATACTGACTCGAAATTAGACTTTCTAAGGAAATATGAAGCAAAAACTCCTGATGGAGAAAAATGCCAACAAATTCCATGTCATGGTAGCAGGCATCAAATTCAATCGTTCCATGAATCAGAATGCCATTTTGCCATTAGGGTCAGTGATATTGATGAGATAAATTGTTTCGAGATGTTGTATTGTAAATGTAAATGGTGGGATAGTGCTAAATGTATGAAAACAGTTGGATTTTGATATTCCCTGAAGCCAAGGAGCAAGATGTATGAACAGTCTTCAATTTCTGTTTTATTGTTTCAATTTCTGAATGATACTGGTAAATGATATCAGTTCAATATCAGCATTTAAATACACTGGAGCCTTGTCAAACACACACTTGTAGTTGAGTAAATTACCACATGAATAGTCTTCAATATAGTTTTGATATATCACTTTGGGAAAAGAAATGTTACCTTGTTTTTAAGCTTTGTCTACTACCCCCAACCAATTTCATTGTATTATATGATACAGAGGTTTAATGGTGTGCGGAAAGGGAGGAGGGGGTGGGGGGGGGGGGGGGGGGTGCACTCTGGTTGACCAGATGTTGCTGTATCTCTTATTTTCTGGAGAGATGTGTGTACATCTAGACATGGTGTGAAAACAATTATGCAAGCAATACTCTTGTGGAAACAGAGAGATCTGGTTTAAAACTAAAAATAGAGGACATGAAGTTATATCCCACGTCCCTAAATGTTTTATCAACCTAACATGTAGGGTATACATAACTCAGTCAGTACTCCCGACAATAGTTTGTAATTCATGCAAGGCATTAACAGGTAGGGTATGTAACTCGGTCAGTACTCCCGACAATAATTTGTAATTCGTGCAAGGCAATAACATGTAGTGTATACATAACTTGGTTAGTGCTCCCGACAATAATTTGTAATTCACGCAAGGCAATATCGGTTCGAGTGAAGTCTGCATATATTAGCAAATCTTTAGCTGGTCCCAAGCTGTGTGGTTTACCAGGGTTCCAGTGTATGGATTATTGTATTTCAAAAAAGCATGCCTTTCAAATGAAATGATATACTCTGCCAACATTTTACGAGCAGAAACAAATTTGTATTGATTACTCAAGAACAAATTGAAAGGAAGAAAGCAAATTCTTGCCTTTGTCAGCTTGCTTTTAAGCAACAATATTTCTGTTCAACTATTAATATCTTTGCTGTCTTGCATGGTTGAAGGGGAATTACTAATTCATTGGATTAACAAGCAATGTGCATATAAAGATAATAATACGGATTGAAGTCTTTTGTTGTGTTTTACTCCAATATCACAGATTCGGGGGATCTAGTAGTAGGAGCTCACAAAGGCAAGAAATTGTTTTTGTATTAAAAATAAAAAATAAAAAATCCTTGCAGATTCACTTCAATTGAACCGCAATTTTCTTCATTTCAGATTCACAGACAATTTGTATGAAAATTTGCTCTTAAAAAATTTGTCAAATATCAACACTTGAATTATGTATCCAATATGTATTGAAATGCTTTAAGCTTTACATTCATACTGCACTGAACATACTATCCTCCTTTAGTCGGAATAAGTTGTGTGGGATAAAAGGAAAGATTGGGGTTTGATTCAATGTGTTGTATTCCTGTGTGTGTGGGTACTGCAAAGAATACAAGAGTGAAGTAGTATTCTGGGTATAAGAAGCACAATAAGAAGCACAAAATAGAACAGCTATATAAAGTCAGATAGGGAAACCTAATACATACACTTACGTGTCAGTGTGATGCTGTGCTGGCATTTGTTATATGGAAAAAGGGAGAAGATTTGCATCTTAACCTACATGTAAATCATTGGTAAACAAGATGTGTTGTCTAGTTTGCTTAATTTTCTGACAGTTACAGGCGGAAGCGACACAATTTAACAGTTCAACATATGTGTGATTGCTAACTTTTACAGTTTCTTTGTATGTTGGATATATTGATGTGACAAATTGAGCTTACATGAAATTTTGGAAGAACAGATATAAATGTCAAAATGAAAATGCGGTCATATGGTTGAATTGATTCTCGTGATGTATACTATGTGCCTTCATTAATCTTTCTCTTTCCTTTTCCATTCCTGTTTGCAAGTTATTTAATTTCTGCAGCATATTATTGAAAATGTTGATGCATGATTTTTGTTTATGTTCATGTATATGTATAGTGCTATAATAATGATCATGTTTATTCATGTATGTGTATACTGATAACAATGACCATCTGATTTTATACATTTTGAAAAATGAATTTTAACGCAGGAGGATTGTTTTAAATTCTGAAAATGAAACAAGTACAATCATCTGCATAATTATTGTAAATGTAATCTTTGTTGAAAGTTGCCTTAAACTATTGCAAAAGTTTAATGTCCCTTCTTACTAAATTCTCTTGCCTCTTTTATCATAATGATGTGAAGTTTTTAAATATGAAACATTTAAATTTCAAGGTCAAAATGAAAATGTTGCTATAGGAAACAAGTGAAGTATGGATGTTGAAGTAAGACTTGATGATAAAATTAACACTTTTTGTTGTTTTTACAACAGGTATGGGCCACCAGTGAGGACAGAACACCGCATCGTGGTTGAGAATCTCTCGAGTCGAGTCAGCTGGCAGGTATGAATAACAAGTTCGTGGCATCACTGAACATGTTGTTTGAAAGCTTCATATTCATCTCCATACAAAATCCATCAGTTTGCTGTACCATGCAGATCCTTTCTCAATGAGAACTTTCAGAAATCTGATTATTGATTATTGTAAATTTTAAATTGAATTATGATTAAGTGGATGTATATGTGATTCCATAAAATCTTAAAGTACTTTAATTTATACTAAAAAAACATGTACAAATAATCACTGCTGAATTAATGATGCTACCATGTTGTCCTCTCCTCAGCACTCGTAAGACTTTGGAGATGTCAGGGTTCTAATTACTGGCTAGTGGCTCTTGGCTGTGAGATGCAGGCTCTCTCACGAGGTCTGACTGATGAAGTGTGTCTCTAAAGCTCCTTAGAAGGGTTGGCCAGAAGAGGAGGCACGCAGCGACCCCTAGGGACATCCCCTCTTGTCTCCATGGCTACCAAATTCTGGCTCGTGCGCCCTCTTTCTGATGTAGCTACTCCTGCCACTCCCAAGTAGTCTGATGACGACTCACGAGTCCTGCCTAGCAAGTCCTAAAAAAACTTGCCTTAATCAAAAAAAAAAAAAAGAGGAGGGGAATAAAAGTTCATCCTGAAGCTAAACTTTCAGGATGATTGGAATTCTGGAATTAAAACAAAATTGGGCGAATCATCGGTAAGGCGGTGCTATTCGTAGCTCTGTCTTACCCATCGCTGGTGAGCTCTGGCTGGTTCTAAAGAAAGTGATCTGGTTGAGATGGGCTGGCTGGCTGGCTATCTTCTGCCTCGCGGTGGCGCTCTCACTGGCGTGGATAACAGCGCTTATATAAAAGGCCTTGTTTGGCGCAGAGCTAAACCAGACCCCAGCCAGGGTAGAAGGTATAGTAGTATGTCTTCCGTACAGCTACTGAATTAAATATCCTGTACTGAATATGCCACATCTTGCAAGAATGTTCTGCACATCTTATGATAGGAAGGGCAAATATTCTAGATCAGTTTAGAGGACCAAAACAAATTATCAGAAGCTTTTTGATGTGAGGAAGAGTCAAATGCTGCTTGTTAATGTGGAATTTTTTTTCTGTCACAAAGATTTTCACATGAGAAAGCATTTGGCTGAAAGTAAATAGAATTATAAAAATAGTTTGGAATGAAAAGCATGTCCAATTTGAAAAATTTGCATGGAATATATAATTTTTATATATACAATGAAAGGGTATTAAAATGGCAAAATTGGTGGTGCATTCTTGCAGTATAATAGTCTGTTTTGGTGAGTGTTTGTGTCATGTGTGAGCTTGTCAGAATACATGTCTGTAGGATACACTAAAACATAACAGAGAGCCCATAGGACCCAACCATATCCAGTTAACACAGAACGAGTTCCTACTTGACGTAGAAGCAGCTCCCGTACCAGGTCTTTACCAGCATCTGATCCGGTACCAGTGTGATGGGATCCATGGCCGTACTGGGTGGAAGACTCAGGGACTTCGGCATCTGGAGATGGAGATGAGACGTCCCAGCGCAGTGATGACATTTACTAATCTCTTAACTGGCCCATTCCTGTTTCGGCTTGGATTAATACCTTGTTCTTTCTCACCAGTCATGTGTAGATCAAACATGCTTACACATCTACGATATTATTTTCTCCCCAACACTAACACAGCCTTCTCTTGTCAGTGTGCTTCAGTTTAGTATTAAGCTCCAAAAAACATCCTTGCATATATTTGTTATATTGTACAGATCATAGTGTTATGCCACACACATAGATATCAGTGAGCATGTTGTCAGCTAGTGCTTATTATATTTATGTTGCCTCTGGCTAATATTCCTGCATTCCTTGTGCTTTCTCGGAATAGGATTTGAAGGACTACATGAGGCAGGCCGGAGAAGTCACCTTTGCAGATGCCCACAAACAACACAAGAATGAAGGGTAAGTGCACAATTACATTTTGACTTGTGGAAATGAGTATCTTGGCAGTTAATTATCAGAGCAAAGCATGAATTATTTATGCATGAATTTTAACCCTACTACTCCCGGGGGGAAAAGGGGGAGGGGGCACCATTATGCCGCCAATGATACATACATAAGAAAAACACAAACTTTTTCTGTCAGGAATTGATGTATTAATAACAAGCTTTCAAATACCCTGGGAGTATTAGGGTTAAGATTGTGTTGAGTTTTGTGAACCATCAAATTTTGATATTTTTGACAATTTTCAGCAAAGTACTTATATGCCTATGCCACAATAATGGCCAGTGGCATTATGCGTCCAGATTATCCAGGTCTCATACGCACCATAACCTGAATGTGTGACAAAACAATTTTATGTGATGGGACAATATGCATTTATTGAATGCATACTAATTTTCCCCTCTCTATTTCATTAGGATTGTGGAGTTCGCCACGTATGGTGATATGAAGAACGCAGTTGAAAAGCTGGACGGAACAGAAATCAATGGGCGCCGTATCAAGCTGGTTGAAGATAGACCTTCATCGTCATCAAGGAGAAGGTAAGATAGTCTGTATTCACAGGTGGTCTTTTACAGGTAGCTAGAACCTGACACTGGCCTGAAATGGAATTAATGTACTTGCAATTTAGAAATTCACTTGAAAAGAAGTGTGTGCACACGTGCCATTATAAATATTTGTTCTTTACATCGGATACAGAGCTGCCAAGCAGTACTGATTTTGGTACTGAAGGTTTCATACCAAATACTGATTTCAGAAGTTCTATTTCATGGGTTTTATTGTTCTTATTTGAAAAAAAACTTTTCAAAAAACTTTTTTTTAAACAAAATACTATACTGAAATGTTTTGATTAAAGTTGGCAGCCCTGTGGATAGATCACTTACAGAGCTTCTATGCTTGTATAATTTTCTTCAAATACCGCAAATATGTGTATGTTTCTGTGGATATTAGTCTGGACTCTTTAACATAAATGGCTGTAATACATGCAGAGTCGAATCATGTCTCACTGCCCACTGGAAGAAAGTTAAAAGTTATCGCAACATTTTACCGTTTTCTTTCGCTTGTTCAGGTCAAGGACTCGCTCCAGGTCTCGCTCCAGATCCCGACGTCGCTCCCGGTCGCCACGCAGTCGTTCCCGCAGCCGCTCCCGATCGCGCTCCCGTTCGCGCAAGTCTCGCAGCCGCAGCAAGAGCCCCCGAAAGAGTCGCTCTCGCTCAGGCACCCCCATCAAGAATGATAGGTCCCGTAGCCGCTCTAGGAGTAAGTCCCCCCGCGACAGCCGTAGCCCCTCACCTGCTGAGCAGAACAACACAGGCGGCTCCAGATCTAGGTCTCCAACCCCTCGCGATGAAGATTAGGCTGGGTGTTGGAAAGTGGCTGTTTGATGCCGTCAGCGAATCAAAGCAGAAATTTTTGTCTTTTTTCCTGTTTACTGTGTGGACTTTGTGAACTGGTCTTTAGATGAGTTTACTACCAATTCAATCTTTTATTTTTGTCAGTTGTACTACAGACTTGCATTGGTTAAAAAAAATTATGTTTTTCTTTTTTAAATCATTGAACTTTATTCCGATTTTGTATGTTGATGAAAAAAATTTGGGATTGGAGAAAATTGTTTGGGATTCAAACAAACAATTCTTTCCATGGCTGTGTCCTTTTTTTGATAGGTGCAAACAAAATTAACCCTCTAATCGTTGCTCACATTGAGCTTACGTTGAGTCAAATTTACGAAGTCTAAGGGGGAGCATTACAATTTTTTGTTATGTATAAAGTTGATATTTAAATTTGTTTTGTACTACCTGAATCTTAGATATCACACCAATTATTCAAACTACTTGGATCAAGCTAGAAAAAAAATGTTCTATTACTTTTTTACTGTTACCACTTTACCTCTAACATATATCTGCTGTATCAAAAAAAGGAATGTTATTCGTCAAGTCTTCAGTGCTTGACCTCTCTGCAAACTGCTTTTCGTCACAACTTATTATTGTAGGTTGAAAAATATGTTTGGTTGATACCACGTACATGTACGAAGAGAAAAACCCTTCTCTAAACAGACTGGTCTGAGTTTGAATGTTGTGTTTGAAGAATTAGGAGGAATCACATTGCATTCACACCTTTTCAATTTATTGTAGCTAAATTTTTGCCTTGTAAAGTGGATAATGCTGTCAAAATGTTATATTTTCATATTGTTGATCATTGAATTGATGCATTCCTTGCACATAGACCTTTTGATTAGATTAGACTCCCAAAATTCACGTTAACTAGAAGTGTGGTAATTTACATTGCTTTGATACCAAGGGTTTTATTTTCCTAGTTGATTGTATTAATGCATATTCATTTACTGTGATTTTATTAGATTGTGTACTTTTTAAAGCATTATTCAGAACAATGTGCATGGTATGGTTCAAACTTGTTGCCACTACTGTTCCGTACTTTAGATTGGTTACTTATATTGTGGACTAAAGTGCAGCTATAATTTTTGGGAGAATACAACAAGAGTGAAGAGATGTTTGGACCATACCTTGCATTGTACATGTATTTCTGATTGTAAAATATGACTGTATTTTAGCATAAGTAGAATTTGTATGGAAACATGTTTTCACGTGGATTAAAAAAGGAATGGCATATGATTTTTGTGCGGATTGGATTTAGATGTGTGTCAATGGAATAAGAGATGGACTGTGGAGGGGGGGGGGGGGGGGGGTGGGCGAGACTGAAATGGATAAAAAGTGAGAATGAGAGGATGTATTGTAAGTGTGTGGGAGCTGGAGGGAGAGGAAAAGAGTACATATATTCATATAAAGAAAAAAGGGAAATTAATAGAAAGACTGAAGGTTGTTTGAAGGCTGCTCCATGATGGGGCAAGAATGAATAAGGTACTCGAGGATTAATGTACTGGGGGGGGGGGGGGGGGTACTTGTGTTGAGGAAAAGAATACCATGAACGGACATGCGAGACAGAGAATGAAGACGGGTAGACCTGCAGGGATAAAGTGGAAGATGTTACGCACACTCAAAATTTGACCACTGTATTTCTAATGATAAAATTAGAATCCAAATCAAGTTATTTACATACAGGGTGTATTGCGAACTTGCATGATGATGATTTTATTAGAATTTCACATTTTAACAAATAGGGACCATAACACGTTTGTTTGCTATAATGACACACAAGTGAGAATACGATTACAAATTCAAAGGATGACAAGAACACTGATCAAATCAAAACCGGCTTTCTAACAAATTGACGTTATTCAACTTCACACTGGAAATTACAGTTTTATCAACAGTTATTCATTTGGGAGCACTGTGTGGGAGCCAGAGATTTTGGGCTCTGGTGGGAGCATCTAGTGGGCGCCCCTACCACTAAAAAAGAGTGAGGTCATTGGTGTGCAGTGGGCGTATGTCGAGCATTTCCCACTTAATATGCTGAGGGTTCCTGTCTAATTATGAATACCTCTTCGGGCTTGAGCTCTAATATTGTAGAAATAAAATGAAATCGGCATTTTGCCGTGATTAAGGGAGGTTGGGCCTTTTAAAGACTCGAACACATTCTGATTCTTGACTTTCATTGATTTAAGATCATCACAGGAGGAAGATCTCTTACAAGACAAGAATCGTGAAGAAAAAGAGATGCACAGATCAAACAAAACTCACATCACGTAACTGAAAGTCACATGAACGAAGTTCCCATCGGTTAAGAAATACATGTACAATTCAAACTTCGTCAAAACCCACCAACTCTCCTTACTCTTGGCGCCCCAGTTCATAGAAAAAACAACAACACATTCATGTACTCAAATGGGAATTGAACTTGAAGAATTACAGTAGACCTAGCTAGGCTTATATGGACACATCCCGCTCTGTATATATCCATTCATTCGTTCTAGACGTCAAATGCGTAGTATGGCAGGGTGGCATCAATACATCGTGATATTGAACAGAAACTTGTAAACTTTATACAACTTTCTCGAACAAGACCATTCTGGAAGGTCGCCCACGCACCCGGTCCGATCAATCAATTGGAGAAGCTTGTCAGAACCTGACGTTGCGTGTCAGAAAGATTTCTTCGTTTTTGCTGACTGTGGCGTATGATTATCAAGGGGCCTTGTGTTAGTGGTATCTCTGAGTTAAGAGAGGAAAGTCAGTCTCTGTTATCCTCTTGGCCTATTAAGAGCACCAGTGAGGACGACTTTCTCAAGAGCATTCTTTCGAAGTATATATGTTATAGCCTATGAAACATATTTGTCTGGTGGCAACTGTTTGAAGTAACTTTCAGGATGACTTTGCTCTTCCTAGGACATCTTCATATGTCAGTCCATGATACTCCCATCATCTTAAACGGAGAAACCACATCTCCGTGGCTTCCAAGCGTTGTTGCATGGATTTACCTACAGCCCAGCATTCCGATCCACAAAGCAGCGTGGACCATACAAGTAGCAGTGCAACAATAAGTCTGATAGGGAGAGTCAGATGATAGATCGAGCTATCAGTGTCCTTTCCATTTAACGTCGATGAATGAAGATTTATCAATCCCAATTCGACGTTTGATCTTTCTCGCCCCTTACGTCAGAGTGACGTAACGACACTACCTAAATAATGTTAACTCATCTTCCTGTTCTATATAGTTTCACCATTTTCTTTTACTCTTATGGCGGAACTGAAAATATTTTGAGAAGACAAGACAAAAAGGCTTTGTACGATTTGATAACAAGTTTATCCTCTCACTCTTTGCGACGCTTTTGTCCACGAGATTTTGCAACTTCTTTTCAGGGTCGGCAATCATGACCGTATCATCTGCATATCTGACGTTTCACCTCCCGAAGGAAACTTTTATAACACATTGCCAGTTTAATCTTTATTTAACCTGAATATAGGCTCCGTATAGCGTTAGGGCTAAAATAAAATGATTTTCAAGCCTTGTTTTGTCACATACAGGTTACTTGGCTCAGCTATCGAGGCCCCGAATTCATTAAAAATGTTTTTTTTTAAAGACGTTTCCAGAATTTAGGTCTCTGGATATGTTGATAATGCTGAGTATCGATAGGAAAAACCTATGAAATCTTTCTTGAAGGACTATTCTTTAATTGATCTTTTTATGTATTACTGAAATTAGTTATACAAAGTTCAAGGGAGACCAGTCATTGTTTTGAACTAAGCAGAAAGAAAGAGATAGATAGATAGATAGATAGAGAGAGAGAGAGAGAGAGAGAGAGAGAGAGAGAGAGGGAGAGAGAGAGAGAGGGAGAGAGAGAAAAATTAAGAGAGAGAAAGAGAGAGAAAGAGGGAGAGAGAGAGAGAGAGAGAGAGGGAGAGAGAGAGAGAGATACACACACACACACACACACACACACACACACACACACACACACACACACACACACAGAGTAAGTTTGCTAGGAAATCGAGTGAGAGATCGAATGCATGATAGAAGGAATAAACTTCCAGACTTCATTCGAGAATATGATACTGAGGATCAATTTCGCGCCAAATTGAAGTCATTTTTTTTTTGTAAGCGAATTGTAGGTTTCAATCACTTTATCTTTGCTTGAATATGGTTCTACCTTCTTTCTCTTTTTCTCTTTTATGGGCACTGAGACCTAACTGTAAAATTGCGCTATATATACAAGAATGGACTATTATTATACCGACATCAAAAGGATTATTGCGTCCAACTTTTAGGCCTATACCTCACATAAGATACTCCTATATTGCCTATAAAAATATGTGCTGTTCTGAACGTTAGCAATGCAATTTATAATTATTGAATTGACATCATTTTTTAAAAGAAATTTCTCTCTCCTTCGATCATGCATTCGATCTCTCACTCGATTTCCTAGCAACCCCCCTTAATTTCTCTCCCCTCTTCTCTCTCTCTCTCTCTCTCTCTCTCTCTCTCTCTCTCTCCCTCCCTCTCCCTCCCCCCCCCCCTCTCTCTCTCTGTTTTGTTCAAAACAATGACTGTTCTACCTTGTACACTGGTATTACTGCTTTCAGTAATACGTAAAAAGATCAATTAATGAATAGGCCTTCAAGAAGGATTTCATAGGTTTTTAGTGGGTTTTTTGCGTTTGTGTTTACTCTGATCATGTTTTTCATATAAATTTATATATTTTTTAGGGGTATTTTCATACGAAATACAAAAGAATAAAATATCTTTCCAGCATGGGTGCAGCACCCCCCCCCCCCCCCCCCTCCACCTTTTTTTCATGCAATCCAACCACTCCCGCCGAAGATAGACACGCCAGGCAGTCCGAACGAGTGCCGAAGATTGTCGAAAAAAGATTTTCTCTCATTAGACCGCGGGCCGAGGTGCCTTTTTCTTTCGTTTCGTGCCTCAAATCATGTATCTAGCCACAACTTACACAATTTATGTAAAAAATAATTTTAAAATCATCTGTGAAACTCGTCAGAGACAAAACCTGCACATTAATTGAAAAAAATGAAAAAATCACACAAAACCTGCCAAGATTTTCTAGTTTCATCGGTGGAAAAAAACCAATCACATTACCGCACTCATAGCGTGATTTGCGGACTGACTGGCTGATAACCAATCAGGGTCTTTGTTTCATACGCACGAATTTTCGGTCAGCCACACTGCACGGGCGGCCCTGAGCTGAGATTGATGATGGCGACATCATCTGATGATTCCAGTGCAACGGAGAGTTTCGAGCCCACCGAATCCATTTTTTGTGCTATACATGTGACCAACACTAAGAGCAAAGTCGTATCTTTTACTGATAAAAGTCATCAGAAGTGTAGAGAATGTGCAGCTAAGTGGATCAGCGTGGAAGACGGTGTAGAATGCACAGTTGCCGAGAAGTTTCTCAACCACTTACACAGAAGTGAAGGTGTGGGACCCGTACTGGCGTGGAGGAAAGTGGTGAAGATGCAGCTGCAGTTGACTTTACATCGAGAAGTGGCAGGTAAGTTTCATGAATTCTGATGATAGAGCTGATTTTTTATGAAAAAGAATGCTCCCCATATCGCCCTAACTTTCCAAATTTTACTTCAATTACTTCCTGCACATAGTAGTAGTAGTACTACTAGTACTAGTAGTAGTCTGACTGACAGTGACAGCATTTATGTCGACTTTTTAATATGACCATGCTTATGCAGGTCAGATTTTTGTACACTGAACACGATGTTAACAAATATCTTTATTTCATGAGTTGATCAATTTTATTGTGAGGTGTCAAACATTAAACGCATTGAATTTGTTGATTGCTCTTGTAAAGTGCTTTCTCATCGTCTCAAAAGTCTCTGAATGTCATGGTGTACATGTATGCACTGTGTGCAATTTACAGTGCAGTGCTTCCAGTGTTTTTGTTTTGTTTAAATGGCTTCAAAAATATTTTGAGACACTGTATTAATAAATTTTCTATGGCTTACACTACTGTTGTATTATTGAATGAATGAATTTCTAATATGTTTGTACATGTTCTTTCACCAGGAAGCACCAAACTGCTCTTGGGGGATACCATGCGTAGTGCTATCGACACTTCTGCAACATAACCACAATCAGCAGGGCATTAGCAAGATCTCAAAGATACTGCTGGTGACGTTCTTTCCCTTGATGAGGCAATCATTCAGTGAGCGCCCTTCTGTCATCTGTCGGCAGTAGATCTGCCACTCATCAGGACGATCTTGGAACTGGTTTTCAAGACTCATCTGCCTTCTCACAATCCTAGTCATAGTTATCTGGCAAATCATCTGGAGGCCTCTTCCATGGTAGGCTGATCTCGTAAGAACCACCTGGTAGTTGGGTAATGCTTTCTTGCATGGTTTGGGTGGCGTCTCTGTCATCGTCAAACGAGCATTTGCATCTTTTGGGTTCCAACCCAGCTGTCTCAAGTCCAATGAACTCCTCCAGAGAACCCGATGCTGCGATGTTGATGCAGTTCAAGAGTGATGATGTACCTGACATCGGACCTCCTTGAATGAACCGGCCAAGTGGGCATCTTACTCCAACTGGATCATCTGATCTTGCGCCCTGAGGTACTCTTCCCATACCATGAGGTGGGTGTTGTCAGTGGAGGCTCATCATGGGGTGACGATGAAGTGATTAAATGTTGAGGTCATGAGTTTAAAGGTGAATGTCACAGAGTTCATATATCCAAGAACAGATTGATGGGTTCTCACAAATTACATATAATTTGAAATTGCATTACGGCAGAGGCATAATTTCGACTGCGCAGTTGAAAGATCCATCAAGTTAGAACATGTGATTTGCAATAAACTGTTATTTAATTTAAAATAAAAAGGAAGAAGAAAAAACTTCATAACAGTCATGTAGGTTGCTATGTATCCAGCCATTCTTATAACTAAAATTTTCACCACAAGCCTTTGTCTTCTTCAGTATTCACTTCACGCAGTGTTTGGGTCTTCTTCGGTGTTCTGCATGAACAATGAAGAAGAGCGAAGGTTGAGGCAGAAAGTTGTAATAACTAAAAAAAAAAAACTGACTGTTTTGAAGATTTTTCTTCTTGTTAAAATGAGTTATAGGCTCGACATATTTACCGCAAGTTATTTTGACCCTGTCTCTCATTTAATAAAATGAGAATAGATATTGGCAAAGTGAGATACATGTACATGTACATCTGTGCAATTCAACAATGATTGTTTAATAGAATATTGTACACCTACATTCAGTGTTACATTATGAAGCAGACCATTATAGTTTATGTTTTCATGTAACAACATGCAAAGTTTTAAATCTTAACAGTGAAGAATTACAAAAATGTGTATGTGTACAGGTAAATACATGTATATTTCATTTTCATGCTATCAAACTGTATGTTGTTTTGTAGATATGTTTACTGTGGAAATTCTATCTGCGCAAATGGCTCTGAATCAGTTTCATGAGATTCGATTGCGGAGTAAGCACTTAACAATGCAATTACTTTTCTTGTAGAATGAAGGAAGAACAGATGTTGCCCAATTTGACTATAGTATGTACAATTTCACGGAGAAAAAAAAAATGTACTCTCAATATTCATTTTCACATTCCTCGTGAGCCATTACAGTATGTCTAATTGTAAATTATGAAAGGCAAATGTACAATGAAGAGAAAATGTGTATTATGTGCTGTAAAGAAATTACATTATCTTTTATGTGTGTTCATTGCAGAAATTCTACCTCTACAAAGGAGACTGATATCACTACACAAATACAGAATCGTATGGTTCTATGGGGCTTTTAAAAAGCTTTGTGAGATGCACTTGTAATATTCCACATTTATCTCATGATTATTGCAATAGTGATTACTATTTTCTTTTCTTCCCAACAGTGAGTCTACTTCACACTATGCATAACTTCAACTACTTCGTATTCCCTTATACCGAAAGTTCCAGTGTACAGCAGTGTATCTGACATATGAAAGACAATAACTGGTAACTGAATGTGAAATAAAAAAAATTTCTGTCTTCTGACAACCGATTGAAAGATAGCCATGTCAATCACTTTGGTGTGAAAATTAAAAGCATTGTCTGGATGAACTGTATATCTTTTGTAATGTACATGTATTTATACACTGTATAATTCATTCCTGATTGTGCGTGTGATGTTGCATGTTTGTGACAGTGAGAGTAGGAGGATGGGCCTTCAGTTCCTGTGTGTAGTCATTCTTAAAAAATGAAATGAAATCCTGAAACTTTAAAGACCAAGCCACTTAAATTGACACCATCATAACACATCAAATGAAAAAGACAAAAACAAAGACTTCCACACTAACTGATACATGCATCAAAAGTGCACAGATGAGATGATAGAAAAGGCCTATGGCAACATAAAGTATGTAGACAGTCATTGTACCCTTTGGCAGAAAACACTGAGTGTGTGTGTGTGTGTGTGTGTGGGTGGGTGGATGTATCAGTGTGTGTTTTTCGGGGGGGGGGGGGGGGAGGGCTGGGGTGTAATTGCTGAGATGCTAAGTTGTTACACGGCCTGGATACAGGTCTTATAAAACCATATAAATGGGCACAGATTGGTTCACCCACAACAAATTCTCTTTATTCACTTATCATTAGTTGGGGGCGGGGGGGGGGGGATGTAAATCAAATGAAAGTCCATCCTGAAGTTAGAGTTCATGTGGAAAGGAAAAGAAAGAGGGTACATGTATCCAGGATACGTTATCAACATGTTTTTGTCGATGATTAATCATAAAATCAAGAAATTCATAGCTTTCATATGTACAGTTTAATTAGGAATAAGATTGTTAACCCTTTAAATTGTTAGTACACTGTACATTCCGTCCACGACAGTGCGGGAAACACACACGTACTTCTAAAGCAATTCTTTTATGAAGTTTTATCTAACAGTAACCCATAGAGGCAGTACAGGTATAACAGCTTGAACACAAGAGGGCGCTGTAGATTTTAACATTTGAATAATTAATTAATGTGCAACTTTTGACACTGACGAGTTATGAATTCATGATCAGTGATTTTTTCTTTAAAATGTGACAAAAATTCAGGTAGATACAAGAGTTGGGTCACGAAAATGACAAACGAGACACATATTCAATGTATGGCCCGCGGTCTACATGGCGGAGCACCCTGGCATTGTGCTAGGCAATTCACATTCAACATGCCAGCCGAGCTCGTGGCCGCGGTTTGGGTTTGCATGTTGTACCGCTTTTCGCACGCCATTTTGCATCGGTATCACGTCGAAACCCATCCATTTCAAAGCTGCGTTTCTGTCGTACATGTGACACCCTGAGCCGTCAAAAAATACTGAAAGGGTGAGTAGATTTTACACTTTCGCCATTGCAAAATGTCGGACTCCCGGAGTTTGTTTTCATTTCAGAATCGGATGAGATGAGTAAGAAAGTTGTAACATGAAAAGCATGTAAATGCAGGCAGACCGAACGTGTATGGTGTAACTTGTTCAGCTTGCTTAGCTTTGATGCACGGTGTCTAGCAAGCTAAAAAGGGCGTACTTTTGCTGCTTACTTCCTACATAAAGAATGAACTAGATTGGAGAAATGTCATTAGTGAACCAAAGTACAAATTAGCTCGTAATTTGGGGTTTGGGGACCTCAATTTGGTCGCTGAAAGATGTTTAAAGAGAACCTAGTCTACAGACTAGTCTCCCTTCCAGCATACAGTAAATCAAATGTTATCAGACACACCTGTAAGTTAGACTGCCAACTTTTTCCATCAATCTATTTAATTTTGCCCCACTTAAGTGTGCATACACTCACTACAATTGTTTAAAACAAAGTGTAGATCATACTATGAGCTGCATTTCATTAATATAGCTCTATGGCGTAGATCGATCTAGTCAGTAGTCTAGTTCTAAGGATAGAGCTTATTTTGTAAGAATAAAATTACGAAATTGTTGGCATTGCTTTGCCCTTGGCTTGGGACAATAATCAAATATGTTTTTAACTTTTATTATATTAATTGTGTGCAGTCTCCCTCTTTTGCAATTTTGAGAACTTGTAGGATTGATCATCTGTAGTTGATGCATCTATACTGCCAATGATCCAACGCTACTGTTTTCTTCTCAAAAGGGGCCAACATCTAAACTGTAAATTTGACATAGGCTACATGCAGAGAGCATACACTACAGGCTCGAATTCACATATCAGTTGTAGATTCAGACCACGCTGGAGAAATGTTTGTGTTTGAGCGTAGATGAAGAAGTGATTTATCTCCGATGATCCATCTGCGCATCATGTGTTGTGGTAGGTGGCGTTGATGATAACATGTCAGGAGGAGGTGGTCAGTCCACAAAGTGATCCGGTAGGCTTGTTCTAGCTCATCAACTCAATGCTCTCCTCTGCTCTGCTCAACGTTACAACATAGGTCGAATCCACAAAAGAATTCAATGTTGTATCACTGCCCCCTGCACTGTGTTTTCCTGTGCGACCTCACGCAAGCTTGAATGGTCTCTGTGTGCATCGTTGCCTTTTCAATGGGAGGATGAATTTGGTCTCCGTTTCTGAAAACGTCGAAGGCCGATACCATCACGAAGGAAGTTGATGTTTATTGGTTTGCTCTCGTAGGGGTAGAAGTTGGCATGTCCTTGGAGAATTGCGGGATACATGACCATACGACAGTAACCTTCCAAGTGTGGGTGTGAAAGAGACCAATCGTCAAAGAATAACTTTGAACAATGAAGAACTTGACTTTGGAATACTCTTCCAGCAAAAATCATCATCTACAGCCAGCTTAGTTGCAGGAAATAAAACTTCGCGAGGACTGCACCTGTTTTTTTTTCAACCATACGCACATGTATACACTACAGCTCAAAGGAATTGGCATAGGGAAAGGGAAAGGGGAGAAAGGGAAGGAGCGGCAGTTTTAACTGCGGTATATTTTGTCCAGTTCAGCATGAAACACGATGCTATAGCCTAAAAGGCAACATGTTTCATGCTGAACTAGACAAAATATACTGTGGTTTAAAACTGCAGTTCCTTTCCTTTCTTCCCTTTCCCTTTCCCTATGCCAATTCCTTTGAGCTGGAGTGTACAGTGTAGATTAGAACTTCCAAACACTGTACATATAGACTGCACAACACAATGCACAATACACTAACATCAAGGTGGACTGTATTTCAATGGAAGAAGAACATCATCAACAATATTAAATGCATTTGCAACACAAATGTATCATCATTAATCGCACGTTGATAGAGCATAGACATATGACACTTGGCAATCGGGCAATTCCATGGATTAATGGACAAATTTCAACATTTCAAATACTAGGCTACATCTTTGTGTAAGTTTATATTTTTGTATGTTGTGTGTTTGGGAGAGTGCTTTCATGAACCTGTATTCAGCCTTTAAATCTCTGTCATTCATGAGATATTGAAGTACACATAAAAATTAGCATATGGGATGTATTTCTTAAATAGCTGAATTACAGTTTTATTGGTATTTCAAAGGAAACATTTGAAAATGAAATTATTTAACATGAAAGGATGTATCATGCTGCTTTGTTTATAACTGAAATAAAATTGAATAGATCAAAAATAAACGGGACAGTTTTTTTACCATCTGACAAAGAAACAGAACAAACTTGATTGCAACGTAAAAGTGTTTTCGTTCTTGCTGTTCTTGTATAAAGAATTATATTGCATCAATCGTCATGACACCAGCAACGATATGGTTGGCACACTTTGTTCTAAATGCACCTTTTTATAGCTCAAGGAAACTATTTGTTCATTTTTTCCATGTGTTCCATGTGTGATGTACAGGAAATTCAAGTTCTTGTAATCATGACAAGAAATGGTATCTTTAGTTTCTTTTGATACTGCAATGTACATGTAGGTCTGATCTTTTGTGCAGTCTTCCTTTAATCGTTATCACAATAAAATATTTCCTATGAAAGCTGCGGTATGATTTGTTTGCATCAAAGTTTTCCACATCAAGAGCAATTAGACTCAAAGATTGTGAATTCATTGTGAAAGTTCTTATCATGTGGTCTAAAATATATGCTGTGACCATTGAATTTAAACATCAAACTACACTCCAGCTCAAAGAAATTGGCATAGGGAAAGGGGAGAAAGGGAAGGAGCCGCAGTTGTAAACCGCCATTTATTTTGTCCAGTTCAGCATGAAGCATGATGCTTTTTCTAAAGGCGAATGCATCGTCTTTCATGCTGAACTGGACAAAATAAATCGCAGTTTAAAACTGTGGCTCCTTCCCTTTCTTCCCTTTCCTTTCCCTATGCTAATTCCTTTGAGCTGTAGTGTACACTGTAGTTTGACTCCCTTATGTGTTTAAATTTAATTTGTTAGACGAGAGACAACCATATTTATAATCTAGAGATATAAAAATGTTGTTATTATATTACCATTTAACACTTCAAACAACAGGTGCTGTTCATCAAATACTTTGTTCACAAAAAGCCCTTGTAATCACACACAATAGTTCACATATGTTCAATCAATGGCAGTCCCAGAAATACCAATGTCGTTCATGTCTGGATGATTAATCCTTCCTATGTTCTTTGCCTTGCACAGTGAACCTGGTGCCCAGGATGATATGGCTTGCTCAGAATGAGTGAGGAAAGCACTTCAGCCGGGTTTTCACCAGTGGAACCAGTTCCGCCTGACGGACCAATAGGGGGCGTACCACTCGCCAAGCCAGTCCACATCCAGCGTTTAGAGCAGGCTGTGTGCCTCAACTCGTTTCTCAACTTTGTCGACCAGTACATGGAAGAGCCCAAAGTGTAAGTGTCCACATATGATAAGATGGTAATCCATTCTTTATTGAGAGCCTTAACTTTTCTCCATTCAGATACTGAGCAGGCCGACTAGTGCTTAATCTGCTGTACGTACAATAGCAACAGATTATGAATAAACTTCAAATTCCGTAAAGGGTGCAGTTAAGCCACAACCACATGGTTACTACAGTAATTTAAGCAAAGGGTAAAAAGTGATAGTACTTGCCTTTCAATATGCACTACAGCTAAAAGGAATTGGCATAGCGAGAGGGAATGGGCAGAAAGGGAAGGAGCCGCAGGTTTAAACCGCAGTATATTTTGTCCAGTTCAGCATGAAACATGATGCTTTAGCCTAAAAAGTATGTTTCATGCTGAACTGGACAAAATATACCGGAGTTTAAAACTGCGGGTCCTTCCTTTTCTTCCCTTTCCCTTTCCCTATGCCAATTCCTTTGAGCTGGAGTGCACAATGGCAGTAGATTATGAATAAACTTCAAACTCCGTAGAGGGTGCAGTTAAGCCACAACCACATCATTACTACAGTAATTTAAGCAAAGGGTAAAAAGTGATAGTAGGCCTACTTGCCTTGAGTTTAGTGTCTAGGTAGAGATCAGATTCTCACTTCATTCTGGTTCTCAGATTTAGCTTTCTTCATATCACAGATCACATTTGTCAAATTGTATTTGATCTTCTCATTTGCTGTTATTCTGCATTCCTTGCCAGTTATGCTAATTTTTACCCCTGCATTAAACGATAAAGTGACAATTGACCAGTGAATCAGTGTGTACTTTGATGGTCAACTGGTGTGAAACACATAAAATGCAACTCATGTGTTTGCATTGATTGATTTCATCTTCTTTCATATTAAATATTTGATGGTAAGTGATTTCTTTCCTGTATCACATGTTAACTTTAAAAACTTTCTTCCCGTAGGGTGGAAGAATCGGGAGAAGAAGGCAAAGAAATCGAAATCGGGAGAGAATTTGTACCAGAGACTCAACTAGAATCGGCTGCATCCCAATCACTCGTAGTGGAAGCCAGACCTGATCAGGAGGCCCTTGGCTCTGATACCATTGCCAAAGCAGGTGAGAACGCACAACTCGACAGGTTTATCAGCCAGGGCTGTGTGTCCTCACTTCCTTGGTCAAGACCTTAGTTTGATGACAACAAAAGCCAAATACATCAGACTATTCATCAATACTACACACGAGTGCTTCCGCATACACATGTATGTAGCTTTTCAGAGATTGTAAGAAACAATGAAAAAAAAGGAAAGAAGAAACACAGAAAATGATAGAAAGATTGGCAAAATTCCGGTTAACAATGTGATGTCAATTCTGTTAGTGCGATGTTCAAATAGACAGCGCGCAAATGATCGCCATGCATTGTTTTCATTGGCCGGACATTTGCTTCAGGGCAGCTTCAGGGAATAAATGCCTGAATGTGTATGGACGAATTTACAAATAATTTACAGTTAACCATAATTTACAAATTTGATTTTTTTTCAGTGATATGTCAAGATATTTGCATCTATCATTTATTCCAATATTCTACCAGTGATGATACAGTGTGTATAAAGCAGCAAGCCACTTCGAAGTTTGCAAAATGTGCAAGAGCAGATCACCGTTGATTCAATAGACCTGTTTTCACTCACAGAATCAATGAAAATCACACAATACATAAAAAGAACATGGTGGTAAATAGTATAAATGGGTACATTACGCATTGTAGATTGTCAACTGTGGTGATGTGTTCAGTATAAATGGTACTTAGTACTACGTAAGTTCATTTACAGGCAAATAATAACATTTGAACATGTTGGTTTCAGATAATTTCCTGTTCTCTTAATCAATTTTGTATGCTGAGCCTCACATTTCATGCTCAAAATCTTGTGATCTTGCTGTCTTAATCTTTTATCTAGTTTTGATTGGTAAGATATAATATATACTCATTTCCAAATTTTACAGAGCGGAGAGCAGATAAACGGAAGTTCTTCAACTTTGGAAAAGTAAAGAAGAACAGAAGGTGGCTGAAGGTGAGTTGAGCTTTTCTCAGTAAATGCAATGTTTTCTGGAAGAAAGTATTTTAATTGGGTTTTTCAATAATTTCATTGGGGGTCAACAATGTCTTCAATGATTCTGAGATATTTATTACATGTTGTTTGTGACAATGATTTAGGGAAACTTCCACTTGTTGATAAAGAGCAGGGCCCTGTTACATAAAACTTACCATTGATGGTAACTTTGCTATCCATGGCTATTTCTATGGAAACCTTGAATTTGATTGGCTGTTGAGCAATGTTACCAGGGTAGTTACCATTGATGAGAGAGTTACCATTCATGATAAGTTTTATGCAACGGGGCCCAGAATAGTGGAACCATCAATCTAGTCTAACCTTTCAAATCAACACATTGATTTAAAAGCTGTTACTAACAAACTGCTAGGGTAAGTGTGACAATTCCACCTCACCCCTAGAAACAAAATCAAACACATAAATGATAATGCCAATCAGACTTAAATATTATGTATTGGTGAGAAAGTTGAAACTTCCAAATTTTACTTGGCAAAAAATTGTATTCCCTGCAACTTGTATTATTTTCAGTTGAGACGTAATCCAGTGCATTTAAATTACAAATACGACTGCAAGATCAGTTGGGAGGTGTTCAGTAACGGACACAATGGGTCGATACTTGCAACTTGTTTGTTTCCCTCCCATTTTTGCATCGGTAGGCCATCTTGCTGAGCGATTCGTCCGACCCAGAGGATGGCAGTGAGGACGAGGACAAGTCTCTGTCTAAAGACGAGCTCCGGGAGATGCTGAGGCTGCACAAGTTTGGCAGGCAGTGCAAAAACCAGTTCTACATTGAGAGTGAAGTAAGTGCTCCCCATAAAGCAGTGACTCACCACTACAGTATCACTGACATATTTTGTAAAGAAGCATAATTCATATTGGTACACACTCAGTAATAATGGTCACATGCATGATTATACAAATTAATTATTTGTTTTTAAAAATCATTTACAAGAATTATCAGTTGTTTTCTTAGTCAGGTTCCAAATATACGGTTTGTGATGATGTGTGTGTTACACACAGGAGAATGTCCTTCACATTGTTTTTTTTATGATATAAATAAGTTCCAATAAGTACATAAGTCATACCAAGAGTCATTGCAAAGACAAGAGTTGTAAAGTAGTGAGGAATAGAAACACATTCAATTGACTTTTCAAAATATTCTCAACTTATTTCAGCTCCAACAATATCAGTACTATAGTGCGGGACTTTTGTCCAATTTTGACAAGTTCCTTGACCACCAGCGGACCATCCTTGGGCCAAAGAAGGTCAAGAAACCATCTAGCAGCACCAAGTTCAAAGGTAATATCTCTGGATTCGTCTATTGGGTTATTTTTTTCATTTTCAGGCTGTGAGTCAAAACATATAGATCAGAATGTGAATGATATTTGTAAAAGAGGATGGATATCATCGATGTCTTAAAATGATTTGTTCAACTGTCACACATCACTGACCATGTTTATTTACATAATGAGATCAATATATAAACTAGTATGTTTGAAGTATTTAAACCCCCCTCCATTCTCCCAAAATATTGCAAGCTGATGATACAAATTATTGATGTAGTTGTATAACTTGAAGTATGGAGAGTTTTATCTTTTTCCTCTTCTGACTTTCCTAAATTGCCATGCCTAAGCATTGCAAACTAACTTAGACTTGACTGAAATGCTATGCAGTGCTGCCATCTGCTTATTCTATCTCTATCTCTATCTCTAGCCTATTTCACTCCACTGCTGAAGGAAGGCCTCCTCATTTTTCCATTTTGATCTATCTTGCGTCGTTCGTTTCCATGTCATACTACCATATTCTCTAATATCGTTAATCCACCTCCTACTTTACCTCTTCTTCTGGTGTTAGCCCTGGGGTTCTGCTTCTTAGTACGAACTAACTATCTTCTGAGGATCATATATTTAACATTTAAAGTCATTTAAACTACTAGAACCTACTACTTGAAATTCACCTCAAAAGAGATCAGAATAAATTGACTGCCTACTTATGTCACTTGTTGTGTTGCAATTGATTGATGTATTGGTTAATCAATCTTCGTACGCAATTTGTGATTTGCAGATAAGTTCAAGCGTGAGAGAGATCGAACGGCATTGGGAGAGGATCCTGTAGATCGCCAGGTTTGTACAACGCCTCGATGTTTAATACAGGTATTCAATTATTGTAACTTACTGTCAATGATAAGTACTAAGGCAACATCTACTGATATCTCATTACGGTATTGGTAATAACCATTGATGGTAAGTTACATTAATTGCAAACCTATATGCAACATGGCCCAGAAATGAATGAAATGAAAGAATGGGGGTAAGATTTGACTTGATGTTATTTGTACCCTTTGTGGATAAAATGAAAAGTACAATGAATTGTCTGTATAATTGCTTGCAAGGAATTGCAGTGTTGTATATTGGTTAAATTGTATATTAACTTTTGAAATGGATGACTTTTTTGTATGCTCATGTGTGAACCTAAGTTTATAAACTAATGCAGCAAATATTTGGAGAAATAAACCATACTTCATTTTAGATAAGGGAACATCTGATATGTTGAACCCTCTTTCATTTTCCGGAAAAAAACAGAATCTGATAAAAAAAAAAGTGAGTTTGTTTAGAAGCAAACGTATGAGAGAAATGAGTATTTGAAAGTTAAAACAAACTCGAGGTATTTGATATTGCATTTCAGATGATGCAGGAATCTTTCTCCGACTATGATGGCTCAGTCGCTGTGTTCCAGGATGCAAACAGAAAGTTTACCTCCATCAAGGATGTTGATGCCCGCCGCAAGAGAATATGGCTGGCTATTGCCAAGAGAGATATCCCCAAGGTAACCCGTCAGTTTCTGCTTACCCTCTTGGCTATGATGTCCTGATTAAGCCTGAGTCATATCGATTTTTTCAGAAACCGGTGTTCGATGGCTTTGCGCCGATCGAACATCGATGCATCGACGGCACATTAACAAATTGTGTACAACGGATAGCGGAGTGCGAACGCCAGCGGTCGTGTACATTTTGCGTATTACATGACGTCATTCAGCCACTGCCAAGAGCCAATTTATGAATGAAAATATAGTAAGCATGCGCAGTGCAATCCTTCCATTTCCCCACACAGTATTCCACCAAAATAAGTGTGCAATTCTCTATCACCTCGTATCAAAATCGACCTAGAATTTCACTTTCCTTTATTTTATATGAGTTATGAAAGGTATTTTCGGAGAATCTATTTTCTCACCGATATCGCACATGTAAGCGAATTTCAATAACTTCTTGCTTTTCCGTCAAAATCTTAAGAATTAGCGTCAATATGGCATCGTGTAAGTTGTAACGTGTAACGTGCACAAAGTCAATTGGCTTCCGGGTTTCGGACAACGTGGCCAGATATCGTTATCGCTATCGATTAGCGACCACGTGGTCATGACATGATCTACGCGATGCACCAATCAGCGGTCTCCGAATCGCTGTACGAAGACGCTCTACCAGTCTGTTGGCAGCGTGTATGCAAATGAGCCTTAATGAGCGAACTTACGCACAATCGCCACTGTGCTGTTTCCGGGTTTTCACAACACACGATGCTATCCGTTGTACACAGTCTACAGACAAGTGTTCGTTGTGGCATTGCGCGGTATATAGTAGTGAACGAAAAGAAGCCAAGTATGTAGTAGCTGCTTGATCATCGAGCGACCAGTTCGTTCTCTTGATGTGCTACCTTCAAAACTCACAAAAGAGAGTAGGAACCAAGTAAGCAAATTAAACTAATTAAAAAATATTAAGATAAATTGTGTATAACAGGACTATCAAACAAAAGATTTTGTGCTTTCTAGTCAATTTGGTAATTTCGTCGATGCATCGAATTCATCAAAACGAAATCGGAGTTCGACTTCTTCGATCGAACACCGGCTTAATAATCGATTCGACTCAGGCCTAGTCCTGATGTATGGTAAACTACTGTTGTATGGTAAACTACTGTTGTGTCTTTGCATGAGTCAGAGTGCAAAGTAGTATTAAGATATTTGGAAATTTCATGCTTGACCTATAATCTATTCCTTTTAAATGGTAAAGGAGGAAGTATCGTTTTCATTCATTCAATCCCACATTATTTTATCTTAATTATATGCTAGAGAGAAAATTGTTATTTTTTCCTTGGACTTGAATTCTACAAGCTTGTCAATATCCAGAATTAGGTGTCTTGGAAGATAAAGAGGTCACTGATATAAGTAGACATACCATGCCAGTAATTTCTGCTGACTTTTGACCTTTGACCTACAGGCCCACAAGCACCATGCCCCAGAATGATACGTGTTTAGAATGTATGTAGAGATAATGAGGTCATGATGTAGGTTAACATACCATGTCATTCATTTCATCTGACTTTTTACCTGTGACCTACAGGCCCACAAACACCATGCCCCAGAATGCTTTGACATACCATTTCATTCATGTCCTCTGACCTTTGACCTGCAGGCCCACAAGCACCGGGCCTCTGTCCACAACAACATCCTGACCAACTGCCGTAAGCTGGCCCAGGCATGCCAGAAGGAGCTGCGGCGCACAGCGGTGCAGTCTCAGCGAGTCTGCAAGGAGACGCCGTACCGGGCACGACGCCTGACCCGTGAGATGGCTGCCTTCTGGCGCCACTACGACAAGGTGGAGAAGGAGCACCGCAGGAAGGCAGAGAAAGAGGCGCAGGAGCAGCGGCGGATTGATGACGAGTTCAGAGAGGTAGGATTGCTGTGTGGTGCAAAGATGTGTCTCAGAAAACACCACCTAACATTAAATATGACTATAACTGGTTATTTGCATGGTAGTTACAAGTGATTAGAAGTTACAGTAATTGTGAAGCTTGGAAAAGTGGCTGATTGATAACGAGTTCAGAGAGGTAGGGTTGCCATGTGTGGTGTCAAGAGTTGTTTATATCTCCATGAGGAACGCACTCAGAAAACACTAATGAATTGTGCTGAAATACATAAAGTCATCTTGCTGTTAGCACAGTAGTTACAAGTGACTATAAGTTACAGTAATTGTGAAGCTTGCTGCCACTTTACCCTGTAGTAAATGTTAGAATTATGAAGCTTGCTGTCACCTTACCCTGTAGTAAATGTTAGAATTATGAAGCTTCCTGCCACCTTACCTTGAAGTAAATGTTAGAATTGTGAAGCTTCCTGCCACCTTACCCTGAAGTAAATGTTAGAATTATGAAGCTTCCTGCCACCTTACCCTGAAGTAAATGTTAGAATTATAAAGCTTGCTGCTACCTTACCCTGTAGTAAATGTTAGAATTGTGAAGCTTGCTGCCACCTTACCCTGTAATAAATGTTAGAAATATGAAGCCTCCTGCTACCTTACCCTCTAGTAAATGTTAGAATTATGAAGCTTGCTGCCACCTTACCCTGTAGTAAATGTTAGAATTATGAAGCTTCCTGCCACCTTACCCTGAAGTAAATGTTAGAATTGTGAAGCTTCCTGCCACCTTACCCTGAAGTAAATGTTAGAATTATAAAGCTTGCTGCCACCTTACCCTGTAGTAAATGTTAGAATTGTGAAGCTTCCTGCCACCTTACCTTGAAGTAAATGTTAGAATATATGTAGCACTTCAATATTGACCCATTCTGTACTACGCTTGCATATTTAATCTTTACAGCCAGATAGTCGCTAAAGCAGTGTTCAGTGCATTTATTCACTTTATATTTTGTGGATTATACGACAGGCTAAACGCCAGCAGCGGAAGCTGAACTTCCTGATCACCCAGACGGAGCTATACGCCCACTTCATGAGCCGCAAGTTGACTGGCCGCGGTGATGAGGAAAGAGATCGCATCCTCAACCTCCTGGATGAGACCATGCCACAACGACAGCGGACTGTCAAAGAGGGCGTCCTAGTGGATATAGAGGCGGACGACTATGGTGAGATGTACCAAAGAAAGATGCAAGACAGAATTATTCATGAATATGAAAAAGTGCATTGTTCATTAATTATTGAAAAATCATGGTTATCATTTTCCTGCTCAAAAACAAAACATGTAATTGGTTTTGTGCATACAGAGGCTGCTGATTAATGTAAGTGTATTTTTACTGCAGAGTTAGGATTGTTGAAGTGTGCTCATCTCAAAATTAAGGAGAGAATATTCAACTCATGGGCCATTCCATGTAAATGTTACGTGAGTCACACATGTTTCATGTCACACAATTTGCAAACAATGGAAAATGTTGGAGCTGCATCGATTACTCGATCAAGTAAATCAATCATCTATACCCTGACATGTGACTCGTAAGACACAGCATGCATGACTTGCGTGGCACTTATATGGAATGGCCCTCATGAATTTTATCCTGTATCTAGGTTATTATAATTTTATGCCAATGTTTAATTATGCTCCATTATGTATTACATGAAATGCTACAATGCTTCTTGTTTATGCCTGGATTTTAATGACGATTTTGTGACCTGTATGTAAATTCTTCATGTCAAACATTCTCTTGACATGATTTATGGTAAGACGAATGGAGATAATGTATATTCCACCAACTTACAATTCTTTCTTCCATTTCATCCTATCCTTATAGATACCGAAACAATGAAACAACGTGCCTTATTGAATGTGACCCATGCATACAGCTCATTTGAGAACTCCAAAAAAGAATTTGATGCAGAGTTCATTATGCCAAACCCAGAACAACTAGATGAAAGTAAGTATACAAGAAGCTTGTAGAAATGTCATTGTATGGATATTTATGCCTCCGCCACGAAGTGGCCGGAGGCATTATGTTTTCGGGTTGTCCGTCCGTCCGTCCGTCCGTCCGTCCGTCCGTCCGTCCGTCCGTCCGTCCGTCCGTCCGTAAGTCCGTCCGTAAGTCCGTCCGTCCGTCCGTCCCGTCCGTCCCGAATCCGTTTAGGCAATATCTTGAGAACCATTAACCAGATTTGCTTCAAACTTGGTACATATATGTATTGCATGACACTAATGAAGCGTGTAAAAGTGAGATCAAATCTGATTGAGGTCAAAGGTCAAAGGTCAATGAACTTTGTAAAAATTGCCCAAAAATGACCTTTTCCACAATAAATCCAAATCCAAGCATGCAATTGTCATTTAACATGGTACAAAGATGGATCACTACTTGGAGATAGACTGGTGACATTTTTGGTAAAATTCCTGAAAGGTCAGAGGTCAAAGGTCAATGAAATTTGTGAAAATTTGCCAAAAATTGACCTTTTTCACAATAAATCCAAATCCAAGGATGCAATTCTCATTAAACATGGTACAAAGATAGATCACTACTTGGGGATAGACTGGTGACATTTTTGGTAAAATTCCTGAAAGTTCAGAGGTCAAAGGTCAATGAACTTTGCCAGAATTGGCTAGAAATTGCCCCAAACTTTAAATTTTTCACAATAAATCCAAATCCAATGGTGCAATTCCAACCAAACATAGTGAAACGATGGATCACTACTTGGGGGTAGACTGGTGATATTGTTGGTGAAATTGCTGGAAGGTCAGAGGTCAAAGGTCAATGAACTTTGCAAAAATTGATATTTTTCACAATAAACCCAAGTCCAAATCCAATGGCGCAATTCTAACCAAACATGGTACGAGATGTATCACTTCATGGAGGTAGACTGGTGAAAGTTTGGGTAAAACTCCTGAGAGTTCAAAGGTCAAAGGTCAATGAACTTTGCCAAAAAAATAGCTAAAAATTGCCCCTAAAGTGATAATTTTCAAAATATATCCAGATCCAATGGAGCAATACTAACCAAACATGGTGCAAAGATGGATCACTACTAGACTGATGACATTTTTGGTGACATTTCTCAAAGGTCAGGGATCAAAGGTCACTGAACTTTGCCAAAAATTGGCTAAAAATTGCCCCCAAATAGATATTTTTCACATTGAATCCAATACTAATGATTCAATTCAAACCAAACATAGTACAGAGATGTATCACTTCATTGAGGTAGACTGGTGAAGTTTGGGTAAAATTCCTGAAAGATCAAAGGTCAATGAACTTCACCCAAAATTGGCTAATTTTAAACAAACTCTATACAAGGATGGATTTAGACATACTGGTTAGATTGGAAGGCAAAGAAGTAAGAGGTCAAAAGTCAATGAACATTGCCAAACTTGGCTAAACTTGAAAAAGCAGAATGTGATATTTTCATTTCACATAGGAGCAATGGTGCATTGCCCACCAAACATATACATTTTCTGAGAATAGCAAAGAGGCGGAGGCATATTTATCGACTGCGTGGCAGTCGAATTGCTCTAGTTAATTATGTTTTCGGGTTGTCCGTCCGTCCGTCCGTCCGTCCCGAATCCGTTTCGGCAATATCTTGAGAACCGTGAACCAGATTTACTTCAAACTTGGTACATGTGTGTATTGCATAAAACCAATGAAGTGTGTAAAATTGGGGTCAAATCTGATTGAGGTCAAAGGTCAAAGGTCATTGAACATTGTGAAAAATTGCCCAAAATTGACCTTTTTCACATTAAATCCAAATCCAAGGATACTATTTTTATCAAACATGGTACAAAGATGGATCACTACTTGGATGTAGACTGGTGACATTTTGGGTAAAATTCCTGAAAGGTTAGAGGTCAAAGGTCAATGAACTTTGTGAAAAATTGCAAAAATTCGACATTTTTCACAATAAATCCTAGTCCAAGGATGTAGTTCTCATTAAATATGGTACACGGTGGATCACTACTTGGGGATAGACTGATGCAAATTTTGGTAAAATTCCTGAAAGGTCAGAGGTCAAAGGGCAATGAACTTTGCCAAAATTGGTTAAAAACTGCCCCAAACTTTATATTTTTCAAAATAAATCCAAATCTAATGGTACATTACCAACTAAACATGGTGCAAAGATGGATCACTACTTGGGGCTAGACTGGTGACATTTTTGATGAAATTTCTCAAAGGTCAGAGGTCAAAGGTCAACGCACTTTGCCAAAATTGGCTATTTTTCACAATAAATCCAAATCCAATGGTACATTATGAAATAAACATGGTGCAAAGATGGATCACTACTTGGGGCTAGACTGGTGACATTTTTGGTGAAATTTCTCAAAGGTCAGAGGTCTAAGGTCCATGCACTTTGCCAAAAATTACCTAAAAATTGGCCCAAAGTGATATTTTTCACAATAAATCCAAATCCAATGGTACATTATGAAATAAACATGGTGCAAAGATGGATCACTATTTAGGGGAAGACTGATAACATCTTTGGTGAAATTTCTCAAAGGTCAGAGGTCAAAGGTCAATGCACTTTGCCAAAATTGGCTATTTTTCGCATTGAATCCTAATCTAATGATTCAATTAAAAAAACATGATACAGAGATGTGTCACTTCATGAAGGTAGACAGGTGAAAGTTTGGGTAAAATTCCTGAAAGGTCAGAGGTCAAAGGTTTATGAATTGCCCCCAAATTGATACTTCTCACAATAAATCCCAATCCAATTATCCATTTCAAGAAAACATGGTACAAGGATACAAGGATGGATTTAGACAGACTGGTTAGATTGGAAGTCAAAGAATTAAGAGATCAAAGGTCAATGAACATTGCCAAACTTCGCTAAACATGGAAAAACAGAATAAATAGGAATTCACTGGATCATTCCCAACTAAACAAACAGATTTTCTGGAAATAATGTAAATAGAGCTAGCAAAGAGGCGGAGGCATATTTATCGACTGCGTGGCAGTCGAATTGCTCTAGTTTTACTCTGTGATGTGGTTGTCATGTTTGATGTTGATCAATTATCTAATGCATGTCATTTTATGGCTAATAGGTGGCTTCTGTGTTATGCCCTACATTGCTGTTAAAATGATAAAAGTAGACAATGATAATTAAATTAAACGAAAACTTACCTTGTTTGAAGTTTGATTTTTATTATTTGAGTAATAGGAGTTGAGAGTTTATATGAGATCCCATCCGCTCGCGCATGCGCAGTCAATGTTAGTCGCCAAGGCAAACCTCTTTAAGGGACGGTACCTCAATCAGTAAACCGTCCACAATTTACCATTGGTAACCCAACCCGACAGGTTTTGAGGTTTGCCTGTGAATAGAAAATGCTGCCACTTGAAATAATTAAATCCATAGTGACATTGAAATAAGTCGCCCATAATTCCAGAGCTAATCCTTACCCTTGAAGTTTGAATTGAGCAAGGGAGGGAAGTGGAGGGCATATAAACTCTCAACTCCTATTACTCAAATAATAAAAATCAAACTTCAAACAAGGTAAGTTTTCGTTTAATTTAATTATTATTTTTCGTAATATACGTTTGTTCGTTTATATGAGATTTTGAAGCGGTGGTGGCATTTTCACCAAACTTGGGCCAACTGAAAACAGTTGGTCAATAAGACAATATATCATTTAGAAACTCATAGAGTGAGTCATTTGTCACTCTAAATTAACGCTGCTCACCATGGTGGCTGAATCTGCTCTAGTGGTCTTTCAAGACTGCCTGGGAAAAGTTTACAGCAGTTTTGATTGATGGTTTATTGTAAAACCGATTGAATGTTTGTTCATTTGACCACCCTGCTTGTTTCAGTATGTCTGCAATGGGGACATCCGCCATCTTGGCAGTTGAAGTAGCTACCGCTCTTGTAGAATGCGGTTTAAAAACCTTTGTGTCAATGCCAGCATTACACATAGTCTCCTTAATCCATCTGGAGATAGTTTGCTTGCTCGCTCTATTGTGCGGTTTCTTGAAACATACGAAAAGATGCTTTTCCAATCCTCGCAACACACTGGTGCGTTTTATGTACTTTTTCAAATATCTTACGACGCACAATCTGTTGTCCTCTGGGTAGGCGTCAATAGTGGAAATAACTCCTACTTTGCCAGGTTTATTTTGTTTCACCAGTTCCGTTATATGGATGTCTACACCGTTTTCTCTCCAAATCAGATCATCAATGTGGATGTGATAAAGTGTCTGAGCCCTCTGTGCCGACGTAAGTGCAAGAAGCATGCATAGTTTATGAGTAAGCTCACATAGCGTCAGTCTACCGGCTGGTGACATCTGACGCAGGTAATCCAAAACACTTTTCACATCCCAGACATGATTGTAACGTGGCGCTGGAGGTCTTAAATGAAAAACACCCTTCATAAACCTGGTCACCAATGGATGTGTACTAATAGTACAGCTGCTATTATCCAGTGTTGTCACTGAGGCCAAGGCACTTCTTGCACAGTTTATGGCACTATAACTTAGAGATTGTACATGGAAAAGCTCGCTTAGGAATTCAACTACATTTTCTACTGCAGTGTAATGACTGTCCAGTCTCCTACACGAACAAAAATCTTGCCATTTCCTTATGTAAGTCCCATATTGGGTTCGTGTAGATTGTCTCCACGAGGCACACAGAACGTCCACAGTCCTTCTCTGTAGTCCTTTTAACTCGAACTGTGTACGCCAATCCTGCAACAGAGAAGATCAAGTTTATCACTAAGGGGATGGCTAAGTTTAGAAATTGGTTGAGTAAGCAATTTCTTACTTCGTCTAAGGACCAATGGTTCCTCCTCCAACATACTTTTGAGCAGGGGAAACCATGCTTGAGTGGGCCAGTTTGGCACTACCAACAGGCCAGATGCCTTGTCTCTTTGAATCTTTTGCAGACATTTGGCTATTAGACAAAAGGGGGGAAATGCATAGAAAAGTGTGAAACTGCCCCAATCCAATGTGAATGCATCTACTGCTTCAGCTTCTGGGTCCGGCATCCATGAAATGTACCTAGGTACTTGTGTGTTGAGTCTGGATGCAAACAGATCTATTTCTGGACTTCCGAACTTATAAGTGATTGTTTGAAAGCTCCCCTTATCTAACATCCACTCTGTTCTGTCATTGAAATGTCTTGACCTAAAGTCTGCCTCCGTATTTTGACATCCTGGCAAATGGGCTGCTGTTAGCCAGATGTTGCGAAGTATACACCACTGCCAGATATCTAACACTAACTGATTGCAGGATGGGGATTTCAGTCCTCCCATGTTATTAATATATGCTACGGCAGTAGTATTGTCTAACCTCATCAAGACATGCACGTCCCTCTTATCCGAGCAAAAGGCTTTTAGGGCTATCCCTGCTGCCAAAGTTTCGAGATAATTAATGCCAGAGTCTTGAGCTGTAACCAGCTCTTCTTTAGTCCACCTACCTCCCGTACTGGAGGTTAAATCGGTGGCCCCCCAACCCTCTGCACTGGCATCCGTGCGGAGTTCAAATTCTATCTTTTGCCTTATTATAGGGCTGATTGCTGTATGAACATTATCTCTCCACCATTTTAACTCTTCCCGTGCCTCTGAAGAGAGGGTCATAGGTCTGTCAAAATGACCATGGGCTAATCTCAGAGCCTTAATCTTGTCTCTTTCTAAAGATCTGTAATGCAGTGGTCCATATTGCGTCGCAGGAAAGGCAGCAACCAATTTCCCTATAACTTTCGCAACCCCCCTGATCGAAGGGGAAGAATCGGACAAGAGGGATGAACAAGCTTCATAAATGTCATCCTTTTTATCTTGTGGCAGGGAAGTGTGCATAGACAAAGTGTCCAAGTGAAACCCCAGAAATGTCAAATCATGTCTGGGGACCAGAACTGATTTATTGGCGTGAATTAAGAACCCCAGCTCTGTCAATAGACTGGTAGTGGCTGAAACAGCCTTTTGGGCAGCTTGTTTAGATTTTCCTATTATGATGGTGTCATCTAGATAACCCATTATGATATGCCCTTCTGTGCGAAGTTTCGCAAAGGCCGGTTTGAGCAATTTTGTGAACAGTCTAGGTGCAGAGCTGAGGCCATTAGGCAGAGCTTTGTATTGCCATAATTTCCCTTGCCAGATGAAACGTAAATACTTTCTTGATGATGGGTGGACAGGGACTGAATAATAAGCATCTTGCAAATCTATCGAAGCTACATAGCAATTTTGAGACAGCAGTGAAGTGGCTGTATGTATGTTGTCCATTTTAAAATGCTGGTAGAGGATACACTTATTCAGATCCGAAAGGTCTAAGATAACACGTAAAGAGCCATTCTTTTTTGGCCTGGTGAAGATATTGGAGATAAACTCCCCATCCTCATGTACACACTGCTCAATGACATTCTTAGATGCCAGACGGGAGATCTCTTCGTCTATCTGTTTATTGGTTTCCGGATTACGGTTAAATTCGTACAAAGCCTTTTCCCTGACTGGGGGAAATAAATCAGGATCAAATTCAAGTTTGTATCCTCTAACAGCATTCAAAATGTATGGGTCCGAAGTCAACATTACCCATTTGTCATAGCAAAGCTTCAATCGACCACCCACCATTGAGGAAGAAGAGTCAGGAGGCGAATTACTCACCTCACGTGGTGATGGCTCCTTTACTTCCGAGCTGTCCCCGCTCTGCTGCGGTACAGAGGGTTCTGCACATTGCTTGCTCTGGTCATGGAGGTCTGAGTATGCGGTGCTGGTTGCCTTGGTTTCCAGCTTGAGCGCTGGCCTAAAAAAGGCCGCTTTGTGGACCCAGCATGGGGGGGAGTGTAACTGCTAGAGGCAGGCGACCATCCGGCTGTTCTCATTCTCCGAGACTGTACCTCAGTTTGTCTACGGTAAGGATGGTACTGGTACTGAGAATGTTGACGTGATCTGCCAGAGAAGGATTTTGATCCCTTGACGACCCCAGCCGCAGCTTTCTGTTCGTCTTTCAGGTCCTTTACTTTCTTTCCGAGATCATCGCCAAACAAGAATTTTGTCACTGGGTTTTGAGGTTTGCACAAGTGCGAGAACTCTGTGTGTATGCCAGGTTTGATCTCGAAATTCGCACTGCAGAGCAGCCCCAGTGCATCCTGCTGCGTGTCTGTCAACTCATGTGCTGAAAGCGTATTAGCAAAGGCAGTGATCCCCTTTACTAGGGTATTCTGAATTCTCTGTAGTTTGAGGTCCTTCGCCCGCGTAAGTGGGTCGAGACTTTCCCAGATAGTGAGGTTCACTTTGGGTACGTCCAGCAGGGGACAGTTTTCTGGGCTCGGGTATTTCTTACCCGTCTCATCAAGCGCCTTCTGTTCTAGAGTGTGGCTGATTAGATAAGATACTGACCCCGCAATATCCTCGTCCAAAGGCTCTCCAATGCCTATGGGAACCGCGAACTTAGCGGCGATTGGAGGTATCTTAAATTCCTGGCTGGTATTAGGACTAGCGGTGTCGTGTGAACTAGCCTCAATCTCAGAGTCAGACACGAGTTCATAGTTGTACACACCTTCAGCATGTTCGGTGTCAGAATCGTCCATTCCCATATCCACTAGTGGACTAGAGGTCTGTGATTTGGGGGCTGGCATGTGATCAACCAGTTTGGTTATCATATCCTCCAGCTTGTTAAGCCGCAGTTCAATCGACGAGGTTGAGGTGGAAGCCACCGCCGGAGTTGAAATCGACTCTGCACGAATGCAGGTCTGACTGTCTTTTTTCGGAGTAGGTTCGGCACTAGTGCCGGCCTTGACAGTCTCAGTGTTTTTCTGTGCAACTTTTCGAGGCTTCCCGATCGCCACTGCCGTGTTGGGAGTCGTCTTTGTGAGTTTATTCCCACTCTTCTTCGACGGGGGCGCTTTTTTCGCGGCTCTGGATTCACCGCCGCGGCCAGCCTCACGAGCTGCAGCAGCGACAGTCTTCCCCTTAACACCTTGCTCGCTACCGGGAGACTGCCCGGATCGCGAGTCGCGCGTTTCGCTGGAAACAGCACTTTCGTCCGTCGGTCTTTGGGACGAATCAGACGGCGTGAAATCACCCGAAATCTGATCCATAGTTCTCCAAAACTAATTTCAGAGTAATCAGAAGGTAAACAAACCCTAAAAATTGCGAGAACCAGACTACACAACTACGCGTGTAGGCCGGAAAAAGCAAAAAAATGAAGATCAAAATGGCGACAAGACTGCATAGAATTACACGATGCGAATGAATTGACTGCGCATGCGCGAGCGGATGGGATCTCATATAAACGAACAAACGTATATTACGAAAAATAATATTAGATTCTTCTCAATACCATAAATTGGTGGAATTCATTTACGATGGATACTGAGATTTAAACAATGAAGCAAAATGGAAGACTTCCATCATATATGGTGCTCATGCAGGGCCTTTCACGAGTGATATAAACTTCCTATTGTCTGTCTATTGTTTATCCCAACCCTCAATCTCCTCTCTACTCCCTGCCCCATCCCCCCCCCCTTTCCCTCCCCCTCCCCTCCTCATTTTACCCCAACTCTTGATCATCTCCACCCTCCTTGCCCCATCTCACCCATCCCCCTTACTTTACCTCTCAATGACCTCCAAACTCCCTCTTCACCCTACCCCCTCCTCAGGCCCAGCCAAGTTCAGTCTCTCCACCCCATCCATGGAGGGGGGCACCCAGCACCCACAGCCCTCCATCTTCAGGGGCATGCTGAAGAGCTACCAGCTGAAGGGCATGAACTGGCTAATCAACCTGTATGACTGCGGGATCAACGGGATCCTGGCCGATGAGATGGGCCTGGGGAAGACCGTCCAGAGTATTGCCTTCCTTGCTCACCTCGCTGAAGTAAGTGCGTGTATGGATGAATTGCAGAATGATCACACAGGTGGCTGGATACTGGTTTGCAATGATGATATCAGTGATACCTGGTATGAGTAGAGCATGATAAAGAATGCCAGAAGTTTGAATGTATGCATTTGGTTGGGTGCTTACACTTACACATAGCGCAATTTCCTACAAATAATGAAGAATGACATAAGACTTTTTTTGGCCTTAGCATGGATTTTGTCTTCATTTCTGAACAGTTGTGTGCATTAAAGACAATGTGAGTTAGTATGAAAAGAACCATAACCACAGAGTTCCGCGGCAGATGTTCCAGACACCCGTACAACACTGTGCTTTCACAAAGCAGTATGACTAAGCTGTTTTTCTCCCCCGTCCTGTAGAGCCAAGATATCTGGGGTCCTTTCCTGGTAGTAGCACCCGCATCAACTCTCCACAACTGGACTCAGGAGTGCAGTCGATTTGTTCCACATCTCAAGGTGAGTGTGCAAGTCCTTAGAATGCCCCAGATTTATTGTAAATATATGTGTTATTTATATGCGTATTAATTTAATTGATTCCATTTATTTTTCACATTGTTAATTGTGTATGATGAACTCAATTATGTTACCGGCTGTTATTTTCAAGCTTTTGCTTACTTGTGTTCTGTTGGCATGGTAACAATGTTAACAATATTTTGAAATGTACATTTATGTAGTATGTGGAAAAAATATAACATGGAAAATGAAATAGTGGGGTTCTCCTTCAGCAATGGCAAATCATGAGAGAAGAATAACTCTAGATTTATGATTCAATTTATTTTGCCACAAAAAACAACAAAAATAAATAAACAAAAAATGATAAACTCAATTCATTTACTGAAATTTTTGTGGAGGGGTCCAATCACTAATGTGACTCAAACTTTTTCCTATCATTATCTCAAACATATCTCCTATCCTTACAGGTACTCCCGTACTGGGGCAATCCTCAGGACAGACGCACCCTACGCAAGTTCTGGGGCCAGCGCCCAGCCACGGCCCGCACGGCTCAGGCGGAGTTCCACATCCTGGTGACCAGCTACCAGCTGGTGGTGCAGGACCTGCGGTACTTCCAGAGGATCCGGTGGCGCTACATGATCTTGGACGAAGCCCAAGCCATAAAGAGCAGCTCTAGTGTGAGGTGGCGGCTGCTGCTGGGTTTCAACTGCAGGAACCGGCTGCTGCTCACAGGCACCCCCATCCAGAACAGCATGGCAGAGGTAAGGTGGGGGTGGAGTGTGGGGTGGGGGTGGGGGTACAAATATAGAAATATTGTAGTTTTAATCCGTTCTTTATTGAGCCTACGTCTTTGTGGGCTGGCTGTCCTCCAATCAGATACTGAGCAGTATGACTCTAGCGTAAAATTCTATACCAAATTGGAGGACAGGCCATGAATAAACTTCAAATTCCTTTATAGGTTGCAAGTAAGCCATACTTCTTTGGTTACTGCAGTTTCATGGCAAATTTGGACATTCTAACTGGACCAGGGCTCACAAAGCCTGAAAATGTAACCGTGAGTAACGGGTTAATCTTATAATGTACATAGTTGAATGATGCTTCATTAGATGACTTGTTAATGAAATTTTTTCTCCCTTCCTTCCCTGCGTAGTTGTGGGCCTTGCTACATTTCATCATGCCCACTCTCTTTGATAGCCATGAGGAGTTCAATGACTGGTTCTCAAAGGACATTGAGAGCCACATAGAGAAGCAGTCTGGCTTTGATGAAGGTAAGTTCAAGGCGCATACAACTCAGCTCTTGTGGCGCGATATCGTTTATAGAGGGCGCTGCCCCACCCCAGTGCTGGCACTGCCCACCCTCAAGATCTGCAAAACTTTGATAGTGGTGATCTTGCACACGTGTGCTACGAGCAGCAGTCACAAAATGAGCACATATCACATGAAAAATCACCAGTATCACTGCAATTGCGTGCTCGTTTACCAACGTTGTACGGAGATTCCTGAATGTTACCCAAGCTGGGCCACGCTCCAGAACACCTCGATTTGCAACTTTACGCATGGATTGATAGGTGGATGGGTGGGCGAATGGATGGATGGATGGATGAAATGGTGGTAGGGTGAATGGATGGATGGGTGGAATTCTTAATGTATTTTTGGCTGCTGTATTAAAGCTTAATTGCAAATGGATATGTGGGTGCAAGGGTATGTTAAATTGGGAGTTCTAGACTCTAAAACATTTCTAAGTATTAACTCTCACAAGTATTCACTCATACGTATATTGATTTGTGAAGTTTTCTTATGAGGTGAACAAAATATGTTGTGAGTTTCTTAGAACAATATGAAGATTAAACTTCGCATTTGAAAAGGTACCAGCTGCCACTCAGGTTGTGCCATCTTATACCCCCATTACACCAACACTAGTCTATGCAGTTCTCGCTGCATCAAAGAAAAATGGCCATGATGCAGTGGGAACTGCTGCAGCATAATGAGAGCATAGCGAGAACTATTGTTGACGTGGCATACATGGGACGATTTCATATTTTTCGAAAACAAGGAAGTTATCGCTACGTCCCTGCCATTTTTTCGGAATTTCAAGGACGTAGCGGGAACTTCCTCTGGTGTAATGGGGGCATTAGCATTAACTTCATCTGAAATTGAGTGTATTGCCTTCATACCCTTAATCCAATCAGTCTCATAGGCAAAACATTAGTTGCTATTAAATATTAGGCTGTCAGTGCTTATACTGAGAGGGTTATGTTGACATCCCTGTTTTGTGATTCTTTGTGACCGCTACAGAGCAGCTGTCCAGACTGCACATGATCCTCAAGCCCTTCATGCTGCGGAGAGTCAAGAAGGATGTGGAGAACGAGCTCTCAGACAAGGTCAGTCAGGACATACATTTCTCTATAATGATAATAATAATAATTGAAGCATATTTAGCTTTTATATGATAATATTATAACGTTAATATTTACAAAATTTCAAAAGTATATGTCTTACATTCTTACAGTCTTACCTTAACAGTCATGCATTAACAGAACTAATTAGAAAACAATTGGATCTTAAGCACGAGATAATAATGATAATAATAATAATTAAACAAGATAATGTTGATGCCTTTCGGATGTGAATTGGCACGTTGTTCCAAAGGGTTGGAGCGATAAATGAGAAAGATCTGTGTCCATATGCCTGGATGCGAGTATGCATCCAAGTCCTCCCATAAGGGACCATGCAGGAGTATCTGAATTTTTTTTTCAGTAATACCTTCTTCCGTTCTCATACACTAATATACGAAATAACTGATGGAATATCAGTACAGGCTTTCCTGTGATTATCCTGTACAGATTGAGATCCTGATGTTCTGCTGGCTGGGCACGCATCATCCAATCTTCATTCATGCTATCAAAATCAAGATTTGATGGTTGATGACCTTCAATTACCTTATTTACATTTGAATATCTGATGAAAGATCAGTACAGACTTTTCACCAACTATAAATGTTGAATCCGATGCAGATTGAGATCTTGATGTACTGCCAGCTCAGGAACCATCATCAAGTCTTCTCTCACTCTAGCAAAATCAAGATTTAATAGTTGATGACCTTCAATTGTCTGATTTACATTTGAATATAAGATATAAGTGATAAGGATCATGTCAAGCTTTTTGTCTCGCCTGAACAAAGTTTGGCTGAGACCTAATAATCACTTTTCCTGTTAGTTTGTTGGTCTGTTAGTCTGTTACAAAAATGTTAAAATTTTGGTTAACTTGCTCTCATTTCTTTATTTCTGCATGAATTATGTTCATACATATTTCTTGATGAGGATGATGAGGTCAAAGGTCATCTAGGGGTCTGTTAGTCTGTTGGTCTGTTACAAAGATGTTAAAGTTTGATTGCAAAATCAGGCGAGACTCATGGTTCATGAACCACCATCTTCCACAGATTGAGATCCTGATGTACTGCCAGCTGAGCACCCGGCAACGCCTGTTCTACCAGGCCATCAAGAACAAGATCTCCATCGACGACCTCCTCCGCTCCCACTCCCACTCCTCCTCGACCACCCAGTCCTCCACCACAACCAACAACCTCATGAACCTTGTCATGCAGTTCAGGAAGGTCAGTAGGGGCGCGAAAATCCCAGTTTGTACCGTTCAACTCTTTGTATGCCTAATAAGCAGCTGCTGTATATGATTTTTTGTGTGTACTTCCTCTGCAGAAATGCCTCAATAGCACATTCAGATTCAGATTCTGAGTTTAAATTTAATTTGATTTAATTTAGTTATTTACATAATCATTATGATAAATCATATCTCATGACAAACACTCATGAAAATGAATGCAGCCTGGAAGATCTGGTATCTGCTAATGAGGAGGCCTTCCACTGCGAGAACCTGGCCAAACATATGACTCAATCCAGAGATGATGGATACGAAAGAAGAAGACAAACATTCATACTGATTTACAATATATTTTTAGCTTGGATATAATATAATTTTGTTGATTTCAACTTTCACAAGATTATCTATACACATGTTGACATTGACTGTATGTAACAAACTTCGTTTAGCAGTTTTTAAATAACTCCGGTCACCAACAACAATCTCATGATCCTAGTCACGCTGAAGTTCCTCTTCCCACCTCTTCTCATATTCTTTATATTCCTTTTCATTTCTTGAACACATTTTTATCCTATTCCTCATACACTCCCACTTTGTCTCAATCAATCCCTCTTCCTCCATCTTCTGAAGTTCCTCTTCTTCCCTCTTCTCATTTTTATTTTATTCCTCATTGATATTCCCTTGTCGTCATATTCTTCCTCTTTATTATCATCGCCATTAATCTCTTGCCTTGGTAGGTGTGCAATCATCCTGAGCTGTTTGAGAGGAGAGACACCCGCTCTCCCCTTCATGTCTGTCTGGATGAGCTGACTCTACCCAGGCTTCTCCTCAAGACAGACTTCAGCCACAATGAAGCTCTCAAAAACAAGTAAGCGGATCGTACCAACGTCATGAATACTTCTCCCCCTCAACACCATCACCATTAAATTTTCTTTGAATGTTTCCATGGTGAGAGTCTACTAATAAGTGCTATTTAGAAAATAGTAAAAGTATTGGTAACACCATGTGGTTGTATTCTTTCATCATCATTATTGTCACCAAAGTCACTTAAAAAATCGTTCTTGCAATGAAAAATTATGAAACAGACTTGCCATGCTAGGTTTTTAAAATGATCCATTTTCTTGTGATGTTCAGTTTAAAAAATGAATCTGTTATGTTAAGAGCAGTATGCAGATTTAAAGAAAAATGCTGACATTATAGTCTTGAAAATAGGCAAGTTTCTTTTTTGTCTCGCCTAAACAAAGTTCGGCAGAGACCTAGTAATCACTTTTCCTGTTAGTCTGTTAGTCTGTTGGTCTGTTGGTCTGTTGGTCTGTTACAAAAATGTTCGCAACCAACTTGTTCTTCTTTGAAAAATCTTTTTTTTTTTTTTTTTTAAAACAAAGAGAAGGCAAGTACTGATATTCAAATTTTGCAGTGTAAAATAAAATACAGCATACATGAAATTGATACTCCGAATGTGTCTTCTCCTTACAGGCTCCTGTACAACACATTGTCCATCTTTGCAGCGGACAATATCCACTCCTCCCTCTTCCCCTCCACCTCATCCCCCTCCTCCTCGTCCTCTCCCTCCTCCTCCTCCTCCTATCACTCAGCATTCTCCTTCACCCGCTTCACGGACCTGTCCCCCGGCCAGCTGGGGGCCCTGATGGGTGTGGAGCAGCAGAAAGGGGTGGTGACTGGGGGGCTGCTGGCCCAGTGGTTGCTCGCCTTCCTGGTGATGAAGGCTGCCTACAGGGTCTACCAGGACGGACTGTGGAAGGAGGACAGGGCCAGCGCCAAGACACGGTGAGGCCAACCGATCTTAGCAGTGGGATATGACTGGCAGTTTACAAAACCAAAACAAAAATGGTCAATTAACAGATCAAGAGCTTTATTGACTATGTGTCTCCAGGAAATTTGAATAGGCTAGCTGGTTTTCAAATACATGAATGTCTGGAACATACTGTCATAGATTAAAATCTTTAATTCTAAAGCAATGTAAATGCCATGGCATATATAGAAAAAATAAAAAGAACATAACTTAGAATATTAGGAATTTAAAACACCTATTATATGATCCATTGCATTTCACATTGATTTATTGTAAGGCCATCTCAAATGATAGCCTAGCACTAGCAGACCTTTGTAGTGACAACTGTATTTTGAACATTACAATTTTAGTGATTAAGTCATATTGAGGGGATGGTAATTCATTACATTCTTTAACACCTGTCCTACTGGGAACTCCTATGTAGAAATAGGTGAGAGAAATGGATGCCTTGTGTACTAGCTGCTACATATTTTGTCATTTTTTATAAGCCAAGCAGTAGCCTGATGGATAGTGTTGCAGCCCAGCAAGTGGTAAATATAGGTTCAAGATTGATCTTATTACTACAGAGTGTAACAGTAAAACCAAGGTTATGTCATAATTGGTGTTGTATGCCTAACCTGTCAGGTTGCTGCTACTATGGCCTCTGCAAGCCACCAGCCCCCCTAGCCGTGCCTCCAGCCCAGCCCTAGGGGGGCTAATCTTCACCTCCTGCACCACGCCTGTGACCTCTCACTGCACCCACATCTACCATCCCATGGCAGAGACCGGCTGGCACCAGCGTGTACGCACCAGAGCGTCTAGTGGTGGGGGGCAGGGGGAGAACCAACCCCCGTCATCATCAGCCTCCTCCCCCCCACCCCAGGGGACGGGGATGGGGTCACCTAATAGCCACACCCCTCCTAGTGGATCCAAAGCTGGAAAGGTGGGTACTGATTTGTTGTCTGTTTTGTGTCTGTATATCACATGGATTGTCCAGGGCATCATTGCATAAAACTTACCATTAATGGTAACTCTACCACTGATGGCAACTACCATGGTAACATTGCTCAACTGCTTATCACATTCAAGGTTTCCATAGAAGTAGCCATTGGTACCAAAGTTAACATCAAGGGTAACTTTTATGCAACAGGGCCCAGGTGTTGCAAAGTGTCCCATGTTTCACCTGGAATGTTGAATTGTATACTAATCATGTCCTGCTCATAAAAAGTTACATGAAATAAAACTTGGCAAGGTAAGAAGCTAGGCTTATGAAATAGATGTAATAGTTATGTAAAAGTAGAGGGATCGTTCACTTTGATAAAATATGCTTGTCAATAAAAGCAGAAAAAAGGATAAACAAAATTGGCACAAGATTGAGAGCAAGCACAATGCAGGCTTGGTTTCCACCAGGTCACTAACTATACTCCAGGCCAATGAGATTCACACTTTACAACTCCTATGTTCAGTGTATATTGTTAAAAAGCTTCAGCAATTTACTTGTGCATGATATGTGTTATCAATAGATATTGCATTGAATTTAAAAGAAAACAATAAGCCATAATGTATTCACAACTTTCCCCTTAACTGCATTGCGTTATTACATTCACCTGTATTTCCTGATTGTGTCAATGGATGGAACACACTCTGAATCTATTGATTGTTGCTACTCAGACAAACCTCGGACAAGCTTTGGAGTTACCAATAGTAATGTATTGTTTGAACGACGTGAATAGGTGGAAAACATAACCAAAATGGTCTATTGGCGCAATTGCTTTTTTGCTGCATACAGAGCCCTTCCAGACAGGGTAGTGAGAGTCCAGGGTATCCCAAGCAGGCTGCCCCTCGGCTGGCCCACCTCATGAGGGCCCCAACGGTGCTCCGATGCCAGAGGACAGAGCTGCCTGCCTTCCTCTTCAACACTATCCCGAAGGTAAGGGCAACCCCCCTCCCCTCTCTCCACACAAAATGGGTTTATCTATCTCAGTACCTCACCACCATCCCCAAGGCAAGAGCAACCCCCTCCCTCTCTCTCCACACAAAATGGGTTTATCTGTCTCAGTACCTCACCACCATCACCCAAGGCAAGAGCAACCCCCTTCCCCTCTCTCCACATAAAATGGGTTTATCTGTCTCAGTACCTCACCACCATCCCAAAGGCAAGAGCAATCCCCCTCCCCTCTCTCCCCACAAAATGACTTTATCTGTCTCAGTACCTCACCATCACCCAAGGCAAGAGCAACCCCCCTCCCCTCTCTCCATACAAAATGGGTTTATCTGTCTCAGTACCTCACCACCATTCCCAAGGCAAGAGCAATCCCCTTCCTCCCCTCTCTCCACACAAAATGTGTTTATCTGTCTCAGTACCTCACCACCATCACCCAAGGTAAGAGCAACCCTCTTCCTATCTCTCCCCACAAAATGAGTTTATCTGTCTCAGTACCTCACCACCATCCCCAAGGTAAGAGCAACCCCCCTCCCCTCTCTCCACACAAAATGAGTTTATCTGTTCTCAGTACCTCACCACCATCCCCAAGGCAAGAGCAACCCCCTCCCCTCTCTCCACACAAAATTGGTTTAATGCTTTATGTGCCATGTTATATTTTGTTGCCATTAATGCACACAACCCCTTAGATAATAATTTTATCTGGTTCACAAATGGTTAATTCGTCTCTGTACTTCAACACCTTAGAGTGCATAACACATGGTTAGATAGCATGTCTTTATGCACCCAAATGAAGTTAGAAGAATAAATTAACTTTGAAGCAAGGTTGTACATAGGGTTTTGGACATTGAGTTCATAAGTATGTGTATGTATAGAATAATTATTGAATAAATATCTTTTAGGAGAAACTTCAAGAAAACCTTCACCTATTCCCCCATCTAGGTATGTGCTGAAAGATTTACCCCCCTTTCACCACCTATTCCCCTATCCAGGTGTGTGCCGCCCCAGTGAGTTTCTACTGCCGTGACCGGGGTGTGTCCTACCAGCTGAGCCGGCTGAGGAAAGGTGACTGCCCCGAGGCACTACAGTGCCTCCAGTATGGGTCCCCAGAGATCCTCCATCAGAGGAGGGGGGCTAAGCTGCTCAGGCCCCCCTCCGTAGGGGGGCTGGGGGCCATCAAACTCCACCGTGGCTGGTCCAAGATCCAGATACCAGGTGGGTTTCATTAACCTTGAGCTCAATTATAAGCTCAATTTTGGGCATATATGAATACATGTATTGGTAAGCCGCACGCTAATGTATAAGCCTATATTTTCACATACACATATTTTCGCGAATGAAGAGGTTGAAGACATGTTCACGGGTTGCTGTTTTAGTGAATGACACATAACGTTTGCGCTATAACATGCAAACACTGCTCCCGGGCCTGCTATCAGATGTACACAAATGGGAGAAAACAAACTGTACTTGCACAGTATAAATCGCAACGCCCGATTGAGTGTTACAATGACAGGCGAGCCAGCGTGGGGCCGTATGCGCCGCCCGTAGTATATAACAGTACCCCGCACCCCATCAGGAGATCTACAGTACTTACACATGTACATATGTACGGAAGCAGTAGCGTGAGGTGCATGTGCTTCGTGATCAGGATTATTGTGGCAATATTTTTGCGTGTTGTTAATTTCGCGATCCTACAGAGAATCACAAAATTCATGAAAATAAAACCCTCGCAAAAATATCGACTCATATAGTATTTGATACCCACCTGTGATGTATTGTACATAAAGGCCAGCCAAGGAAAACCATACCTTGGGCCCTGGCTTGTAAAGATTTGCGATCACAATTTTGCCTACGATATATCAATCGTAATTTTGTACATTAGAGAAAGGAGATTGGACATGCGATCGATTCAGATCAGTCAGAACTCTTTATAAGAAGGGGCCTAAGAACTATTTCTGAAATGCAATTGTTTTCTGCAGATAAAGACTACCTGGTGACAGACTCAGGCAAGATGCACGTCCTGGACGAGCTGTTATCTCGATTAAAAGACCAGGGACATCGCATCCTCATCTACTCTCAGATGACTCGCATGATTGATATCCTGGAGGTTTGTACCTGGGGGCCCTGTTGCATAAAACCAAAGCACTGATCAGTTTTGTTCTCAACTCTTTTTTTTTGTTCATTGAGCAAAGTTCTCTACCAGCTGTAACATGGGCCCTATTACATAAAACCAAGTTATCGATCACATTTTTGTGCTAAACTCTTGTTATTCATTGAGCAAAGTCCTCTTACCAGCTGTGATTTGAGCCTGTTGAGGCATGCTGTGCACTACTGCCATCTAGATTCTTCCGGCTAGAGCAACAGTTCACTATTTGGTCTACTTTTAAGAAAAGTCCCTTCCTAATCTAACAGACAGTACATTTTTGCACTATTTCATGTATTGATTGGATGTTTGTTTATCAAGTTGTGTTTGTATTTACTAGAAGTTGTGCGAAATGCGGAATTACAAACTACAATGTAATTCAAGTGAAAATGAATTTCCCGCTTGTCTATCCTGAACGGATTTCTTGAGCTTGATGTTTCTTTTCTACAGTGGCACTTGGGACACATTATATTTTTTGACCAGCAAAACATATTCATGAAGCACAAGATATCACTGGGGAAATGAAAGTCAAGAGCTTCTGGATCCACTTATCCACTGATCTCGAGAGCACTACTACTCAATTTGATGAATTTATTGATTGCACTTTTAACATGGCCCCCATCTTCCCCTCGCACAGGAGTTCCTGTGGCATCGCAAGCACACCTACATGAGGCTGGACGGCTCCTCTAAGATCTCTGACCGCAGGGACATGGTGGCAGGCTTCCAGGCAAGGTCAGTATGCCCTCGGTGGCCACCCCCTGCCAGGGATTTTTTTTTCGGACAAAGTGCCAGGTAGTATTACATTTCTCTATCGGTGTGTATTTTAGCCTTTCCCTCCGTTTGTTTGTTCATCGGGAAGTATTCATTATTGTTTAGCGTATTCTATAATGTACACGTATTGATGAAGCGGTCATGCAAACAAAAATTGCATGGGGAACCAGTGAATATCTGGTTCTGTAGATTATAGTAAATAATTACATTGTTCTCAAATTCTAGAAGTATATCAGACTCTATTAAAGAATGATGGATATTAAATTATCGGACGAACATAACAAAGTATTGGCTTTATAATTCCTGGTGGTATCCTTTTATAACAGAAAAAAAAAACACAAACATTCTTTCTAGATATAACCAAGCGTTGTTTCCGTCCATTGTAGATGCGACATGTGTTTCTCAGATCGTATTCATTCTGTTTGGATGTAATGAAGTTTTGTTTTAACAAGCGAAAGTGCCAGTCATTTCCCCCACACTGTTGAAACTGAAACTATCCCGTCTCACCCACCCTCCATCCTCCACCCTCCATCCTAGATCGGACATCTTCGTCTTCCTGCTGAGCACGCGGGCGGGAGGGCTAGGCATCAACCTGACGGCGGCGGACACGGTGATCTTCTACGACAGCGACTGGAACCCAACGGTGGACCAGCAGGCCATGGACCGGGCCCACCGGCTGGGCCAGACCAAGCAGGTCACTGTCTACCGACTCATCTGCAAGGGCACCATCGAGGAGCACATCCTGGAGCGGGCACGGGAAAAGAGCGAGGTAAGATGCTTATCAGTATTACTTTCACCTTTCCTGAGTCAGATTAAGTGACATTTGTGTGCATTGTTGGTGACAATACTACACACCTAGCTCACACAGAGTTAAAGGGATAGTTCACCCTGAAATTCAGTTGGTTCCAATAAAAGCAGACACATGAAAGAATCATATGAGTGAAGGTTTGATGAAAATCCATCAAACGATAAGAAGATTATGATCTTTTGAAGATTTGATTTTGTGACATCATGTGCGAGGTGCTCTCCCATATTTTGTTGACCCTTTTTTAAAAAAAAAAATGTGCATTTTCCCAAAGACATATGCATCCTGTGCGTTTGATACGTCATTAGAAATATGTTCGTACACACATAGCTGTATGAAAAAAAAATCATTGCGTTGTCAAAAACAAAACAAAAGCAATTTATGCAATTATACTTTCTTACCTTTTTTTCAACAAAACATTAAATTAAAATCTTTGATGTTTCTGTTTTTATTGAAACCAACTTAATATCAGGGAGAACTATCCCTTTAAGGATTTTCCGAGTAATATTCCATCATGAAGCATTCTAGAGAGAAGAGCAAGATACGAGGCTTACTGCTGCAGTCATTTTATCCAAACTTGTGGTAAATCTTGATGAAGACAACTCTCCATTAAATGAGTATGGATGCAACAAAGTAATGTGACAGCAAGCCAATTTTTCAGTTACCCTACGTAAAACACAGCATGGTATTTTGCACTTATCCCCTTACAATTTTCATGGTTATACAGAGATTTCATTACAACAAGCTTATCCCTATGACAAAGAAAAACAATAGAAACATGATCTGTTATAACAAAGAAGGCCCATGTCAACTATATGTTCATTGATCAAATCCAGAACACAGTTGGATACACAATCGCACATTTTTTTTTTGTTACCACAATGTTTCGTAAAAAAAAGGAAAAACTCTGGGTCGCTACAACCTCATTGAAAGAGAAGTTGCTTGTACAATTATTCATTGTTAAGTCCAAATATTAGTTTGACCAACTAACACGTTTCTAGTCAGAATTGTCTATTTTGAAGAATATGAAAAACATCAGTGCATGTTACATGGGTGTGTGCATGGTTGTGGATGAGTGGCTGTGTCGATGTGATATTGATCACAGGAAGTGTAAATGTGGAACCCCCCCCCCCCCCAATAAGAATGAAATGAATGTGTTATGGATGGGTGGACGGTGAACCAATGGCCCAAGAGCCCTTCTCGATGGCTTTGCTGCATATTTTACATTGAATTATTATTATTTATCACTTTCATAAAAAATACTTCAATGTAGTCGAAACATCATTGAATGGCTCTTCTATGTTATTGTATTGATGAGTGAAGAGTTCTTCAATTATTTGCCTAGTCGACATGAGATGGCGGCCATGAAGGTGTCGGTGGTAATGTGATTCTGTTGGAAGTGGAAATGACGGGTACATGTCGCTGACGAAGACATATTTCGTGCTGATAAATATGCTGGTGCTTAGCATCGTAACTTTTACTCTCTGTGTCTCATGCCTATCTTTTTAATACACATAACTCCCATAGATCACAAGTTTCTCAGGCACACAGATGGGATTAAGACTCTTCTTGTAGCAATTATGCAAAGGACATTACAGATTTCAACTGCAGTTAAAATGATAGGTAGTAAAATGTTGCCGTCATGCGTTTTTATGCTCTCTTTGCTTTTAAAAAAGGAAACTTGACCATCAATGTAACACTTAAGTTAGACAAAAGTGGAGGAATATTACATTGTTACAATTTTTGTGAATTTTTGTCGGGTTCTTTTGTGTTCAGGGGTTATATTAAAAATCTTGAATATTTTCAGACTTAAGTCTGATTATGATTATAAATGATTATTTTTAAAATCTTAACCATAACCATCCTCACCATCATTAAGACCATCATTAACACCATGATGATGATGATGATGATGATGATCATCATCATCATCATGATCATCAATCATCATCATCTATATTCTATGTCTCCTGTACAAAATATGGGTTGAGCTCCAAAATATGTGATTTGTGTGTTTGTCGTAAGTCCATGGTCCAACCAACCATAGTAATACCAGCCATGTGTCACTGACTACTAAATATTATTGAGCACTTTATGCTCTACCCAGTGTAAACAAAATGCTAGCATCTATGCATCAGGTGCATGTATTCCCCACACGCTGTAGCCCAGGATTGTAATTGCTTTTCATGGCATTTCCCTTAATGAGATGCAGCGTGTAGTGGCCATCTGGTGCCAAATTAACTGACCTCCACGCTGGTCATTACATCACGGTCATTCTCTCATGGTCAACGTACATTAGGGGGTTGTGTGCATTGTAACCACTTGAGATGCTGCTGCCGTTATATTAAGTGAACTTGTTGAGCTTATGTTTCTCCATGGCATTATGCCAGACATGTGTAGTAACGGAAGCTGTTGCTGCTTGCTTTTGTTGGTAGTATTCCCAAGAGTGCAAACCTCTGTCTGTAATGAACCTACTGAACAGACTTTTAATCATGAACACTGCAATGGCTTGCACTTTTAAGGAATCTTTAGTAGTGGTAAGGTGATGGAGCATAGTTTTGCTACTTTCTTGCATCCTCTTTAACATTTACATTGTCAGGCCTTGAAAACATACACATCTTCTACACATCTTCATGCCAATGGTATTGATAAATATGTGTATGATGAGAGAGATCATCATGGGGTTAGGAATAGTGATACATAGTAAGCAATTATACAATCTGTAATATTTTTGTCCAGTGAGGACAGCTACTTCACAAGAAAATATTAGAATTATGCAACTTCTTTTGTGTTATGTTATGTGTATCAAGAATTATTGCCCAGGATGGTTATTGAAAGTACACTTTGCACTTGAGTCTAAAAGCTCTGAATTTCTCTTTATTTTCCCAAAAGGTCTTTGATTGAATGGAGCATCTCTTTGCAGAATGTGTGACTGAATTTCATGCGTTTGATAAGTGTGGCACTCGGTATAATAGTTCATGCTATTGATTGAAATATGACAACTTTGAGTATCTGGGTTAATTTGGCTGACAATACAGGCTGCTTGCTCCATGCACTTTTCCCCATTTATCATAAATATCCAGCATAGATGCAAAATGCAAATGGTATTGTGGTGTATGTGTACTGTATTATTAATTCATAAACCAAAAAGATACTTGAACATCCTTACAAGATCAGTCTAAATATGAATAAGACTTGCGATGATTTTACACGCATTGATTGACTGCTATACATTTAAGGATATATCCCATAGCCATCGTTTGTTAAAACAGATATCTCTCCAATATCTGTTTGTCTTGTACTTGTATGATGATATTTTCAACTAAAAAGTTCAAGAAAGATGAAATCTTGGATGCCCAAAACATCACCCCTATCTCAAGTATTTAATTTTTGGAGGGGCTTTGGCCAGATCTTTGTCAAGATCCATTGGCCGAGTTAGCCTGGTTGTAAAGGGGATCGGACGTGCGGCTGTGATAAGATACTGTGAGTCATGTGACCTCTCGGTGTGGAGCCATCTCAGGGGAGGGAGATCACATTCAGGGTGATGGGTAGAGAACAGCCCTGTCCATTGGGAGAGAGAGAGGGGGCAAGAGAGAGGAGGGGGAGGAAGAGAGATGGAGAGAGAAAGAGAGAGGGGAGATGAAAAAAGAGAAGTAGAGAGGGGGAAGTGGGAGAGATGGAGAGAGGGAGAGGTGAAACAGAAAGAGAGAAGGGGAGAGAGAGAAGTCTGAGGGAGGAAGATGGAGCTTATAGACAAAGAGAAGGGGATTAAGAAAGAAATAAAGAGGGGGAGAGATGGAGAGAGGAAGAGGAAGAGAAGAGTAAGTATCATACATTGGGTTAACTGTAAGTTTGGATGGCCATGTGTGGAAGGCCGCGGAGTCAAATTCTTGACATCATTCAACTTGAAGCAGAGCAGAACTCCCAATATCTTCCTCAACAATGGGAGAAGAAAAGTACAACTACCCTTATTAAAAAAAAAAACATCTACACATCTTCTTGAGAACCAATCTTACTTGGAAAATGAGATGCTCCTTGTTTTATTTCTTGTCTTTCAGCGTTATTGAGATCTTCCTTAATGAAGATCATTGTGGAGTTCCAGGAAAAAAAACGCCAATGTCTGTTTTGTTTCCAATCACAATTTACTTAATTTTATGCTTCAGTAGAGGGTCTGAAAGTTATGGTTAGGGGGGTGTCTGTAGGCATATAAGCTCTTCCTCGTCCTTTCATTATATTTCCTTGGCTGTAATTCTCTATCTGTTTAATAGATGCTCTCAGCTCTCTGTGAGCGTATGTACCCATCTACATGTGTGGTTGATCTAACTACAGTTGTACTTTGGTTGCCTGCGGACATGCCAGGCAAGGCAGGCCACTTAGAAACACAACCCTGCCCACCACTTGTGCTATCGTAATCTGGGAAGGATGATTTCATTAAGTCCCGCTTAGATGCATGACAGCACATGTAGGTGCATCATATGGTACACACACAATCACAGATCTGTTTCCCCTGTCTCTCCCTCTCCCACTCCCTCTCCCTCTCCCTCTCCCTCTCCCTCTCCCTCTCCCTCTCCCACTCCCTCTCCCTCTCCCTCTCCCTCTCCCTCTCCCTCTCCCTCTCCCTCTCCCTCTCCCTCTCCCTCTCCCTCTCCCTCTCCCTCTCCCTCTCCCTCTCCCTCTCCCTCTCCATCTCTCTCCCTCTCCCTCTCCCTCTCCCTCTCCCTCTCCCTCTCCCTCTCCCTCTCCCTCTCCCTCTCCCTCTCTCTCCCTCTCTCTCTCTCCCTCTCTCTCCCTCTCACTCCCTCTATGTCTCTCTCCTGTTATGCAGCATTGCTTGTGCGCAGCAAGGTTCAATTTGCAAACAATTCAAAGGAGCTGTTGTCTGTAATTAGACAACCAGAGGTGCATCATATGGTACACACACAATCACAGATCTATTTTCCCCTCTCTCCTTCCCCCTCCCCCTCTCCTCTCCCTTCCTCTCTCTCCCTTTCTCTCTCTCTATCCATACACCCCCTTTCTCCCCCTCTCTCGCCCTATCTCTCACTCTTCCCCTTTCCCACTCTCTTCCTCTCTTCCTCTCTCTCCCTCTCTCCCTCCCTCTCTGTCTCTCTCTCTTGCTAATGAAGCATTGCTTGTGCATAACAAGGTTCAATGCCACAACAATCCAAAGGAGGTGTTGTCTGTAATTAGACAACCAGAGAGCACATCCAGGGATTGAATTGCTCCCAGTGCTAAATAGGGTCATTGTCATTGGGTTTGATTTAGCGTAGTCAGAAAGGCAACGGGGGAAGAGCAATAAGCGAAAGGGGGGTGGGATTAAAAATGGTTGCCGTTCATTTCCTGTGCGTATGCACGTAACACCTGCAAAGAATGTGTTTATCCTGTCTTGTGTCAATGACCCATCAGTTCTCGAAGAAATGTCGGGAAGTCAGCGCTGGTTAATTCAGGTGTCTGATTATATTGGGCATTGCTTAATTGACCAGCGATGTCTATTATAGCTCCTTGGCTTGTCACGCCGTAGTATTTTTAGATGCATGATATGCGACACGTTGGCGAAAACTGTGTTGCAGGTTCAGGAAAGCTTTCTACAAGGGAGTTCTTGCATTCTTTCAGTATCAACTCAGATGAGTGAAAGTTGTTAATTGTACATTTGGTTATTGTCTAAGTGTACTTTGTACTTTCCTCTTTGATGATATCATGCCTCGACAGGAGAAGATTGATTGTATTTTAGAAAATACTTACACATTCTCAAACAAATTTTCATGTGGCTCTTCGAATAAATGTTTATGATATTTTAATTGGCTCAACAATGTTGTAAGTCTGTGTTCCGATCTTCTATTTACGCCTCACACAAAAAGTTATTCCACGACAATAAATTGAATTTCTAGGAATTACTATTTAAATGCATTTAAACGAATATGTATTAAGTCTTTTTTAATTCAATTTATCATTTAGATAGAAAGCCAAAAAGCAGCCTACCACAAGTGGATAATGAAAAATTATAATTGCTGCGATATTTATGTAATTTACCATTTCATCATTCATGTAACAGAAATTATGGCACTAAGCCAAAATTCAGTAATGAATGATGTCATTTGACTGCAGACCATTAGAAGCAGCCAGCTAGCTAGCTATGCATGCAGCTATCAGCTCTGATGAGTAACAGGGAGAGAGAGAGGGACTGCCAGCAATTAATTAGTCCTCTTGTATGGACCAATTTACCGCCAGTCTGTTATTAAGCCCTGCTCATACAATACCAAGGTTGTTCTGCCCTATATGTTATGTAGCCTCAGCGTGGGCCGTGTGTTACAGCAGCATATCATACGTAATATGCTCTGCTGAATAGAACTTTTGCCGTCAAGACTCAAATCAGTCATATCATTTTTCACAAGTATCGATTTTTAAAAGGGTAAACAGTGACAAATGTATACATTCCTTAAATGATAAACTTGTTAAAAATCTATTATTATGTCTCATATTCTTTATCAGACAAGTAGCAAATCTTAGGTTTTACATTGGCATTTTGTATGCTGAAAGTTGTTTAGACTGGTGTAAGTCGTGTTATAGCGAGAAATACACCGGATCGGAGCTGGGTCTGAATCGGTATATCTACAACAATAATAGGGACACTTTGCTTCAACATCCTACACCATGTAGCTATTCAGTTTGCAACAGGAGTGATCAAAAGCAAAGTGATTCTCTTAGCGATCAGCAGAGTCATTAACATTTTGATGGATATTGTCCTTCTGTTCACCCACCATATACACTACAGCTCAAAGGAATTTGCATAGGGAAAGGGAAAGGGGGGAAAGGGATGAAAGGGAAGGAGCTGCAGTTTTAAATCGCTGTATATTTTGTCCAGTTCAGCATTGGACACGATGCTTTAGCCTAAAAGGCATCATGTTTCATGCTGAACTGGACAAAATATACCACGGTTAAAACTGCGGCTCCTTCCCTTTCTTAACCTTCCCTTTCCCTTTTCCAATTCCTTTGAGCTGGAGTGTAGATGTAGTACACTGAAACACATATTGATACTTGTATGCACCCCCAAACGTAACTGTTACTTAACTCCACTACATCTCAGTGATAGTAGCCTGCTATGACTCTTCATGAAATGCTGCCAGCTACAGTCAGGTTATATACTAGTTGTGAAATCTGATACCACATATCGCGTCCACTAGCAATATCTAGGGCTCTCTGCCGTGTTGAGATCTGTATTTATTTGTATCGTTTCTTGTGAATATGTGTTTTGATTGACAGTGAGTTGAATTGGCTGATTAGTGTTAATCTCTAAGAGCTTTAGTGATCTGTTATTAACTGGTAATGGTGGATTTTATTTTTCATTGAAATTGAGTTGAGTCCTTGTAGTAGGTGCTGGAGGCCCATCTCTAAGAGCCACATTTATTCATCACTGTGCTTGTACAGATTGGTTTAAATCTGTATTTTTTTTCAGAAGGATTGATGTTTTTATTGATATGCTATGGGATGAAGATGGATTTCAATGAAATAATAATCAATTAAGTCCTATAATTGGTATGTCGGACCCATTTTTGAGAGAGCTGTACGCATTGTATTTGAATCAATGGAGATGGTTTTTAAGTGACAAGGAATTGAGTCTTATTATCGCTCTGAGGGGCCCATGTTTGAGAGAGCTTGTACACATATTTTAATTGACTCAGATGGGTTCTAATTGACAATGAGTTGAGTCCTATTATAGGTATGAGGGGCCCATCTTTGAGAGAGCTGTGTACGTTGTATTTGAATCGAGGGAGATGAGTTTTAATTGACAATGAGTTGAGACCTATTATTGGCGCATAGGGCTCATCTCGGTGTCCCTGGATGCGATTGGAGGGAGGGAGGGAGCGATAGCTGGCCTGGACGCGCGCCTCATTAAGTTTCGTTACTCCTGGAGACTCTGCCTGGTACCTTGGCTTCATTAGTGACAGGCTGAGGTCCATATATCTCATCGCGAGTGGCGGCGTGACTGCGCCTGTTTAGTTTGGAGTGGCCCATAAATTCCCCAGGCCTTTTTGAAGAGGGCTCTCTTCGGATATTGTTTTTCTTTGCGAAGAGGTTTGGTAAGAGAAGGATGCCAGGCTGTGCGAGCGGAGTGGTGCGGGGGCCCTAACTGGTATTCGCTGGCCGTTGCTAAGTTACATTTGTAGTTGGTCATATGATGAGATGACAGCCAACAACATCTAGAATCACTACAACTGTCAGAGGGTACCTTCCCAACCATCCAGCCAACCTTGCATCTTTGGGTCATTGCAATCAAATCTGTAATTCATCCTCTAGTCATGCTCTGTTTCTGGGCGGTCTCATTACGAGGAGAAACGATCTAATCACCCTAAATAATTATTTCGTTCACAACGAGGACCTTTCATCAATTTTTTAGGTGCATGAGGATTGTACGTACATGTATGTCAAGGGATTTGGAATTAAGAACTTCAATACAGGGGGAATATTTAGTTTTTATTTATAACAAAGCCACATGTAGCAGAACTTAACCAGTGGGTGTGATTGGATGTATAAGTTAAACAGAACATCCTTTGCTTGTGTTATTATTGAGTTTATATTCTGTTGCAAAGTCTTTGATTGAAAAAGCTATCAACTACATGCATGGCACAATGTTGGCATGTTGATTCTGTGCTTTTCATTGTAATTAGCAAAGAGCTAGTGTAATGAACTTGAACTTATACAAAGTAGATATATTGTTCACTTCAGGAGCATATGTAGTTGAAATTTGGTTTGGAGTAGATGTGGTACAAGCTCCCAAATGCGTCTTTAATAACTAGAGCATATGTACAGTACAGTAATTGGAGCACTATATTCAACTATATGGAACAAACCTCTGAAGAGCAATAAAGCAGCTAGGGAAATTCCCCAATAATGAGCATCTAGGCATGATTCAAATGATGCGTATCAGGTTGAACGAGAAAGAGGTACGGGGTTAAATCCAAGGCCATGTTTATCATCTTTCCAGAATTTGAAACGCCTTTCAATACCCACTATCAAAAGGCATTTCCTAAGGCCTTTACTGTTTCAAAAAACGTTGCGTTTATCAACTCAAAATCGCCCAGTCGAAAACCGGCCTTGTCAATGCGCAGCTGTACTGCACCGTTTGACTGAGGAAGGAGGTGCGGTGCGCGCTTGTGATCGAAGTAGAAAGTCGTTTCAAAACAGCTTTGCATTTATCCCGTTTCTCTAAGCACGTTTCTGGCACAAACGCGTTCCGGATCGCACAAATTTGTGCGTTTCAAAAAGGCTTTCCAAATCCCATAATCGAAACACCTTTGCATTTATCATCTCATAAAAATTCCCTGAAAGGCATTTGGAAACCTTAATTCTTCTTAAGAAAAGAGATGATAAACGCACCCCAAGAGAAAGGAGGGAAAAAGGTACTTCACAACCTTCTTTAGCATAATCCAGGCAAGGGCTCGTTTTATGGCACAATCAAGCCTTCCTGTGCCAAGTGAAATGCTGCTCAATGGGATTTGTGTGCATTATTAGTAACAAAACACTCACCTGGAATACAGAGAGTTAATGAGGGAGTTACTGATCGATACAATTCCCTAAGAACTTCAACATGGAACAGCAAGAACAGAACAGCAACAAGAACAGCAACATGGAACAGAATGACAGCAAATAGAAGTGAATGGAAACTGATTGAGGAGGGCTTCATCCAACAATGGTTGAACAATACCTGATGCGCAGTTCCCTTTGTGAAGATACTTTTGAGGAACTGAGGATAATTTACCTGGGTCCTCTCATCGAATTTACCATCTTGGTCCTAAGCATTGAAAAGCAAATTGAGTTATTATATGCTCCCATAGGAATGAAAGGGTTCAGATTGTGTTATTAATGGACAGGAACTAGGGGAGCAGTGTTGTTGTTAGATTGGTTTCTACCTTCATATGTCGATCAAAGAGAATTGTGACTGCCCCTGATAATTGATGATATACAGCTGGCCAAGTCGAGACACTGTTTAAGTTTCATGGAATTTGCAAAACGAATGTTGACCCATTTAAATTTTAACATTAGCGTTTTGAAAGACCCATCATAAGCCATACAGCATGATGTCAGCAATCAAAGTTATCACCTTCCCCCCACTTCACTCTCTGCCACGACTACTGTTTAAAGCAAGTTTCTCACAGCCCAGTTTATGGAAAGACTGCTCCATGCTCATGTAGCTTTCTGCCGCTCCTCACTTGTCCTGAAAGTCACTTTGAAGCCCAGTTAAAAATGTTTAGGCAAAGTGTGAAACTTGATGTTGTTGTTTCTTCTTAAGAACTGATGTGGTGTACTGTTAAGTTCATGCAATGTCATCTTTGAACATGATGACAGTAGAAATGTGTAGAAGCGACTGTGTCTGGGATATTCAAACCTAGCTATAACGTGCAGTGACAGATCCTTCTAAAAAGCAGAATGTTTGCCTCCAGATTATTTCCACTCAAGTTTCACCCAGGCATTTAGCAACGTCCAGGAATCCCATGTATACCAGTGAAGATATTTATCGCATCCTTGAAAAAATTTTCCCTCGCCCATCAAACCCCCTCTCCCCGGGTCTTGTCTCTGCAAGCCATCGCTCGCTCGCTCAGAAAAATCTGCCAGTCATATTTTCAAAACCATTTTTGCTATCATAACATTGCTGTTAGCACATTCCAGTTGCAAGGAGGGACGAGAGGAGAGGGTGAAGACACCCTTTCACACCTCACATAAAATAATATATCTAATCCAGAGCTGCCAAGTCTCCCCGATCTCCCTGAAGTTAGACCAATATTACAGCATTGGAATCTACCACATCATCCAATCTCCCTGATAACAGATACATATAGGTTATTGCATTTGATGGGCATCTCCCTGATTTCCAATGAAACTTCCCCAAATCTTTGTGATTGTAGAACTTCAATGTTGGTAGCTCTGATATAATCCTTTGCTGCATTCTCTGATCGGCATATGCTGTTTCCTTGATTTTTGTTTATGAAGTGAAGAGTACCCCCTCATTGCAGGACAAAAAACAGTTTTAAAATTGTGGGGGCTACTATTTAAACCTGGGCCCTATCACACTATTCAGATTGATCGCAACTTAGCTTTATTGATAACAATCGTAACTCTGTACAGTAGAGATAGGGAATTGGACTTGCGATTAGTTTAGATCAACTGTTAATCTTTCTAAGACTGGACCCTGTTGACAGGAAATGGAGCACACTAAATCATGTTGTATATTATACCCCTATGAGGATTTGTTAAATTTCTCGCAGGGGCTCTTTTGATAGTTATGGGGGCTCTTTACCATCAGCCCTTGTTTGATTCTTGCACTGTACTATTGTGTTCGTACTTACAAATTATCGTTCTTTCCACATTATTACAAAATGATTAAGATAAAAGCTTAGATATTCTACCTCTGATTTGAAAATCAATTCTTCAAGCTATTCTTGAACTTACAGTCCCACAAGCTAATACATATAATCCCATCCAGCCTTTCCATTTGCTGCTTTCTAGAAGTTAACGTTTTATGTATGTGTACATGTTGATAAACAGGGATCACGCTTTACATCGTTTTAGCTGGTAAGACTCAACAACAAAACTGAGGTGGTTTTCAATCTTCAAAGTCAATTGGTATATTGAAAACTGCAGCATTCGGCCGATCACAGTTGTGAATCGCAGGGGACTTAAGTCAAAACTTAGCCCAATGATTAAGTCAAACTTAAGTTTGTTTTCAGAATACCAATCCAGATGCCTCCAACATAAAAACACAAAGCTCTATCAGGAATTGCGATAGGGGGAATATTAATACAAATCTATATATATGATGTTTTTATTACGTGTGAAAGGGCCCCTGTCTTGAGCGCTGGGCAGGAGGGGAAAAAGTGAAAGTCATCCAGTCGGCCACACTCCCACTGGGAGAGCCAATTATACCATCTTCAGAGTGTGGGCAGTTCTTGTTTGATCACGGCCGCTGTGCACAAAGGACTCATTCTGTCTGGCCTCCTCTGCTTAAGGGTATTGTTGTCTTTCTGGCCGGGGATTCCAGCCCCGAACAAATTTGTAATTCAGTCGTGTTTGTGGTGATACTGACCCATATCTGGTAAAGAAAATAACGGAACTTTTTAATCTCGTGGCACTTGTTTATTAGATGATATTATCGGGCAGTTCAAAAAGTCAGTGCAGTAGTTTTTTTTTCAACTGTTGTTTGTTTGCGATGTGACATTAACTTGTGTGGAATGTATTGAGCTGTTGGTTTCCGATCATTGATTTGGAGCAATTAAAAAAATTTTCATACTGCATTCCTTGAGGAATACAGGAATGTATGATGAAATAATCAGTGGATTGGAGATTATGTGAAACAGAAAACATGCCTCTTATAGACAAAATCATTCATATTGTGTATGAAATGTTTGTTTTGCCATTCAAGATAAGAAAGATTATTAGAACTTCTGCGGCTGCTGCTACTTTAACGATTAATATTACCATTGCTATTATGACAATTACTCTTAGCATTACAAATGTTACTATTGCCTATACTGCTGTACTCCTGTTTCTGCTTCTACTTCTATTGCTGCTTGTATTTTACATATGAGTGTAGTTCTCATGGCTATCTATATCTGTACAGTATTCTGTTTGACTGTTTTGAAGGAAATCTCTCAGGGCCAATTTTCTATCATAACTTGTTAATTTTTCAGTCGAACCATTTATTGCCCACAGACTTCACATCGTTGGCTAGCTACAACCGCTCAAAGCCAATTCATACAGCCCAACCTACACCCGCAGTACCTTGCCTAATTGTGGGGGAATTAGGGAGAATTAACCTTAAAATACAATTTATTACACCAGACACTGGTAAATTGCCTGCAATCTTTTCCTGAAATCTCCCCCCTAATTGGATGTATGGGATTAGCAGATAGAAGCCCAGCTCCATACAGGGTCCAATTTTTGTAGCCGTCTGATCAGCATAATTGTGGGCAGATGCAGACGAGTATCGGTTTAGGAGCTCACTCTCCCATAAGTACATGGACCTTTGGTTAGGTAGGGTAGGCGATACAGACAGACACCATGTGTACATGTACAAATTACAAAATTTTGTGTTTCTTCTACTATGTCTCGGGAATAATCTGCTGATCATGGAAGTAGATAGGTGCATTTATCCTTTACGTGCCAGGAAACTTCTATATGGGAGTTGAATATATTGATGGTGAAAACCTACACACACGGCATATATACTACATACTGACTTAAGTAGAAAAAGTCTTCATATTGCATTGGATACAAGATGTTTGCAGCTGTTTCATGTTAAAGCACTTTTTGTTTATACAATTAAAACAACAGCCTTTTACCTTTCTGTTTAATCAAGGACGAAGAGGGGTGTAATATAGTTTTGAAAGGTGTAGTAGATATGATTCAGCCATGATTGCCTCAGGGAGTTTTGACGTTACAAGCTAATTAACATCTGTCCATATACCGGTAATCGCACTTCAGGCAAGTAAATACAAGCCACTCACAGAAACTAAAAGTTTGCATTCTTTGCACTTTCATTAGTCTCATTGTTTTCAGACCCTCAGAGAGCACAGCATGCGTTTATGATAGTTTTTGTAGTTTTTGTTTATACACTTTCCATGGGAGGGCCATCAAACGGTCACCGTGAACCCTCTGTTGCAATTGCCCAAAGACTATTGCGTTTCCCCCGCCGATCAACAAATGTACAAATCAAATCCCAGAGTGGAGAACCTCTCACAGGGGATGTAGTTTTGGGTCCACCTTTGATTAGGACCTCTTGCTGGGGTTGCCTGGTCTATGCTGTAGGGCCCTTTCTTGAGAACATACATTCTCCCTTTTTTTTTCAAGATTAAAGACATTTCTTTTGTTGCTGTTGAAGCTGATGAATTAAGGACAATGTCATAAACTGAAATGGATACATACCTGTTATTAAAGGCCCCATTCTCGCTGAGAGTACTTTGATGATAATAATAATTTATATTTACTATACAATCCTTTTCATGACAGATTTATATCAAGAGCTTTACAATACAAGTAACAATCGAACAAAACTAAAAGTATACATACGTACAGTATATAGAGGTATAAAAAGCTTTTAAAGTGATACTGCAGCAAGGTCATATTCTTGGATGATGTTTCTGTTATTAACTGTCTTCTGTTTAATTTGCCTCATTTATTTTCTTAACAAATGCTGAACAAAATACGGATTTGAGGTTAACATTCTTTGTAGGTCCATGCCATGTTTCTCTTGTCATGACTACGATTAGGTTTTTCATCATTTCAAGATTTCACAATGTAAGCTTCATTGATATCTGACTTTTAAGCTTAAAAAGATTTGTAGCTTATGTGTGACCCAGGTATTGCACAATAGACGAGATATTATAGTGGTGATGATGATGATGATGATGATGATTATAACAAAGATGATGCTGATGAGATTGATGAAAATGATGATAATGATAATGACGATGTTGATTTAACGGTGATGATGATGAAAGTGATATTGATGGTACATGATAATCATAATAATGATGACATAAGATAGTCAATTCAGGCAGTAAAAGTGATAAACAAAGTCATATAAAGGGTGCAGAAGTGTAGAATAGAAGATGAAGAAGAAGGAGTAGCAGAGAGCACATGTAGCAGCCAATGTCAGGGAGGCATCAGAGGGGGAGAGGGTGTGGGTGGGGTGGGGGGGGGGGAGGGGGGGATGGGACTGAGGAGGGAGGATCTGCACTTGAAACTTTATGCGGAATTGAAACTGAAATCCAATTGGCAGAGTGCGATTGTTATGTTTGCAATTAGCGCAGCTTGGGTGACGTGGGGAGATACAACTGGGACTAAGAGAAGGAAACTTTTATTGAGACGTTCCAGACTCCTTGGTCTGAACTTAATGTCAACCCCTCTTCACACCTCAAAGATAATCTCTTGACATCTATTGGCGCTCCGTGCAGCATTCAGTGACATCATTTAAGGCATGGTCACTGCTTACTTAATCAAGAGGCAAGAGGGAGGAATTCTTCATTTTAGTATCAAGGAGAAAGTTCCACCTTCAGGCTCTATTTTAAAGGGATAGTTCACCCTGAAAAAGTTGGTTTCAATAAAAGCAGAAATATGAAAGAAACATAAGTGAAGGTTTGCGTAATTAGAAAGTTATAATCTTTGGAAATTTCAATTTTGTGACGTCACATGCGAGGTGCTCTCCCATTTGTTGTCCATTGTATGATTCCATAAATTGCTTTTTTACTGTTTTAGACAATGGAATAATTTTATTTCATAGAAGTACGTGTGTACAGATGTGTTTCTAATGCTGTATCAAATGTGCAGGTAAAAGGATGCATATCTTTTTGAGAAAATGTACATTTAAAGAAGATGTACACAACATACATGCCCCTTGCATGTGATGTCACAAAATCAAAACTTTTAAAAGATCATAACTTTCTTATCCTTTGACGGATTTTCATCAAGCCTTCACTGATGTGTTTCTTTCATGTATCTGCTTTTATTGAAACTAAATTAATTTCAGAGTGAAGTGTCCCTTTAAGCTATAAAGGTCAAACCATTAGTTTGTTCAGGCAGAGAGGTGTAAGTAAATGGAGTCAGCACGAAGTGTAATTTATTCCTACAGCAGTCGTGTGCATTGATGTCACAATGGAATAGTTTACGCGTTTGGCTCTTTGATCGAGGGAGATCCGCCGCCAAACAAGCATGATAAATTTTGGACGCATTTAGAGGAATATATATTCTGTATGCGCAGAAGATTTCAGAACCACTACATGAACTGAAGTGCATGTGCAGTAGTATTACATCTTATAAAGATACGATTCTGTGAATTTCAGATTATATTGTTGCTTCGTTTTTGTGATAAAATGAGAACACTGTAGAAAACATGCCAGAGAAATGCCTCCATATCACACATTTCCAAATCATATTTCCTTAAAAATATCTTGTAAATCGTTTATTGAGTGTTTCATCTTTCATGGAAACAACCTCAATTTCGTGTGCGGAGGTGTCCGAAAAAGTTACGGACCAAATTCTTTCTATAATTTTTTCAAAGTTTCCCTTCGCTTACCCCAAAACTAATTCACAGTGTGTGTAAAAAGATCAGCAACGAGCTCCCAGCGAAGGCTGAACGGTTGGCATACTTCTCAAAACAGATTTTCTTTTGTTATTCATAGGAAGGCACTACCTAATTAGAAATACAGCTAGTTGTTTAAAACACCTGAATGTCTTGGATTTTTATGAGGCGGCGGACCTCATAGATCAAAGGAAGTCAATCCGAGCGCGGTCCATCCATGATAGGTCCATGGTTCAGGTGAGCATTCTACTTGATATGGAGACAAACTACAATAAACTGAAATAATTTATCGGAATATGAAATTGTATCATACAACTCATCATGATTTCTTGACCGATTCCCTGTATTTGTGTTTTATGAACAAATTTTTGAATACAGAATTATTGGGGCAGCTTTTCCATTCCATTCTTGTATCTCACTGTCAATCTCTCCCTGTGAATGATGCCATTTTAAATACACCATTAAACGAAATATTCTACAATATACAATAGATTTGTGGTCACATAGTACTGTATGTTAGTGTTTCCCTTGCTTCCCTGGAGAAATACTCAGATATGATGTGCTGTTGACACCAAAGTTTCTGTATTTCTTGTGCAAGTATGCATACTAGAAAACGACGAAAGAAATTCCATGGCACTCGGGGCAATTTGCCAATGTTTATTTCATTACATTCGACTTAAAAACTAGTGCCCCCAAAATATGTATTTTTTTTTCCCTGCTACAAAATTTGAACGCTTTTTCATGGGGTGACAGTAATTGATTTTCACTCCCGAGTAAGCTTGCCTCATCATCAGCTGTGATTATGGAACTGTCATATGAGTTGACCCCATAAACTCGGACAAATACACAGAAAAAGCGTGCAAAGAGGGCGGCGGGCGGGCATCGCTGTCTGTGTAGAGGTGTTTTTACAGACTTGAGAGGGCTGCTCCCTCCTTGTGGAATTTGTTCTTGACCTCCCCTCTGCCTTGTACATGCACGGTGGAAGTGATATGACATGCTAACTGGAACCAGGTCAGAGCTGTCATTTTCAGGCAAGAGGGATAGTTTAGGTAATCAAACAGTGACTATTCCCTTTTGGGGGTGTTTTTCTTAGAGTGTATGTGTACATATAGATGTACAGGTACTGCAAAAGTGATCATTATCTCTTTTTTTTCCCTGTAAAAATATGTTTTTTAGTTTAATAAATAATAACACAAAGTAGCATTGATATTGATGCTCCTTTATTTTCTCTCAATTCTTTAAAAAATTCTCTTAATTAATATCTATTATAGGTATTATTTTTTTTTGGAGGGGGGGACAAAAGTTAGCATTTCTGAGAGCTACTAAAGCAACTCTGCCTACAGATTGTGAACATCAACACTATATCACTCAATCGGTCTGTTTTCAAAATGAAGGATAACGATGTTCAGGCTATTATTTTGTTTGTAGCTTCTCATATTTAAAAGTTGACAGAGAAATTTGAGTAAAAAACATTTACCAGGCAGCCATGCGACATTCCTTATAAACTAGAAAATGGTCACTGCTCAAAGTATGCATAAATCCCACAATCATGTCTCAACTTTAAAAAAGGATTATGTGTATCAGGAATGGTATTTCCTAAGGCTGTATACATGTGGTCCTCTGTCAGAGGCTTTTATCATTTTGTTAGAAACCATCCGAGGAGGACGACTTTCATCTGCGATTGTCAAATATTTGTATTGATTAAATGAAGACATCTTCCGAAGATCACCCCAGTGATGAATGCCTCACAGATGATGCGACTCCTGGTGCGATTTCCTTCCCTTTTCTATTCTTTTGTCGGCTTTTTGTCTTCGGATATAAGATGGTGAGGGCTCCAGCTGAAAAGATTTGTTGATTGTCACATCTTGCGGCCTTCTGGCGTCGCACTCTCATCATTCCAGGCAAAAGAAAGTTTGTGCCTGCTTTAAAAAAAACAAGAGCAAATTTTCAGGTACCGTATGTATATATTTAGCCAGGGGAGCTTTCTCATGTCCGTATTAGGGTAAACTTGTCACGCGTGCTGATAACTTTGATCGGTTAGAGCTGGAACAAGGTCGCTGCGAATTTTGGTGATTAATGACAATTTTGACTTCAGCGGGCATCCACTACAGAGAGGCACAAGTTTGTACCCCTGCTTGGCATGGTGGCGCCCATGCTATGCTGTAGTATTCACCGAGGCTTGGGTCTCGGTAATGCACCCCTGGGTGATCAAATATTTGGGTGATTTGACAAACACGGTTTCTCCATGTATGTTTGTGACTTTGAGTTTTCAAGGCTAAGTAAATGAGTTGTTAAAGTAATAAATTGCCTTTCCAGAAATTGATGTCTATTTTGTACTGCAGGAGGCTGCTGCAGTAGTTATTCTTACACCCACACTTACCTCAAAATCTACATTAAAATGTATCTTGATTTGTACATGTAACTAATGATAACACAAATAACCAGAAAGTGTTCAATAATATGTAAAGCTTGTTGGGTGCTAAGGATTCACAGACTACACTATTGTGCAAAGATTTTCATTCGCTGTTGATTGAATTTATAATTTTCTCCTTGCGCTTGCTAAAGAATGACATTTCAATGGCACTTTGAATTGTTAAGCTTTCTTATTCAGTTTATGTTTCAGATTTATAATAGGGCAAATAACCTTGAAAGTATCATCTGCTTCTAGAAGAGAAGATATATAAGTTTGAGTTTTCCATGAAAATGAGTAACTTGGCATTTCATGTATGGGTTCATGATAAACTTCACAGAATATATTAAACCTTTACAAATCAATCACTGAACTCATGAGGCCTTTTATTTTGCCTTGGCAGCGACTCTCAAAATTCTTGAAAGCAGCACATTTGTATACAATTTGCAAAGTATTCTGTTGGTATTACTTTTCAGCTTGAAATAACTGCTTCTAGTTGTATGAGGCCCAGTAATGCTCTCTTCCTTGGCAGCTCTGCCCAGTTCAAGAGAAAAGTCTAGTGACCCCTCCCAGCTTGTCTCGGTCTGCGATGTCCAGGCAAGCCAGACTTTGGCAAGTCATGCTGATTCAATCATTGGACTGGGCTAGGCTGTCTCAGGGAATGCAGAGGGCATGCAAATGTGCAAAGAGTGTCAGAAAAAGGCAACAAAAATGGGTCCAATATTGCAAACTCATGGGCGGACCTGAAGTGATGCTAGACGTCCGCCGTCCCAGATTACGTATCACAACGTTCTACATCCTGCTCTCGGCTTTCTACCACTTTGCTACCATTTGTAGGGAAAGGGGAGGGGGTGTCCACGGTCGCGGATTGATTATCGGGGACAGGGGAACAGAGGAAATCAAATTCATTCGCACTGGCTCACATATGGGACTGGGCGGGAGCGTTAAGTAGGTAGACTCCAAAATTAGGAGGCTGAGCCTAGCCTCCCAATTTTGGAAACGTCAAAAGTGATGTGATCATCACGATAATCACATCAAAATTTTGATAGAAGCTTTAGCAGATGGTACATGTTGCATGCGTGTGTTCTCGCAGTACGCATCCCAGGCAACTATAAATGGTACTACATTATATCCTGTGACACCTGTGCTGCAAATTTTAACTTCCTTGTGATTTGAGATCATTTTGTCCAGTTTTGCAGATGCTGTTTTATCCAATTTTATAAGTGAAATGAAGGAACGCTAATCTCGGTATAAACACTGGAGGAAATGAAGAAATCATAATGAATAGCAGATTTACCCACCTCATCAAATCTTGTTTAACTTTATTGGAATATTGCTACAACTATAAACAGGCTCAAGAATAACTTCTCCTGGTAATAATGATATATGTATGTCCTGCATGTTCGATATATGAATGGATATGGATATGATTGGAAAAATCACAGAAAATAACAATTTCAAATAACAGACATACACACCTGCACAACTTTATCCAACTCATAGTAAGGATTGGCATTCAGCAAATTCTGCACTCATGGTCATAAGCACTTTTGGATGCAAACTAAGTTGATTGATTTGATGAAATGTGACAACAGTATGATTTAACCCTCTCTTGTTGCATACACCATAGGAGGAAACACATACAAAATCACACATACAATTGAAATTGATATTTGAGAATGAATTTATTGATCAATATCAATGTGTCATATATGAATCAAAAGCTCAGAAGTTGAACTTTGACATGGTGAAAAAAAAATGTAAATAATGTTCAAATTTATGCAGATATCAGCTAATTAATATTCATGAGATTTTTTCCAAATATACAAATTTGTATGATTTTTCAGATGTAATACATTATATCACACCTTTATCTATAATCAAAACTTACCAAACTTCTCAATAAGAACAACTAGGTATCTTGAAACAATTCTGTAAAAAAAAAATCAAAATTACATCTATATGTATTTTTTTATGAATATATTTTTAAAAAATGCAATTATTCATAAATTTGTCAATAATTTGCATTTTCATTCCTTCAGACTTCCCTTCATAGTTGCAACTGCAATTTTCCTGCAATGACAACACACAGTATGAGAAACAAATCTCCTCTGCTATTCTAATCATTAGGGAAAATAAAGAAATGATTAAAATATGCAAATGAGCAGTATGAATATTCATAACGCAGAACAATAAAATACATAAGAAATTCATGTTTTTACCTAAATAAATGGATAGAATCCAGGTAAATGTACTTTTTGAAACATAAAGTTGAAGCAATACATGTAGACAGTCTGAAATATTACATTTACTGTTTTATAGACAATTAAATTTATAATTAGTTAGTCTTTTGCCAGCCCCATGTACATATTTGAAGTATACATTGAAATACAAAATTAAGATTTGTCATGATTTTCTGCAAAAAAAATCTTACACAACATTGCACATTTATCTTGAACACATAATTACATATGCATCTTACAGTAAAATTCAAATGCTAAATGATAAAGTAATTTGAAATATAATACAGGGAAACATTTCCTGAACATAAACATGAAATTGTAAAATGATACATTGCAAACTTACCTGCGAGGACTGCCCAATACGAGAGCTACAGATCGAGTGATGCATGCACTCAATACATGACTTATTTTCTGTACTTTTCGAATCTCTTATCCGTGTGGAAGTCATGAAAACAATTCCTACTAGTAACACACAAATAGACTTCACACACCTTACATTTGGTTCTGCATTTGTTTGCATTGCTACTACCCTTCTCACCGTTCATGTAACACACCTTACAAGTCCGCCGACAGTCATCCACTATGGGAAGATGCATTGGAGCATCATCAGACCTACCAGCCCTAGGAGCAGCAGGTTCAGCCCTAGCTTTCGGATGTCTGTACAACGGAGTTGGATCACCCTTGTCAATACCACCCAGTTGCATCAAGAGCTCTTCCCTGAACTGCCGCTGCCCGTAGTGGGGCTGGCGCTGAAACTCGGGTCTATTGGAATGCAGTGCCTTCATTTCACAAAAGAGAATGTAGGAATTGACGACAGCTATGTCAAGGAAATGAAAGAACAATGTCTTCCAGAACTTATTGGTTTTCCTCAAAATATTATAGTTCCCTATTAGCTGATCGGAGCGATCAACACCCCCCATAGACTGATTGTAGTCATGAATAGCTTGAGGCTGATTGACAACGATCTTTTGGTGCCTACCACCCACCCTTGAATTTCTTTCAGTTTTCGTGCAGGCACTACCAGAATGGAAGGTGGACATAACACTTACTACTCTATTGTCCTTCCATTGAATCACAGCACTGTCCCCATCTCTAACCCACCTAACATCTCCCCTTGCTGATTCTTTCTCCCATTTCTTGCTGGTGTCTCTGAACACCTTTGGGAAGCCCTTTCTATTGCTCCTCACAGTGCCACAAGCAAAAATACGCTTCTTCTTCAAGTCTGTGAAGAGTTGACTTGAGGTGTAGAAATTGTCAACAAATAATTTGTACCCTTGGTTTTGAAGGTTCTCACAAAGCTGCATCACCACATCATAACCTAAGCCGTGTTTACTTGAAACAGTCCTCTTTCCAACATATACATCAAAATCATAAGTGTATGCGTTTGATGAATCAGCTACCACCCACAACTTGAAACCCCACTTTGTTGGTTTATCCCTGATGTACTGAATAAATGAAAACCTCCCCTTTGACTTTACCATCCTTTCATCTATGCTAATGTTCTCCCTTGGTTTGTACAACCCTTTACAAGTCTTCTTCATGTGATCAAGAAGGTACCGAACCTTACAGAGTGGATCATCTGCAGCTTCATTGTTAGGATCTGCAATCTTCAAGAAACAAAAAATCTCTTTCAACCTATCTTTCGGCATAAATGCCCTTGCCCATGAGCCATGATACGGCGCAGAAGTGCAGTAGAGGGAATTAATATCAGGAAAGTGTACAAGCCCCATGTAAATTAGAAGTCCACACAGCTGTTCAAGTTCTTTCACCCCAATTTTGTTCCACTCGCCAGCAGCCGTGGCATAGGATGTTTTTTCGTGGATATGCTGTCGTGCATATTCATTTGTGAACATGCAGATCTGCCCCAAAACTTCAATAGTAAAGAAGAGCCGAAAAAAGTCTATAGCTCTCGACAATTTGGAGACAGTCCCACGAGTCTTGATTTCCTTCAGGATGATGCCGGGAGTTTCCTTCGGAGTAAACTTGAGGTCGTTCTTCGAGGGCATCCCGTCATCCTCGTCATCGTAGCCTTGCCAGGTAGAGGTAGAATTCCTGTGATATTGAAAAATGAAAATATATCACAAATGTAATGGGAAAATACTGATAACAAAATAGTATCAATAACTTCAAAGCCAATGTTCTGTGATTGAATTATAAAATAATTTTTAAAAGTGTAAAAAAAAGTGTAAAAAAAAGTGCCTGGTAGAAAGACTACACACACTTGATTTATAATCCATACTGAATAAAATAGCTCTAAATATGCCAAAAATATAATGACAGTATATCGAATTATTCACTATAGTCACAACAATCATGAAAGAAAGACGATTAGGGTCAACATTCCTATGGCCATGCATGACATGATGGCCTTTCAGGCTACAGGCTGTCAAAATTTTGAATCAAAACATCACTCACGATTTGTGGAGGAATTCTGATGAAAAAATGGTGTCCTATCACTAAAAATGTTAAGAATTATCTTTTTTGTCATGCTTTCATAATTATTCACCACGAAATAAGGCATAAATATTTTTATTTTTTTTTTCAAACCCATACAAAGCCCGTAACCAAGGAAAAAAACACCCCTAGCAACGGCTTCAACCGCGTTTACGTTTAAATGTCCGAGCACTTCCGGTTTCAGACCGAGCACTTCCGGTAACGTTTTTGGCACGGTTTGCTAATAAAACCGCAAGAATACACCACAAAATGCATAAAATGTGATTGAGAATAAAATTCCTTACGGAATTATGATACTGAATATTTTCTAGCGATGAATTTAGTGGCAAAAATTACGGGAGAAACTTACCGCTTGGGTTGTTGTGGTGCACTGCTACATTGTGCACGCTTGCGTTTGCGTGGCTGGCCAGTTGATGTGCTGGCCTGCTCGGTGTCCGAAGCTGACAAATCGTCGCTAGAAATGGTCCAATCGGACCCAATATCTCCCGCCAGCATGCCATCTAGCACTGATTCTTCATCAGAATCAAGCATAGATAAGTCTTCATCGATGAAATCATCCATGTTGATCACAATTCAGTAGAATTCTGGTCAAATTGCAGTACGAAAATTGCGAGTCGCGTGAATGCTTTGCAATGCGTACATGCACAGTGAACGAGTGCGAAAACTCATATCGCATCACGCGACCGATCGGAACGCACTTCGGTTAAACGGCCCGATGTTCTCCGAAGCTTGCCGGGTATGCCCATATTTGGGCATCAAAATAAAGCTGAATGAATTCTCTAGCCAATGATGTAAGACTCGGCAGGCTCCGATGTAAAACGAAGATACACGAAGCGATTGAAAGACTCGTAGTCTTTCAACCGGTCATATCGACCGGTAAAAGCTCCGATCGTTCTGTGCCAGTTAAGAATTGACTGTGAGTGTGTGAGAATGTGTGCATGCATGTATTTGTGTGTCTGGATATCACCCCAGGTATTAGCTACAAACGATTCAGCTTTCACTGTATTCTATTATTCTTGGATTAACCCCAAAGTATGATTCCACCGGCCCGTAATATGCTTATCAATCTTGCCTTTTGTTGTACCTTTACAGATCCAGAGGATGGTGATAACTGGAGGGAACTTTCGGTTGGACCAACTCAAGCCCAAGGAAGTTGTCTCACTCCTACTGGATGATGAAGACATTGAACGCAAATGTGAGTTGACCCCACCTGTGCTCAAACAAAATGTTCATCTATAGCATTTTGCATTTACCACTGATCCAAAAGTGGCACAGCTTGTTAGTTATAAGCCCCTCAAAAAAAGTTCTGCAACTCAAGTTTGAGGGGGTCATATATCTTTAATTGTTTCATTATAGTACATAAATGTGGTATCATAAAACAGCTTGACTATTTTTCTCTACAATGATTTATTGTTTGTAGTGCTTATACAATCATAAAATGCGCATACCTTCTGAATATGCAGCAAGGCTTAACATGAAATGTAATAAGATGAAAAGTCTTTGCTGTTGAAAACAATGCCTTTTGCAACATTTCATTTGTGACTTTGCCCCATTTTCGGGAATACTGCACATCCCATGATTGAATAATCGTAGCAGATGTCACACCTATGAGAAGAATAAAAATCAATCTTTCTGATGATATTCCAGTCACGTACGATGATGAAGCAACAAGCGATTTCCCCCCCCCCCCCAAACTTGAGCTGCAGAGCATTTCTTGAGGGGTTTATTTGCTTATCATTTTTTTTTTCATATGGTCCATTGTCTATCTCCTATGGAACCCCTATTACTCAACAAGATTTGCATTTATGCCTGGTGCAAACTGCAAAAGTGGCACAGCTTTCAAGTTCATTTGGAACAGTTTGGTTATATTTTCCCAGTTAAGTAATATATATTTTTTTTTTTGGGGGGGGGTTAATTCTATATCTCCTGTAGAAGACCCCATAATCAGGGGTAATATAAATAAATATATGACGGGCAATATGCCATTTGTTTTTGATTGTTTGATAGACTGCTTGTTTGGTAGACCTAAAGAGGTACAGTAGGGCGAATAGACCCGTAAAGATATCAGCTTGGCATCTTCTGCATTCGGGCAATGATAATATTTTCTTCCAGGGTACTGCTGAATATGTGGCAATGTCACAATGATATTAGAACATATATCTCTTTATTTCCCAGGACGGTACAGGTTTATAGAGAACCAAAGAGATGTTTTCTTCATTCTTGTTAAAGACATTGAAGGGGTTTATTCCAGTCCCCAAATAAGTTTGTTTAAATTTGAAGCAGACTAATTTCAGTAGCAGACCAAAAGTAGTTTAGGAAACTTAAGGACAACTAATTAGAAAGTTAAAATTGTTTCATTGATTTGAACATTTTGAAGGCAAATTAGCAACTTGATCATTAGACTGTGATGTGATTTTGCATATTTTAATGTGGAAGTTAACTTTTATCCAAGTATACAAGCTAACTTGCAACCCCAAACTAACACTCATAACATAGTGTACTCACTTTTTTCTGTTTTGTTTTCTTTCTTCTCCTTTTTCTATTTTCTTCTCCCTTTTTTCTCTTTACATCTTATCTGTCTTGTTCTCATTAATATGTAGATCTTATTATGAGATATCAATGAAAAGACTGTGTTTCACTAAAACCAAGGGAATCTTATACAATACATGCTCAGCTTTTCAATAGGTTCCCCCATATTTACTGTAAATTCTGTCTCTTATCTTCAACATGTCATCTTAAGCTCATGCAAAGAATGAATCAATGTACCTTGTATTGAATTTACTTTGTACTCTGTGTAATCTGTACATTGTATTGTTCTGTAATATCATTGTTGTGTGTAATATGTGAAATGTGAAATCAAACTAAACTGGATTTGAAGCTCAAACTTTGCTCCTCTGTGTCTCTCCAGTCCGAATGCAGCAGGGTGAGAAGAAGAGCATCGATGACAAACCCAACGGCAAGGAGAGAAAACGGAAGCGGGACAAGGAGGTGGAGATGCCGGTAAAGATTTCTTCTAATTTACTTTTATGTATCATTGCCAACTTTAACTTCTCCATACTTTGCCTTCCTGACTTCTTTTTTATTTTCTCTATTTATAATTACTCTGTGTCTAGTTCACAACTCTTGTCACCTCCCTCCTCTTCTACTTCCATTTCATCCCAGTTTCATCCCATTTTCAGTTTAAAACACAGAAAACTTAAGCTAAAAACTACTCTTGTGTAAGTGTTATAAAAATGAAAAATAATCTCTCCACTTTTAACTCTTTTCCTTTGTTCACTCCATAAGTGGGTCCATTATCCTGACAGAATACCACCACATGGTGTTACCAAATGTTTCACTACTTTCTGAATAGTATTTATTAGTACAACTTTTACTTGCCTACAAGTTGCATACTCTACATGGTCATGTTGATCATATTTTTTCATTAGTGTTACAGTGTACATGTAGTAATAACCTCTTTATGTAAATTAAATATCCAGCTATTTATACAAGCTACTATTGTACATTGAACTCACTTTGACCTTCTGGCTGCGATGTATCATCTAATGAAAACTTTCAATTCAGTTCAATTCAATTCAATTCAATATCAGTACAGTATCCTAACTCTCTCCTGTACTTTCATCGAACATGTACAAATCATATCAGTTTGATGTCTCAATCAAGTCTGGAAGGTAAGGGACGATCGTGGAAAAGATGGCAGGATCTGTAATCATAAGCAGAACCGTTTCGTGCCCTAATCACAGATCCCAATCTCATTTGATTTTCATAACCTTGAGATGATTCGCCTGTACGATCCTGAAATCAAACAAGAATGGGACATGCAGTCATCTACCATTCTAGGGTCCATCATCTTTACCACTGCTCTCCCTCACCTGTCAATTTGTTTATTTGAAAATAAAAAAGATAGTATTGTATTTGCCAATATTTTTGCGAGTTGTGTTTTTTTGCAGTTGACACCTTGGCAACCTTTATGTACATTGTCCAATAACATCTCGAACCTGCTACTTTCTGCACTAGTGTACATATGCAACAAGACATTGAGAAAACATATATTTGCCACTGTATGTTACTATAATGCACGAATAAGCGTGGCAGGAACAGCATAAATATGTTTGTGCTGCAAATGCATTCAATACTGTTGAACATGTTGTTAAATTCTGACCTTACCATAGATCGCGAAGATTAAAACCCTAGCAAAATTAAAAACTCATACAGTGATAAATCCAACACATTCACATGTGTAATTCTGACCTGGCTATAGTTCGCGAAATTAAAAACTCATACTGGAGGAAATTCAATACTTTCGCATGTTGTTTAATTCTGACCTTACCGTAGTTCGCGAAGATTAAAACCTTGGCAAAATTAACAATTCCTACAGTAGTAATTTCTTGTCTGAGCATGATATAATTTGCCTCTTCTGTCAATCACTCCCCCCAGAAGGACGTTGGGAAGAAGGTCAAGGGTGAGGTGGTGCCGGACAGCGCTAATGTGTCCCTGGACGGTGACGACTCCATCCTCAGCATGGACTCTGCGGCTCCCAGTCCCCTCAGTGTGGTAAGTACCACACTCCACTGTCTTAACCCTTTGTATGCCGGTTTCGTATACATTGCGCGAAATGTGTAGGAAGCCAATGGGGTTTGCAAGACTTGATAATGTAAGGGTTAACTCACTCATTACCATTGGCATGATTATGTGTAGCAGGCCAATGGGGTTTTCAAGGCTTGGAAACGTAAGGGTTAACCGAGCTAGGCGTTGGCTGTGTTCATGTGAATTAACTTTCTTGGATTGATTCATCTGATAACTCCAGTAGGAGTGTATAATGTAGCCCACCCCCCCCCCCCTCCCGATCCTCTCCCCCTCCCCCCTCTCCCCTCCCTCAGATAGAGAACTAAGTACAATGTTCCTTGCTTTACCCATCCCACAAGAAAGGTGCATTCACTGACTGGATCATTCCAATGGTGGTACAGCATTTCATTTCTCTATGACTTCTTGTGGTGTGTTACTATCAACATTCACTCTACAAAGTGCACCGCATGCCACTGAGGACCAAGCTAGCTAGCTGTCCGTCCACACACAGATGGCTTCATGCTTTAGACGTTCCATGGAGATGGCTCTCTCCCTCTCTCTCTAAAAATGTGAACTGACCCTGTGGACCACCTCCCTAAGGGGTGAGGTGGAGGAGTGATCCAGATGAAGGCTTCCTGGGTCTCCTCGGTCTGGGTGGCTTACTGACATGACTCAGCAGAGAGTCCCTGCACTGCTGTGGAGCCCTCTTGTTTCTCGCTGTGTGTGTGTGTGTGTGTGTGTGTGTGTGTGTGTATGAACGCTTCCTCTGAATGCAAACTATTTACTCAAATCTATTGAAGTACTATTTGTGTCCTAGCAGTCGATCATTTCTGCTGAGATGCTGTTGGACACTTTGTGTGAATGCTGCCTTTAATGCTTACTACACTGTATTTACTAAAGAAAATTTATGATTCAACAAAATATGTATGTGAGGTAGAGAGTGAAGAAAGAGAGAGAGAGAGAGAGAGAGAGAGAGAGAGAGAGATACAGACATATAGACAGACAGATAGACAGATAGACAGATATATGGAGAGAGAGATATGGAAAGGGAAAGAGAGGGAGAGATAAAAGAGAGATTGAATCCCTTCGTCCTAAACTTGCACTAAACACTTAGAGATAGTTTTGGTAACGCTATTCCTTTTTAAGTCTTCTCCGTCATCTGAACTGGTTGCTGAAATTGGTCCTTAAATTGTACCCAGCTGACATCTTGCAATGGTTTTGTGGTATACTATACCTCTCACATCAGAGACACAGCCCACATGCAGGGTATTAAGACGAGCGAGGACAATCCAGTACTTGTCTATGGTAGCTCTAAAGGGCTTAATTGGATGACGAGTTCCGGAGCCAATCAAAATGGAAACAGTTTTCAAAAGTACCAACAGATTTCCTACCAGCAAAAGGAATTGTTTTGTGAGTAGGTTTATTTGCTTTGTTGTAAATGTTTAGATATTTTTTTAGTTTTGTTACAGATGTCAGTGTACTTTTTTTTTCTTTTTTAGTGTATCGATAGATTTGGGAATGGTTTAACACGCCAGGAATTAAAAGGAGATTCTTGGTACTTGAGTGTGTCGTAGAGGTCAAATGTGTAACTGGATGAGAAGTTCTGGAGCCAAGTCAAAATGGAAACAATCAGTTTTGCAATTGGTGTATCATTTCCCACCAAATGCCTAAGATTACAAACACACAAGTTGGCAAGATCAGCTTGAACATGTAGGCATGTGCGTGTGTATCATCGTTGACAGCCATCCTTCCCCTTTCAATATTTCTTTCTGTCTTTTCTCCCCCACCCCTCTTCTCTTCATCATAGATACTTTTCCTTTTCCTTTTTCCTAAATGTATCTTCCTGTCTCAGCTCACTCGTATCTTTCTCCATATTTCTATGTGTGTGTATCTATCTCCTGTCTCCCAGAATGCAACATTACACTGACTAGTAACATGACCCATGCGTTGATACTGTGGGTAAAATGGAAGTCTGACTCTCTTCACTGGCAGCTAGTGATCTTCTCACATCTCATAGAAGGACACATGGTTGTGGCTTTCTTTATCTCTCTCCCTAGCTGTCTTCCCTCTGTATTACCTCTCTCTGTCTATCTGTCTTCTCACCCCCCCCCCCTTCTCTCCCTCTTCTCTCTCTTTTTCTTTCTCTCTCTTTCTTTCTCTCTCTTTCCCTCTCTTTCTGCTGTTTTTCTTTTTCTTTCCCTCTCTCCTCCTCTATCTTTCTCTCTTTTTTTTTTCTTTTTTTCCTTTTCTCTCTTTCTCCCCTACTCTTTTTCTCTCTTTCTCTCCTTTTCTCTCTCTCTCTTTATCTCTCTCTGTCTCTCTCTCTATGTCTCTCTCTAACCCTCCCTCTCTCATTTCCCATATCCTTCACTCTTTCCCTCTTTGCATGTCACCCCTTTTCCTCTCCCCTCCGTGTTTTGAAGAGGTATTATTGGATTGAACAAATTATTTTATGGCTTGGTACAGGTGATTAACGTGACTCGAAGTAAAATAAACTTGATTATATTAGATTTGCTTAATTTGTTGAAACTTGTCAGCTTAAATTATTTTTGGTATTGTAAGAAGAACTGAATAAAAGGAGGGGTGGTAGATTGGAAATAACTTATTCAGTTTTTCTTGATTGAATAACTGATATTCAAGCATTGCCATATAAATTTTCACTCTGGTATTAATGTAAACAGATCCCTCCATTAGGATACATGCACCTGAATATCAAATGCAAAAAAAAATACTCTAGAGTCACATTTCTTAAGATTAGTACCATGGAAATAATAAAGTAATATCATAATCTGATTAGAACTTTGAATGAGATGTTTATATGAAATAAGTTTCAAATTGAACTTGCTGTCAGAGTTGCAGGATTTGAGTAGCTAAACAAGCCCATGGATTTTTATTTCAAGTGGTGAGAGAAAGGGATGGGATAATCGGAATATAGAATCCTGTCATGAAAGAGCAGAGCGTTAAACTGCCAGGAGCTATCAGCCCATGGCACACGACATGTCCATATCAATGTTGCTGGTCACCAAGTGACTTGTTGAAACCGCAGACCTTGAGTTTAATTTCCATGCAATTAAGGTGACATCTCGGTCATGAGTGGTGGTGGGGGAGGGGGGAAGGGGGGGGGGCTTGGTCTCGTCTGCCACTAGAACATCAGAGATTACCATCTTCTGGCCTCCGAGTGCAGTGGGGGCACTCCTCTGCGTAGCAGGCAGGGCGATAACCCCAGTATTCTCTTCCTCATGCTCATCCTCCGACTGCCATTTTCCGCGGGGAGGAAACCTGCCCCCAAATAGACCCTGCGATTTCTTCCCGAATTACTAGTTTGATGAGGAATGGTATGTTTTACAGCGAGTAGAAGTCCTTGCCCGAGAGTTACTTTCTTTGTCTCTTTCTCTTTCATTCCTGTTTTCCATCCACAGAGAAGACAAGTATGTGTCTGCGTAACTAGCATTACATTCTACTCACACTCAGTTCTAGATTGATGGGAGATGAGTTACTTATGATTGATTTCATAGATATGTTGTTAGCGTGTGAGGTTATGACTTATGAGGGCCCTCCTTTCACATTGAGTGTACTGTATGCACGGGATGCACTTTACGACACTTCTGTCTGTCGCTCTCTATCGCTAGGATTAGAACATACAGCCTGAACGTGTAAGCATGCATGTGTTACAACCGGTTAAGTAACTGAAGAAATAAAAAAGATTGTTATATTTCACCCTCTGGCTTTTGGGTAGAAGTGAAGTGCCACTATGAACATTTTACTTCATAGGGTCAAATATGTGTACTACATGGAAGTTTGAAGTGTTAAACGTGATGCCTTTAAATGAGATGATGGAAGGGAGAGAATTAAAGTAAGAGGAGATGGAGGAAGAGAAGTAGAAGGAAGATGGATAGGGGGATCAGATAGAACAGCTTTGAGGAAGGTACAATGAGGAGGGAGAAGGATGGAAGAATGATGAAAGAAGATGGATGGGAAAAGAGGATGAGAGGAAGAGCTTGAAGAAGATAGGGGGCGGGGGCCTTTTACAATCGTTATTCATAGATTTTGGTAGAAGTTGGGTCTTTAACTCTTGATGTGCCATTGTCTCAGTAGTGTCCCCGTTAACACAAATTGAACAGAGTACAAATGTAGTGTGGAGCAGATGGGTTAAGTGCTCTGCCCTCATTGCATGAGACCCAATGCGCCATCTTCTCCTGTCTCAGTGCCACATTGAATTAGGGTCTTAAAGGAAGACGCCTTCCACTTGAAGCGAGGTTCTGAGAAACCCACCCACCGGGATAGAGATGTGGGGAGATGATCCATGCATTACTCATCATCATCATCATCATCACTCCCTGGTACCATGCCTACCACATCATTGCCATCCTCTTCCTTTTTCATCTACTGTGCATCCTGCGTCATCCATCTTTTCCCTCATCTTCACCATCTTCTCCCATCTTCCCCCATCTTCCCCCATCTTCCCCCATCTTCCCCCATCTTCCCCCATCTTCCTCCATCTTCCTCCATCTTCTCCCATCTTCCTCCATCTTCCTCCATCTTCCTCCATCTTCCTCCATCTTCCTCCATCTTCCTTTATCTTCCTCCATCTTCCTCCATCTTCCTTTATCTTCCTCCATCTTCTCCCATCTTTTCTCATGTTCTTCTATGATCTCCAACCATCTTTCATCTTCTTTCATCTCCTCCCATCTTCCCCCATCTTCCTCCATCTTCCCCCATCTTCCCCATCTTCCTCCATCTTCCTCCATCTTCCTCCATCTTCTCCCATCTTCCTCCATCTTCCTCCATCTTCCTCCATCTTCCTCCATCTTCCTCCATCTTCCTCCATCTTCCTCCATCTTCCTCCATCTTCCTCCATCTTCCTCCATCTTCTCCCATCTTCCTCCATCTTCCTCCATCTTCCTCCATCTTCCTCCATCTTCCTCCATCTTCCTCCATCTTCCTCCATCTTCCTCCATCTTCCTCCATCTTCCTCCATCTTCTCCCATCTTTTCTCATGTTCTTCTATGATCTCCAACCACCTTCCATCTTCTTTCATCTCCTCCCATCTTCCCCCATCTTCTCCCACCTTCTCCCATCTTCCCCCATCTTCCCCCATCTTCCCCATCTTCCCCCATCTTCCCCCATCTTCTCCCATCTTTTCCTATCTTCCTCCATCTTTTCTCCCATCTTTTCTCATGTTCTCCCATGATCTCCAGCCATCTTTCATCTGCTTTCATCTCCTCCCATCCCCTACTCCTCTCTGGACCTTTTGCCACCATACTTGTATATACTTTAAATACTGAAGAAAAAAACCCACTTAAATGCAATACAGTTATTACTTTTAGTTAACAATTAGAATAGATACTCAAAGAAAGAAAGCCAACCTTTTCATCTGGTTATCTTTTCACCATTGAATTATTTCAAAACCAGCCATTGCCTTTAATAATCATGTGACTGCCATGGATAGCACTGTCTGCTACAGGTCATAGATAGTGTCAGCTAAGTTTGTCAATACACAACTTGCTGTTCTACCATCCTGTATTGTATTCTATCAGTGTGACATTTTATTGTCCAGTATCCTTTTAACCCTGTCTGGTGATACGCTTATCTTTGAGTGTGGAGTGCATTTGAGGTTTTTGACATGCTTCGAGGTTTAAGTTTGTAGTAAAGGTGTGATTAGTAGTGTTCTTGAAGACGAGGATGTACACCGATGAGATGGTTCTACAGAAATATTTGTTTTCTGCACCAACGTATTAATTCTGAAAGAATGACTGCCCCGAAAAAACAGAGTTATGTACGGTTTCGACCAGACAAATATCCATGTTTCTTCCACACTTTGCCCCAAGGATATTGAAAACGGGTAGTTATGAGTACTTAACAGAACATGGCCTTAACTTGTGAGTGTTTAATATCACAATATTAACTTGTATATTGCTTTCACATTCTATGACAGCTTTCTGAAATGTATTGATACTATGTACTGTAGTGAGAGTACCTTGGAGTTCATATATGTCCCCCTCCCCTGTATATCTGTGGTGTTGTCTGTGCCCTGTCGCCTACTTACTAGCTTGACATCCCAAACAGATGACATCCCTGAATGTGACGGCATCTTTGGCGTTTTCTAACCCGCCAGGGACTCCTTTCCGTCAGCCAGCGAATGCAGGCAATTTCTTTTACTTTATTTTCTCTCTTGATTTCTTTCTGGGGAGAGATTCTGGTGGTGGGCCAAGGGGAATGCAGAGCGGATGAGAGATGAAAGGCAGATAATGTCTGGGAAGATGCGTGCGTGATGACGGGTTGGGATGGCTAATGAGGGCGAGAGACAGGGTGGGGGATGGATGGGGATAGGTAGAGGGTGGGGTTAATGCAAACGGCTATAAGGGGGGGGGGGTGGATGGGGAGTAGGGATAAGATAAGGTGGGGGAGGAATAAAATTAGGTGAAGAAGGGATGGGATTAGATGGAGAGGGGATGGTTGGAGGGTGGGGTGGGGATAGGTTGAGGATGGGTGGGGATGGCGTGGAGGGTGGGGTCAATTCAAAGGGCTTTGAGGGGAGGGGTGGGGGTGGGATGGGGATAGGTAGAGAAGGGATGGGTGGAGGGTGGGGTGGGGATAGATGGAGGATGGGTGGGGATGGCATAGAGGGGGGGGGGTCAGTTAAAAGAGCTATGAGGTAGGGATGGGGAGAGGTGGAGAAGGGATGGGTGGAGGGATGGATGCGGTTGAGGGTGGGATGGGGTTGAGGGTTGGATGGGGTTGAGGGTATGGTAGGGATAGGGTGGAGGGTGGGGTCAATTAAAAGGGAGGTGAGGGGGGATAGGGTGGGGGAGTGATTGAGATATGTAGATATGGGTTGCTATGGGTGATATGGTTGAAGATTGGGGTAGAGATGGCTTAGAGGGTAGGGTAAGGATAGGGTGGAGTCAATTCAAAGGGCTATGAGGGGGACAGGGGGGAATGGGGTGGGGGGATAGATAAGATGATGGTCAAACCAATAGCCTTCAAAGTATGAGAAAGAGAGAGTGAGAAGTTGAAAGTTGGGGTTGGGAAGGGGTGTAGGGTGGGTCAATGCAGTGGTGTATGAAGGAGAAAGACCAGGCTATGGTTTGAGAGGGGTGATTTGCATGCGTTGGGAAGGGGTGGAGAAATAGGTATGATGAGATGAGGGGTTACTCTAATGGCCTATGAGGGAGAAATGCAGAGGGGGTTGGGAAGGGGGGATAGTGGGGTTTAATGGGGACCAATCGCATGGCTCCAGAAAAAAAGACTTTGGTGGGGTATGAGAGCAGGTCAACCTGCTTTCTGATGAGAAGGGGTGAGATTGAGCATGGTGTGTTGCTGAAGCAGGGTGGCTTATGGTATGGGTCAGTGCGATTGCTTCCAAAATGACTTTGGTATAAAGTCAAGTTAAAGGTAGAGGAGAGTAAAGCGGTCAGCCCAAAAGCTGGCTAAAGAATATTTTACCCATTCTACTTACATTTTATGAAACTCGTTATCAAAGAATTACCTGAAATAATCTCCTGATAGTGTCTCCTCAAAAGTACATATTATGAGCATAATCTAGATTTGAAAGAGTGATTACGATCCATGAGGGAAATAACAGCTGATGATATTTGAAAATCTGCCAACAGATGTCATTCGGAGACTGATAAGCAAGGATAGTGATGGGGTATGTTATAATGTCTAGTCTTGTGGGAAGATGGGGTGGGGGTAGAGGAGTTATGTCGGTTTTGGAATCAAGGAAATGCCGTTGCCATAGATTTGATGTGGGTGATCATATCTTGAGAATATCTGGAAACATTTCGATGAGTATTGAAGTATTTACCATTAAATGAAATTTTGCTTAACCAAGGGATTCATATCGTATATGTTTAAAAGCCCACAATGTTTTAAATATTTTCCATTTCCCCCAAAAATTAGTTAACTATCTGTTGGGATACACCTGATGATATGGTAAAGGGTGGAAGAGTACAGCTGGTAGAAATCACCATGCAACGTCCAGCAGAGAGAGTGCAGAGAGAAGAGAGAATGAGATGTGAGGATGGAGGGAGGAGGGAGGGAGGAGGGAGGGAGGGAGGAGGGAGGGAGGAGGGAGGGAGGAGGGAGGGAGGAGGGAGGGGTCGGAGGAAGAAGATGAATTGTGACCGTGATGGGTTGTTAGGATGGAATGGGATCTATGTCACCCTCGGAAATGTTTGGGAAACTACGTCTTGGCCGCTCTCTTAAAGGACTTTAATAAGAGTGGATGAAAGAAAAAAAGAATAATATTCTTGTGTATTGTAGTGTCTTGATTTGTACTGGAATCATTATTATATATGGTACATCTATCAAATTATAAAGAACCTGGGGCCATTTTATGAAAGTTTACTAGCCTAGTTCGTTACTAAAATGCATGTAGCTGAATGCACTTAAGAAACTAACTAGGCTTAGTAAGGTTTCATGAATATTGCACCTGTTCTTCAGTTCTTAAATACTGTTTTGTTCCCTATATCATGGTATTAACACAACTTTATGCTTTTACCTGCTTAAGGGACATACTGTCTTCAGTTCATAGAATTACTTCTACTTCAAGTGATTGGAGTATATTAGAACGTTGAGGGTGAAATCATATTGAAGAATAGCAAAGGACAGTGAAATGAAAGGACTGGGAGATGGATAAAGATAGTAAAGAGAGAGAGAGGGAGAGAGAGAGAGAGAGAGAGAGAGAGAGAGAGAGAGAGAGAGAGAGAGAGAGAAAGGGGAGAGAGAGAAAGATGTGGGTGAGAAGAAATGGGTTGGAAAAATACATAGAATATATGGAGAGCGAGTGCACGCAGAAGTGTGGCAGAATAATAAGTCCATATCTTGGGTGTATAACGAGCATGATAACTGATGAGATGTAGCGATTGGAGTTCCTGTAACCTGGCTATCTTCCACCCCACTCCTTGCCCTGCCCCGCCCCCCTAGTAGCTCCCCCCCCCCTCCCTTAGTACCACCCCACCCCCCTAGTACCGGGCTTCCTGCCAGGGCATTCCATACTGACATGATGCCTGCATTATGTCAACAAAGCTGGGAGGCTGGTTAGACATCTTCCCTTCTCCACCCCACCCCGTTCTCTCTCTCTCTCTCTCTCTCTCTCTCTCTCTCTCTCTCTCTCTCTCTCTCTCCCTCTCTCCCTGTCTTTTCATTCCACCCTCTTTTCTTTCCTTCCCTCTTTTTCTTCTCTTCAACTTTCCCTGATTCGTTCTCTTTCTTTCTCACTCTTAGCTCATCTGTCCCCCCTCTCTTAATTCATTTGATGTTCTTCATTGGGTCATATTCTTCTCTTTCCACTCACCTAACTTGCCCTCCACCCATTCATTCACTGCCTTTACACTCTCTCTGCCTCTCCATCCGCCACCCTCATCTCTCTCTCTCTCTCTCTCTTTCTCTCTCTCTTTCTCCCCCTCTCTCTCTCCCTTTCTTTCTCTTTCTCTTTCTCTCTCTCACACTCTCTCTCACTCTCTCACTCTCACTCTCTCACTCTCACTCTCTCACTCTCACTCTCTCACTCTCACTCTCTCACTCTCTCTCACTCTCTCTCACTCTCTGTCTCTCACTCTGTCTCTCACTCTCTCTCTCTCTCTCACTTTCTCTCTGTTCTCTTTTTTGTCCTCTCATTGTACCCTCTTATCTCTCCATTCCTTTGACCCATCTTCCCTTCATCATTCCCTGATTTTTTTATCCTTTTTGCTCACACTTGCCTAGTCTGTCTCCCCTCTCTTCTCTTGTTTCTTTGATGATCCATTTTTCTTACCTCTTACTTCAAACTATCCTTGAACATTTGATTCCTCTGTGTTCTCTACACACATTCATTATCATCTTCCTCAAAACACAAACATGGACACCTTTCCAATTTATGGGGGGGGGGGGGGGGCCTATCTGATAAAGATTTACGGTTGATTGCAACATGACTTGTGATTGATATTAGTCATAACTCTGGACATTAGAGATTGGGGATTGGACTCTAGATCAATCGCAAGTCTTTATAAGACGGTGCCCTAGTCGTCTTCTTCTCCTCTGTCATGCAGGTGTAGAGTAGACCGCTACTCTCCATCTCTCCGCACGGAGCTCACAAGAGCGCCATGGTAGCCAAACTGGGTAGACTGCCCCCTTCAGCTCAGAATGGGAAGAGTGTAATTGGAACTTGGCAAACGACCAAAAAAACAGAGTTTAACTTGCGCTAGTGGAAAGCTGGTGCTTGGTTACTGCCGTCTGGTAGGACGGGGAGTAGTAGACTGGTAGAGTTAGGGCAGAAAATGGTGCTGGCTTGCTGTTTGGGTGTAAGATCGCTAGTAGAGTTAGGGAAAACCTGATGCTTGATTGCTGCTGGTCTAGTGGGACGACAATTGGTAGACTGGTATAGGTAGTGGGAGAAATGGTGCTTGGTTACTGTAAGATGGGATGATGACTTGAAGAGTTAGGAGGATAAATGGTGCTTGTTCACTATTTCAGTTAGAGAATGAGTGGTAGAATGAAGGGGGAAACAAAAATTAGATGCTTTTTGGTTATAAGATGACTGATGGAATTAGGGACAAAATGATGCTTGCTTGCTGTTTGGTGAGATGATGACTGGTAGAGTTAGGAGAAGAACTGGCTTCCATAGTATGACACCTATCCTTAATTCATGTAATAATTTTGCTGTCCATGGAAGGATCTGAGATGGAGGTTCCATGTGTAAGGGAAATAGCACTCTATGCACATTTTAAAAAGTCACTGAATTTTTTTAGAAAGGGCCATGTGGAGATGGAGTGTTCCGATACAATACAGCTAGATGATGAATAATATTGATTCTGTACACATTTTGTAAATGTGATATGATGTAAATTTCTGAGCAACGTTGAACCATAGCTTAGCCACTACAGATCTCTTCTAGATCAAAAGCATCTAATATTCAGAATTGTGTTGAGAAAGAAAAGGTAATATACTAGTACACAATGTGATCACGTTATGAAAGAAAACGCCCCCTTAGCAAAATCACCCATTTTTGGATTACTATGTGAACTGTTAATGCTTGTTATTTTGTCTTGTTGCAATTGTAGAATTGGTACTGTACTTGTTGAATTTAGCATACATGTACTTTCAGAAGCCTGCATGTGTATACTATACATAACAATAACCTAGGCTTTCAAGCCAGTGGTACATGATTCAACACATGGGCTTATGGCTCATTATAGAATATGTCATATGTCATTACTATAGATGTATGATATAATCGTGATGTTTAAAAAATGAGCATTGTTTTTCATATATTCAGATCTGTATCTACATGTTGGCCTGTAGGTGAACCTGCATATTTTCCACATAAAAATGTTGCAGCCTCATTAAATTTATTTGTTATGGTTCACAGATGAATAGCTCGTTGTTTATCATTCCAGATTTTAGCTCTGGTGACAAAATTAGTATTGAGTGTACAAAGGAGGATCAGGTATAAAACAGGGTGGATTGTGTTATTTTTCATAGCTTTCAAATTTAAATAATTTTCTTTCCAGTCCCAAAATTAGTTGTCCAAATACTGAAGTATGGTCTCTTTGAATATGAACTTAGTAAATCTATCTAATATATTTACAGGGCTCTACAAAAAAAATTTTTACCGCTTGCCCTGGAGGAAAAACTGCTTGCCCGTTTTTTTTTTTATTATAGCCTTTGTTTTTCACTAATTTTTCTGCAGAAGCGGCATACCTTATCCTGCCGAATTATAACATACTTTACAGGACGACTGAACATAACAATAGGTATTTACACAGAGTTTGACAAGTTACTAGTGTTTGTTTTTAATCATCCGAGTCCATCATGTTTAGCACTGACTATAGTACTCTTGCTTTCACTCGAAATGAAGCACACATACGCCTGACCTCCCTTAATAATTGGGCATGTTGGGAGCAGACTCTGCTCACTACATGTAGGCAGGTATAGGACACTTTCACAAGACTAGAGGAATTTAAAAAACACATATTCATAACACTGACTACACCACATTGCATTGTAATTTGTAGGTGGCAAAGCTTGTCATAATACATGTAACTCATAAGCATGCTGACAGGATTATAAACAGTCACATTTCAAAAGTAAAATGTCTAACCCTAGACAACTTCTTTGCCGTTGAATCGTCCAAAAAAGTGATTTCTAGGTCTGCATTAGCGTCCGTTTAGACCCTATAGCCCCGGGACGGCTAGGCGGCTTGCTACCTGTGACTAGCCGCATAGCCGTAGGCTGTCGTGGATACACTTAGTTATGAACTAGATGAACTAGCGCCATGATCTCCCAGTTTCGAGCTTGTTAATACAGAAAACCTTAGAGTAATCAGCCCGATATTTCTGGGTAGGGTTCTTGGTAGATGTGCTCATTTTGCCGTTTCAAGTGTACTGGTAGCGATCAAAACCATGAACAAATCAATTAAATCATTGCTGCTCCACGGCAGGTATATGTGCAGAACTCATACAACAATCACTTACACACGTTTTCACATTACAGTCCCATATGTAGTAATCCACGTAAATACAGTATGTGGACACACAAATAAACACAGCTGTTACAAAAAATTTCACATCACACAGTCGCACATTCGCGATCGCAAGCCAGTGCTCTTATCTGGTTAAAATATTGGTAATGCGGATATTGGGCATGAGCAGAATTTATTTTTCAGTTCAAGTTGGCAGTGTCCACAGAACAGAGTTTCAGACGAATTTTCATGACAAAATGTCAGTGATCTCACTCCAATTTCAGCTGTGTTTGCCTGGTTTGACATGATACGAGACACATTCACATTAATTTTCTCGCATATATATGCGTAAGAACAATGTTATTTCCATATTTTTGGGTGGAAAATAACCACTTGCCCGGACGGGCAAGTGTCTTTGAGAAATGCTTGCCCGGGCGTTATTTTCACTTGCCCCGGGCAATCGGGCAAGTGGGTTTGTAGAGCCCTGTATTTATATCAATATTGGGCTCTTGAACTAATGTACATTGTTCCATTCAAAATGTAAAATCACAGATCATGGAATATGGAAACTATACCCTTTCCCCAAAATATTACTGTAGGTAGTACAGAATTGATGTAAAAGAAAAGAATTATTGAATGATAAGTCACAACAACCAATTGTGCATCTTTATTGCAATGTTATATAAAAAGAGATGTGGAATAGAGTGTGGGAAAAGAGAGGGACTTTAAGGAGGGGAGGTTGGGGGAGGAGAGGGGAGGGGAGGGATAGGAGGGACTGAGACTTTGAGAAAGGTGACTCAGAAATCATGGTGGAAATATGAGCCAATTTGGCTGCATCTCATTTGGTCCAATGTTGGTCTTATCACACTTATACACCCTGTCCCATGTTAATGACTGGTAGCCTTACAGCAGCAATCCCAGTCATCAAGTGATGTTGCAGTGCTGTGTCAAATAAGGGGTGTCTTCCTTAGCCCGATGTGGGCGAAATATCTAGCTTGTTCTGATCGGGTTAGCTAGCCAGATCACAAAACAGCGAGCTATTTCGTCTTCATTCGCCAGATCAGGCGAAATATCAAACTTTTTGGTCGAGAAAATTTCCCAAGAAATCTTGGGTTAGATGGAGCTAGCTCGAGCTAGTTCGTGAATAAGCTCAAGCTAGCTCGGAGCATCTTTATTAGCCTGAAAATTTCCCGATTCCGGCATGCGTCAGCGCGCACAACGCATTGTTTACGTTAGGTTTTTATACATGTATGAATGCGAGCTCACAACCATGCGGTCTTGGCCTATTCCCGTCGCAGACTGCACATGTGCGAACATCGGGATAATTTACGCATCCCGAGTTTTGAGCTAATGAAGACGCGATTGCAACTTCAGGCTAGTTGCCGAGATCTGATCGTCTGATCGGGCTAATGAAGACGCACCTATAGTATATCCCCCTAAGCTTTAGTTTATTTGACTGGACACAGTCTCTGTCAGACTCACATTTTGTTTTCACCTGTGAAAATAGTTCACATTGTCATACATTCTTTGCATGGCATCTTACGACAAAATCTAACATCTCTATTTCTTCTTTTAAAAAAGAAAGGCAATTTGTTCTGCACTGATCTTATAGCAGGGTCATAATTCAATAAGAACTGTATTGCATCTCTTCACTGAAACTGTGCTAGAATTGATAGTGGCATATTTTAGATGATTTATTTTGTTGTAGCTTGTTAAAAATGCTGTTGATGTGAAGCATTTTGAGGTTGTCTTTATAATGACCAACAGAGTTGAAATCATCTAGGTGACTTTAATCTCCAGGTTGCCAAGCTGTTTCTCGAGTGTCACCGCTCTCGCTAGGTAAATGATAAGATCCGTCAGGATGGTTTGAGAAGACAGTTTTAATTAAATAGGATGTTTGTTATCCCACTAAAGTGTCTGAGTTTTGGAGGAAAAACATGTTTTTGCTTTTAATTAGATTTTGTTAATATTGACGGGCATATAAACATCCTGCTGACTGAGAGGATATGAGAGAAATAGTGTGAAATGGGGTGGGGTAGACAGGTAGTGACAAGAGTACTACGGAATGAACAAGGCATTCTCATTTCTTTCTGAACTTTTTAATTAATTAATCTATTTCCTGATTTCCTGTGAGAATCTAGTATCAATATGCTACTTTGGCACATGAGAGTAAGACTATTATTTCACTGGATAATTAGCCCTGATATGAAATTATGTGTTAGTTCATTGATAGTAAGGCAAATGCATTATTGGTTTCAATGAACATGACTAGTTTAAGGAAAACTTTCAGATGTCACTGCAAATAGTTGAGCAGTTTTGAGTGCAATTGATAGACCGTGACCTTGCTTTATTTAGAGATATGGTTTATCGCAATATTTCTTGCTATTGATAGTAATCGGAAATCGGTACATTAAAGATCGGGAATTGGACTTGCCATTGATTCTTATGAATTTTAACCCTATAAAATACAGACCCTGGACATTGCAGATCCAGTTATCCCCCCCCCCCTCCCTCACCCCAGGAAATAAAAATGACATGAACATGGTAACTGATCCCTAAATGATTAAATCTAGTGTCAGTATGGATTGATTTATATAGAAAGGTAGAATCAAAACTCACTCTGCACAAGGAGAGTAGTTCACGCACTGTAAATCGTGTTGCATCAAGAACCAAGTGGTCATATGGCGTCTTGTTAATTATTATCCCATGAATCTTCTAGAGGTGACGTTGAAAACAAACTAGATGATGATGATGGATTGAACCCAGACAATATACTACATGAACAAGCGCGCAGCACTTCCCCCTGAACTTGAGGCAGGTGATATTCTGGACCAAAATGAAAAGCTTTTAGGGCAAAAATTTCTAGCCCATAAAAAAGCCATTCATCATCAGTGGTTTAGCGACGCGAAGAGCAGCGTTGTAAATGTGCAATTAGTTTGAGTTAATGATTAAACTGGGACAACGAGCCTCTCCTTTAGCGGACTCTAGTTTGCATTCATGACTTAATGTGAATGATGGAAGATATAAGGGAGTAAAAAGAAAGTCATCATGGCTTGTAGATTTATGTTTCAACTTTGTTGTATGTCTGTCTCTGGGCAGAAAAATAATATACAAAAGGACTTTACTTATGTGAAACAACACCGTCATTGATACCTGTCTTTTTCCCCTCTCACTCCATATTCCTTCTCTTCTCCATATCTTACTCTCTCTCTCTCTCTCTCTCTCTCTCTCTCTGTCTCTCTCTGTCTCTCTCTCGCTCCCTCTGTATCTCTCTCTGTCTCTCTCTGTCTCTCTCTGTCTCTCTCTGTCTCTCTCTGTCTCTCTCTGTCTCTCTCTGTGTCTCTCTATGTCTCTCTGTGCCTCTGTGTCTTTCTCTTTGTCTGTCTGTCTGTCACAAAGATGTGTCACAAAAAACACCTAATATAATACCTTTAATTCTACATTAATACAATTACAGGCCCCACTGAAATGAAATTTGCTTAGCCCAGGGGAGTGAGATAGAGGTTTGTGAGAGAGAGCCTCTAATTTGAATTCTAATTACAGTATCTTGAGTGCATGGCTGATGCCAGCCGTTGATCAATATAATTAAGCCCCATTTGCATTATGGAGTATACCTTTTACTGCTGTATGGGTGGCTGAGCCTTGCTGCTTTGAATGGTAAGAACTCATTTGAAATATGACAATGAGAGAGACAGAGAGAAAGAAAGGAATTTATGACAGGGGGAGAAGAGAAGATTCAGCAGTAGGCGTTAGAGTGACAGAGTGAGAAAGGAAATACATTGGATGAAGAGGAAATGAAATGTAAGAGAAAGAACAGAGAGATAAGGTATAAAAAAGAAGAAAAAGAGAATGACAAAACAAAGAGAAAGACTAGAGAGAATAAGGAATGCAAGGAAGAGAGAGAAATGAATAAATTTAACGTGATAGAAAGAACAAGAAATATAAGGAATGAAGAAGATTATATAGAAAAGATGAAGTGGAAGAGAAAGAAGATACCAAACAAAGTCAGCAGTGGAATAAGCAGAAAGATAAATCAGAAATGGAAGGAAGAAGGAAAGAAAGACTAGAGAGAAAGAGAATAAGAAGTTACAGGAAGAGAGAGAAAGGAAACAACAGTAAAACAAGTCTGAGAGAGAGAGAGGGAGGGAGAGAGAGAGAGAGAGAGAGAGAGAGAGAAAGAGAGAGAGAGAGAGAGAGAGAGAAAGAGAGAGAGAGAGAGGGAGAGAGGGAGAGAGAGAGGGGGTAGAGAGTAAAGAAGCAGTAGAATGAGGAGTAAGAGAGATGAAGAGAGGAGAAGAAAGAGTTGGTAGAGTGGAGGAGAGGATAGCAAGGTGTGGCATGAGAGCGAGAGAGAGAGAGAGACCTGGGACTGGAATAGGCTGGTTTGAAGGGGGTTGTGGAGCTCTTGTCTGGAGGGGTTTGCCCCCATGAATATAAACCTTGTGTTCTCCTTGTCTCTCCACCAATGACTCATTGCATATCATTATACAGCTTGACACTCCAGCCCATGGAGAGGAGCAGTGGTGGTGGTGGAGGGGGAGGAGGGGGGGGGGAGGGGGGGAGGAGGAGGAGGGGAGGGGTGGCAATTGCAGACGATACCTATATCTGTGGTGGATGCTGCACGTAAACGGATTCTTAAAGGTGGTCTCTCCCTTTTACACAACCAAAAAAATTTTTTTTTAAGCACCATGGTATAAAGAAGAAATTGCCATTAAGAACTCCTAAACCCAGGGGAGGGGGCTTGGGGGATTGCCGATGATACCTATATCAATGACACACAGGGCACTGGAAGGATTCTTAAAGGTGGTGTCTCCCTTTTGCAGGACTCAAATGCCAAGTTGTCTAAACCATGGTGTAAAGACAAAAATACCATTAGCTCTCTCAGGACCAAGCACTGACAGCCCCATATCAATAACAGCTCAGTTTCCTGCCTATTGGACCGAGTGGGTTAACCCTCTCAGTACCAAGCACTGACAGCCCAATATCAATAACAGCTCAGTTTCCTGCGTATGGGACCGAGTGGATTAACCCTCTCAGTACTACGCACCGACAGCCCCATTTAACAGCTCAGCTTCCTGGCTATGGGACTAAGTGGGTTAACAGTCTCAATACTAAGCACTGACAGTCTTATATTGATAAGTCAGTTTCTTGCCAATAGGACTGAGCAGGTTACAAACTCCTCTCACATTACTGGAACTAAGAACTCACCACAAGTGGCATTATGCCGACTGTTCCATTTTTAAACATTCTTTTTCCATTGAAAGAGAAGCTGAGCAATGAGGGAAACTACAAAGAAAGAGGTTTTTCCTGCATTATTTGCATTGTGCATCTCTGTTAAGTTTCGTACCTCACACACTGGATCTTTGTATTCACCTTGTGGTTGATGTTATGTTTTACAGAATTTGGTAAAGTCTACCAAAGGGATACACACTCATCCACCGTTTTTGTCCGAGACGAAGTACTGGGCCATGTTGTATATAACTTACCATTGATGTAACTTAACTTCTATGGAAACCTTAAATTTGATTGGCTGTGGAGCAGTGTAACTATGGTAGTTACCATTGAAGGCAGAGTTACTAAGTTTTATGCAATGGGGTCCTGGTCTTTGAGATTTGACCATCTGTGTAACTGGTGCACATTTGTCTCTGGTACATAAAGAGTTTAGGACTTGAACCAGTGACCTATGGGAACTTATAAACTTTGTTTTTGTTTTACCTTAACACTTAAAATAAATGAAACTGTGGTTTCATTTATAGTGCATTAGTGGTGTTGAGTGTTTTTTTTTTTTTAAACATCATAGAATGGCACTGTCTTTAAACAGTACAATTTTCAGCATACACACTATTCCATTTGCATAAGCGTTTAGTACAATTGATTTTGTAAATGTTCAGAAAAAAAAATCTGCCTAGTTGGTATGCTTGTAGGACCTTTTCCTTACTTTAAATCTTGGTAGATTTCTGCCTCATTTCTTCATTATTGAGTTTTCTAACACACAGTGCACTGTATGCAGAATATCTCTTCTCTCGTTCTAGTTGTTTACCAAGAATGGAACATAATTTGCCCTTGTACTAATAAACATAAACATAAATCAGTTTATCATAGTCCCTTACCTAGTATTATACAAAGAAATAAGAATGATCAGTATATCACTTTCCCTTCTCCCCTGCTATACCAGTATACTTCTGTACCACTGCTTCAATCAAAGGGCTTCCATTTCAATTGCTGTTTTGTTTTCCGTGGGCATGTTAATGGCACGCCGTATCGGCAAGCCATTGGCTTTCATTCAGTCCTCATCAAGTCGAGAGTAAGTGATTAAGTTGGCTTGAACCGCATTCATTTCATCTCAAGCCACTTGGCTGGCCTGGGGATTCTCTCCTCCTCTCCTCTCTCTCCCTCTCTCCCTCTCTCCCTCTTTCCCTCTCTCCCTCTCTCCCTCTCTCCCTCTCCCTCTCTCCCTCTCTCCCTCTCTCCCTCTGTCCCTCTCTCCCTCTCTCCCTCTCTCCCTCTCTCCCTCTCTCCCTCTGTCCCTCTGTCCATCTCTACCTCTCTCCCTCTCTCCCTCACTCCCTCTTGTCCCACTTCTCCCACTTCTCCCACTTCTCCCTCTCCCTCCCTCTCTCCTTCTCTTCCTCTCTCCCTCTCTACCTCTCTACCTCTCTCCTTCTCCCCCTCTCCCTCCCTCTCCCTCCCTCTGTCCGACCGTCCCTCTCTCTATCTCCCCCTACCCTGTTTTTCAGAATGGGTGTTGCACGTCTCATTGATCTTTTCCCTGTGCGGCCCAGTCAGTGGCTCAGTCGCAGGTATCAGGGAAGTCCAAGAGGCATGTTCTGACATTTGCGGTGCATTCGGAAATTCAACTGATATTCAACTGATAATTGATGTTATTTTAAATGACTGATATAGGGTCCCTAAAGAATGAGAAAAGGTCCCTGAGAATAAAATGTATGAAACTCAATTACTGAGTATAAAATGGTAGTTGGAAAAAAGTTTTGAATTGATTAATGTTTATAACTTACATGTATTGTAAGCATATTTACTTTGACAAAGCTCTATGTGACAACCCAAAGCTTTCCTAAGGTTTTCCTTACATAGCAGCAATTTATGATAGTGTTAAAGATGTGTGTATAAAATTTGGATATATCTTATCAGGCAAACCCTGAAATGCAAAATACGAACAAGGTTTACACGTGAGAGAGCGCCCCTGTCCTCCATTTAGGGAGTGATTCATTGGACTTTGAAGCTTGTCATACACTGTGTAGTTATACGTTTGGAAACATAGAGGGGAGGTAGATGTGAACACTGTGCAACTGTCTGCAGTATGACAGACTGGCGGACTGAGTCATCCATTGGGAGGTGGATGGTAGCTTACCATCTGATTAAAGATTGAGGGGGGGGGGGGGGTGGTTCTGGTGGTGGTGGTGGTGGTGGTAGGATAAAGACTGTTACCTGTCATACAGTCTCTGGAAAAAAAAAAAACTGAACGGAGATCAGAAAAGATGATGCTAGCTACTACTACTACTACTACACTTACAAATACTTGCTTAAATGTCTTGTTAGCCTGCTACTTATTTCATATCTTTACTACGGCAAATATTGTTTCTATTTAGTGTTCCTGTTTTTACTACTAGCTTTGCTACTTAACCTCTACAATAATGTTACTATTTCACCACCTTTTTATTCTAGTTCTTGTACTTCTCCTCCTACTTATACATCTGCTTCTACCACTAATTACCACTGTTTAATTGATTTTTTACTGATACTTGCTGCTTCAACTGTGGTGTCTGTGAGTTGGTTTAAAACTATACGACCAACACCACTTTCATTTCCACTTACACTGCCACTTTTACCACCACTTTCTCTTTTCTATGAAAGTTATTTTATTCGACATACCAGAAGATCTTTTGGAACATTAATGTAAACATTTTCTGTGTACCCCGTCAAATCCAATTCTTGTACTGCACATACCACATCTTTCTTATCGAAGTATTTCTAGTATGTCTGGTGTTTGAGTGGTTTTTCTCTGTCCTCTTCCATTTTGTTTATTGGTATATATTTGAGATCTAGATCTTGCAAACTTGGCCTTCTTTCCTTTTTTTTTTACATTTCAGTTATGTAAATCGTTGAAGACTCCTTCAAGTTTTCTCATCAAAAGTAGGATAAGTGTATTTGCGTATTGTCTGAATCGGGTCAATTAATAAGAAACCTACCATTCACATTAATGGATGCATGATCAGAAGAGCCGTTTTACCGCTATCTCCCTTCTCCTTTACCCACCCCTGGCCCCCCTCTTCCTTTCACTTCCTCATCTCTCACCCCCTCCCATCTCCAGCTATCCTCTGATGCAATTTCCCAAGTTTGTTGAGCATACATAATCCAATTGATTATTCAACGCACGAAACGTACCGCACAAATGTAAACCAAGGATTATGCATGCTGTACGTGTGTGTGTGTGTGTGTGCGTGTGCGAGTGTGTGTGCGTGCGTGTGTGTGCGTGTGCAACACTGCAAGTCCCCCGTCGCTCATCCCAAGCTGCATGCGTAAAGCCAACGAGCTGACTCAATCGGGGGATGTGATTTTCTTAATTTGCGGATTGGTATCGTTTCCCAGGCCCTCCCTGAGCGTGTGTGCCAAGCTGTACCTGGGACGCATTGGCCAGATAAAAGACGAGTGATAATTAATCCGCCAGGGGCGAGGTTTGTGTGGAGGTTTGTCGGCTTACAAACACGTGGAAATCCCCCCTCAGAGTCTTGCCAGCCAACGTCTTGAGGCCAGCTGGAGTGGATCGTTGAATCGCCCTTTTTCTTGAATGAACATGTACTTCATCATGAAAATGGTTGAAGAATGAGAGAATAGAGGCTGTCCTTCTGAGTGCTATTGCAAATGACTTCCTGTGCAATTACTTTCTTCATTCTGTTCCTTTTTCCTCTTTGTTTTCTCCTGGAAATCAATCTCTTTTGAGGAGTGGCTGATACCGCCACAAGCTGCCCTTGAAATCTGATGGAAGGAATATGATGTGTACATCAATTTCATTTCAATCATTAAAGAAATATCCGTTTTCTGATTCTCTGTCAGATGAAAGTCTTATAAATACTGGATGGCACGTGTTAAAGGATTCAAGCTTTTCTGAAGAATTACACAAATTTACCTTCCTTTTTGTTATGTGTTTTTGTTTCTTTCTTTTTTGTACATGTATGCATGCATGAAATATTGTTGGAAGAAGAAAACAATTGGCAATTAATAATTTTGATTTAAATGTTATACAAATGTTCTGATAGTAAATGGTTAATGTTTTGCTTCAAACCAGTACTTTGATAACATTTCAGAAAACATTTTTGAATTCATTTCTATTAGGATTAAAATACTGAATGCTCTCCGACATTTCAATGGATGTCATCGATGAGTAACATCTGAATTAGCCCTTTATTTTATGTTATCTTGGTCACATCTAGTTTGCATCCTATAACAAAATAATGGCACTGTTACGATCAATTCAGGCCAGAAAGGATCGCGCAAAATGATACTAATATTTAGTTTATGTGTTCTTTATTATGGGGTTTTTCCCCTTCAAAATGAAGACAAACTTTCACAAACTTGTACAATGGTCTTATCAGTTACTCTACATATACATTTAAATATATGTATTAGCTTACAATGCTGGAGGATACTGTAGTCGAATGAATCCACGGCTCTCGTTGATGGTCCAGTTGAAAATCCGATCCAGTATTCCCAAATTATGATCGCAATGTTGATCCCAATGTTATACGCTGAAGTGCGGGTGTTACAGATAGTCAAGTCCAAATAGATGATCCAAGATGGTCAAATATCAATCCACAGAGTGTACAACAATTACCAGCACACAAGGTCAGGATATATCAAGCTATTTAGTGACAATTTTGATTGTCAAATCCTTTTTCATTACCCTCAGACCATCACTATACATGCACTTATATTGGAATTAAATGTATGGAATAACTTATATTATCTTAATATGTGCATAAATGGTATACATATAGCCATGCTGCAATTCTAAATATATGGGGCAGTATTCATGGAACCTTACTAAACCTAGTTACTTGCTAAAGTGCATTTAGCGACATGCATGTTCAGTAACTCACCAGGCTAGTAAGGTTTCATGAATATGGCCCCCTGAGTATTATAGGGAAAACCCAGCCCAACCTGACAAAAAAAAGTATTGTTGTTGCTGATGTAGTCCATATTAATACATGTATCTTTTCTGGAGGCCAATGCCACTACATGATGAATAGATGATATGAATCAGTTGTCATTCTGTATTGACTTCTTTACGTATGCAATTGATTTGTGAGTGAGAACTTTGCAGTGATACCCTACAGCTGGAATTGTCAGGTGCCATTCTTCATCTTAGGTTGACATGCAACTAATACTGAAGGAATATATAGTGGTGGTAATTGCTATCTGTTTGATTAAAAACAGAAGTGATCATGTGTACTTTTTCTTTTTGATTCATGTTAGGTATCACAAGAAATATATATCCCGTAAGAATAATTAAGCACTGTATTTGAATTCAATTCCATCTCTGTCTCAGCGATTGTTAACGACTTGGCCTCTCATAGAAGATTGCTCATGTTGTAGCTGTCTCCTCATTTCATTTGAGCATCATTCACTCCACGAAACTGACTGCATATCAGGATGTCAGAACTTTATATCCCAGTTTTGATTTTGATCTAAATTCCTTCTTCTTCCATGATAAACAAATCAGATTGCTTTTATTTACATCTTGCAGCGTGTCAAGTAGATTCTCGGGAGCATTTCTTATCCGTGTAGCATATGGCACTTCGGTGCCATCTTGAGATGTAAGCATGTGAGTGGAAGATTGATAGGAAGGAGCTGAGGCTTCTCTGAGCCAGGAGTCTCCCCTCCTCGCTCCATTGTCGCGAGTAATGATGATGACTTTGGCAGTCAAAGACGCTCTTCCGTATCATCTTTCCATTCATGGCAAATTTCTGTAGTGTTAAGCGACAACGCAGGGCTCTGGTGAGCCAGAGGGATGGGGAATGTCTAGACCCATGTCTTGATGTTTGTGGTAAATGTTGGTTTGCTTTAATACTTCCGTCGTATATAAATTAATCTCTTCAAATCTTGATTTACCTTTGCCTTGTCCTTCAACCAGTAAGTGTGTAAATTATTCCTAAAAATACGTTGGCATGGTATTAAAAAAGTTACTAGTTTATAAATAGTTTTTTCACTTACACCATGGAAATTACAAAGATCTAATAACTGCTTGATTTTTAAATTGTCACATTGTCTTTGAAGTGTTTGGAATCTTTCTGAGCCATTTTAAACTTCAAACACATGAAATATGAGTAATTAAATCAATACAATTCATGTATGAATTTTATTAATTTTGAAAAGATTACTAAAATGTTGAAGAAAACCAATCTCAATCTCAATGCCCACCCCATTTAAAACATTGTCATTCACAAGACACGTCCAAGTCCCTGTAGAGCTCATCTCCTTCAAGTACCCGCAAATGCTCTCACAAGGAGACTGGCAAAACAAAAGGGATAGAAGACTTGTTTAAGGGTGAACATCGGCACCTCTTACACGTCTTGTCTCACCCATTTTAAGGAAGTGCAGTTAAAACGCTAGCCTAATGGACTGAAAATCTGCACAAGAGGTGAGAGGAATTGATTTTGCAGTTAGCAACGATGTAATACTAGCTTGCAGCGAGGGGTATATGTCTTACTTGCGGCTGTCACCGGACGGCATATTCCGTTTGCCAATTTTATGAATGAGGATAGGAACAGATAACTTTAGTTAGAAATAGGAAAAAGAATTTAGATCATTTTATTGACCTAAAAATACCTCCAGTCTCTAGTGGGAGGAGAACAAATATGAAATGTTCATTTCAGATTGTTTATTGTGAGCCTTTTGCAAACTCAGGATAAATTCAAGGAGTTAGAAAATGTCTGTGCACGAATAAATATGACTTTATGATGAACATTTTCATCCAGCTCCAGTATGATTTAGCTATGACAAGCATTTCTTGTCTCATTCCCTCATAACCTAGTCATCCACATTCTTACCATAGTTCCTCAAGACATCATAAATCTTTCTGAAGGTGTGTGTGTGTGTGTGTGTGTGTGTGTGTGTGTGTGTGTGTGTGTGTGTGTGTGTGTGTGTGTGTGTGTGTGTGTGTGTGTGTGTGTGTGTGTGTGTGTGTGTGTGTGTGTGTGTGCGCGCATGCGCGTGACTGATCGTGTCATGCACGTGGGATTATTTTTTTTTATTATTCCTTGGTTAATATTTGATGAGGCTCGCCATCTCTTTTCGTCTGAATTCTCGATGACATTGTATGACATTGTCTGGTTGGCAGGATGAGGGATTTGGGGCCGATTCCATTCCAGGCGACTAACGCCAAAACTAGCGCTTGCTGGCTCATTCAATGTACATCAATGACAAGGTTGAGGCTCTCAGCCCTGAAAATTGAGGGTTTCATATTATAAGCTTCAAATACAGATGAAGACCTATGCAAACATCTAGTGTATCACTATTATGTCGAAGCGCACCAGGGACTGAACACTAGTGTCCTTTCCATAATGGTTTACTGGCATGTAACTGAATTCTACCACGTCTGGAATAAAGGCCTTACTTTGCAGGGAGTTGTTATAAGAGTTTGAGTATAAGATGACAAAAAACTGCTATAGTAAATCTTGTTTAACCCTTTGTGTGGCAAAATAACTTTTCTATGCTAACTGTGTGTAGTACGTATGCCAATGTGCGTGAAGGGGTTAACAAGTGGACACGATTTAAGGGGGCTCAAGATGATTCAGACCCCATCATGCAAACAAGTGCCCCTATGAATGCTTTCTAGAGCCCCTGTCAAGTCTTCATGTTTCGCATAGGGTATAATGTGTAGCATTCTTGAAAGTGGTCATCATGCCACAGACTTCCAAAGTAGCCTCCACAAACAAGCTTTAAGCATTTGAAGTTCTCAATCTTTTTATCTTTTCCGTGCCATGGGTGCATTTTTGCACGAGTGATACACACAAATCCCATTGAGCATTATTCTGTCTAGCACACATACGGTTAATTGGTGATATCACACTCATGTTTCTGGCTGCATGGCACATTGCTAGTGTATTGGTACCAGGGATTGATCCCCAGTGACATGGGCCCGGAACATTCTGGATCTTTCCCTTGTCTTCCGTCTAGGGGAGACAGTTTTTTGCCCGACGAGCATTTGTTTCCTGTGCAAATATGCATTAATCATGAGGTGAGGCGGGACTGAAGAGGGTGCGGACGAGGTGAGCACGCCAGGCTGCCTTTTCAAAGAAACGTGGCGATCCATCCAAAACGCCAATTTGAGAAAGCGGGAGAGAGGGAGAGAGAGGAAGGGAGGGAGGTGGAGATGGAACCAGTCAAGGAGATCTTTATATGTATGAAAATATGCCTGATCATTCCTTCCATACATTGCTCAAGTAATACACATAAAATGCATAGAACAGCGGCCTGTCTGCCACATTAAGGGTTCAGAAATTCCTTCTGGATACATGTTCTTTTGGATTGGGATATTTTGATTTGAGCTCCCTTCTCCTTTTGTTTTTGCCATTAAGTGCCCTCTTGCCTTAGTGATAACTTCATCAGAGTTAATTTTCTTCATTTTGCATGCCAATGACTGGCTATCTATTACAAGTAAGAGATGAGATAACTTCAAACAGACCGCAAAGAAATTAAATGAGACAAGCTACAACATACCTAAGTGTGAAAAGAAGCCGGGTAATTGACAATGAACAAAGACACTTTGCTGGGAATGTATGTAAGTAAACTATTTATGGAAGGTCGGAGAGAGAGAGAGAGAGAGAGAGAGAGAGAGAGAGAGAGAGAGAGAGAAGGAAAAGGAGAGAGCAAAGATGGAGAAAGAAAGACACAGGGAGGAAGATTTCCGTGATTATGAAACTAAATTAATGTGGCACGTCATATTATGACATGAATGATGCGTGGCTGTCAGGAAAGTCTGTCGGTGTGCTCCGGGTTGCAGCCGCGTTGTCACATCGCCGTGTTTGTACAGAGCCCAGGTGCGCCCAATCCCAGTCAGCTCGGCCCTACCAGTTTAGGAAAACAGCTCAAAACTGATGCATCATGGGAGAGAGAACGCACTACTCCCCGTCCATGCTAAATGTGACTGGTGTGTGATCACGTCTCTACTCTGCTTGGTTTACATCTCTACATCTCTCTCTCTCTCTTTCTCTCTCTTTCTCTCTCTTTCTCTCTTCTTTCTCTCTTTCTCTCTCTCTCTCTCTCTTTCTCTCTCTCTCTCTCTCTCTCTCTCTCCCCCCTCTCTCTCTCTCTCTCTCTCTCTCTCTCTCTCTCTCTCTCTCTCTCTCTCTCTCTCTCTCTCTCTATCTCTCTCTCTCTCTATATATATGTATATACATGTACCTCTCTCTATCTCTCATTCTCTCATTCTCTCATTCTCTCCCTCTCCCCTCTCTCTATCCCTGTCTCTCTCTCTTATCATACCTCCCATCTCCCTTGCTTTTCATTCTCTCCCTCTGTCACAATCTTTATCATATATCTCTTTCTCTTTCTCTTTCACTTGCTCTTTCTCTTGTTCCCCTCATTCTCTTCTCTCTTCTCTCTCTCTCTTCTCTCTTCTCCCCCTCTCTTTTCCCTTCACCTCCTCTTTCTCTTTCCCCTGTTTTCCCTTACCTCCTTCTCTCTCATTCCCACTTTTTCTTTCTCTCTCTCTCTCTCTCTCTCTCTCTCTCTCTTTCTCCTTGAAAAAATTCTAGTGGAGAGACATCAATATCCTCATTGACATGACGACAGCAATAGGCTATCCATACATTGATTTTTCCTTGTTTTAAGTATGATTCTTTTATTATCGTAATAATTTTTTTTGTGTGCGTTTTTACTACACACCTCCCCATGCCTTAGTTTTACAATCCTATTTGTTTGTGTATCAATTCATTGACAATCTATCAATGTTAAAATAACATATAATGAATGGTATGATTCCATATGATGGAATATTTTGTTGACAGGTTTCATTTTAATCGTTTATAGAACTCTATTAGTATTGCGGTGTCTATGGCACTACGATTGTTTTTGTAAATATATGAATATGACGGAATATTTTGTTGACAGGTTTCATTTTAATTGTTTATAGAGCTCTATAAGTATTGCGGTGTCTACGGCACTAGGATTGTTTTTGTAAATATATCAGTATACCCTCATTAAAATTGTTATGCATGGCATTCTTTTATTGTAAGAAGAATTATGAATATTCCAACCCAAAGCCACTGAAACACAACACAATTGGTGTTAAAGGGTATATAGTACACTGCAGTTGATTATATTATTGTTTATTTCTTGAATTAAATAAATGTTGAACTGTGAGTGTACATATTGTCATAAATCAATGAAGAAGAATAGGGTGGATAAGTTTATAGGGAATTATTTTCAAATAAACATATTTTGTCTAGACACATGCAGCTTCCATAGAAAAGTGATAGCCACACAGACAGTGGAAAGTTCATTCACAATTCACTACTCTATTGTAAATCATTCTTTGAATGTAATTCAATCCAATGAAATTCAATCCATGGCTTTATGTTTTCCTACATGAAGAACATGTGTATCTGCCAATTTGTTTTAACATAACACGAAAAGGAGCTGGTGGGACTGTGTAGTTATTGAGAGTATGTTGTGCGTGGAAGAAGATTAATCAATTTTTGTGTATTGATGGCTTCAACATGTGGCTAAATGCACCATTAACAATATCAGATTAAAAACTTCATTTTAAGGAGTAGATTCTAAGAATTTTTCTCATACCATAAAACAAATGCTGGAATGTGAAGAAAACATCCTGATTTTTTTTGCGCATTTAGCTGGTTGGAGACAATCAGAAAATACAGATACATGATAAAAGATTCACAATATCAGAATAGAACTTTGCTTTCAGGAATGTAACCTACATACAACAAATGTCAAAATGAAAATGGAAAGAAAATGGCACAAAGTTTTCCGTTATTTTTCTCAAGTGCTATCACATTGACAGAAAAGATACCACGTGCAACTGGGATGACATAATTCAACAAAAGGACAATAAAAATCCTTTGAAGGTTGAAACTGATTAATTTTTGTCATACATTGCATGTTGGACACTGTTCTCCTATTCAACGATATTACTCTATGAGCGCACTGGTATGACTTTGCTCTCTGTATAGTTCAGCGAGACATGATCAATCAGCCAGGCTTCGATTTCCCCTCAGAGAATATTAATGACTGTTAGCTAATCATGATGGAGAACTGGGCGATGATTAACCAAACATTGCGTCATTTATATCCATTTCTCAAACAACATTGATAGCAATACTTGATCCTGAAGGCTGAATGTTCCCATCACCATGGTTACGGTGATTAGCATCTGAAGACAAAAATGTTTCTGGAGTACTCATGTTGTTATGTTTGTGGTACTAGCCCAGATGGTTTGATTTTAGAGGGAGGTTTCTCCTATGTACCAAGAACTCTGATTGTGTGTTTCTTGAATTCTTTGTCTTTGTCAGGATGCGTCTCGGAGCATTGTCTTCGTGGTGGTCCATCTGCCTTCCTATCCATCTATCTTATCTGTCCTTTGATCTGCCTTGTCTGTTCAACCATCTGTCTGTCCTGTCACTCTCATCACACCCATCCATGATAGTGTATTCCTACACTATACTCATGTCTACCTGGGATGCCAGTCAAGCAAAAGCCTGAATTCAGACCTCTTTTTTGTTAGTATAAACACAGTTTCTAAGTGTTCACCCATTCTATTAAAATAGTCAGTTTTCATAGCTGTGCCATATAAAATGTGATGCTCTTACCTGTGAAAACAGCGGAAGTTGCATACTAGCTTTAACTCAGTGTACCTGGGAAGCCAATCGTTGAGCAAAAGCCTGACATCAGACCTCTTTTTTGTTCTAAGTGTAAACACAGCTTTTAAGTGTTCACCTACGCTCTATTAAAATTATCTGTTTTCCTAGCTATGTCATATAAAATGTGATGCTCTTACCTGTGAAAACAGTTGCATACTAGCTTTTACAGGGATTAAGTCTACATCTGTTATTTCATCTTAATGAATGTCTATCATTTATCATGACACACTCAAACAAATAGTGTGTGATGCACTTTTTCTGCAGTTATTTATGATTACATTCATTTTGGAAAGGTACTATTGTAAATCATAGTTCTTTGTGTGGTGGATGGTATTGTGTCTTTGGCAAAAGGATGAATGCTTTTAGTTAATTATAAACCAGCCCATTGTGGCTTTTTAGCATTGCCTGTCTATGAGAGAAGAGAAGTGAGGTTCTGCCGTGTCTGGTAGTACCTATACCGAGCCATATCCTGTCACTTCCGCTTTTTCACCTTTTCTGTTCTGTTCTTTTGTTCTGTGGCTATGTCTCAACGATTGCTGTCTATTTGTATCTCCGAGACTGACAGTCACTGGTCTATGATGGGAAATGTATTACGAGCCATTAGTGATGGTGAACATTATTTCATCTGTGTGTCTTGTGTGTGCAGGGTCAATATTGGTATTGTTTCTCCAATTTTCCGTGTGAGGTTTCATGGCCATTTCTTTATCTTTAAGTACTTTCTCGAGGCATGAAATCAAAACTTTAAAATTAAGTTAAATGGTGAGAGGATTCTGTTTACATATTCACACTTCTCTATTTCTTCTATATATCATCAACATAGCAGAATAAAGTAATCAATGTGCTGAATTTAAGATAGTAATTGTGATTTGCATTGTTTTTCTACTTTTGGATGAGTTTGCCAAAAGTATGTTTTGTTTTGGTCTTGACTTTCCACTACGAAATAATTCTCTTAGAGCCTGTGAAAACGAAAAGCGTGGATCATATGCAGGAATGGCCAATTTTAAAGTTGGCTGAAAAAAAATGAAACAATGCACCATGGCAGAGTTTTCATCTCATTTTTGATCATTTTGATCTTTTTCAAAGACGACAAGCGATCAGTCCCGACTGAAGTAGGAGATTGGTTGTGTTGTCGTCTGGGCCTGTGTTTACCCTGGCAATCAGGACTGACTGATGGTCACGTCTCACGTCATCTCTACCCCCGCCTCCCGCCCAAACTCTCCCGCACTCATCCGTCTTGCCTTGCGCAGAGAGTCTGCCCCGCTATGTTTATTACCACATCAAATCACGAATGCCTGTCACGAACTGGCGCGCCCAGGAGCATTCGAGTACATCCTTGGTGCTCGGCCGGGTCCTCACATGCGCTCTTTCTCCTACCTTTTTTTCCTATTTTGACATACCTTCTGTGATATGTATAGATGGCTAACATGAAATTGATTTAGTGGGACTTGGGTGCAGCATTCCTGAAGTTTGATTGGTTGAAGTCTTGAATCAATCAATCATGCACTTGATATTTTTTTCTTGTTCGTGCCAAGCGGAAGCTTTAAAGTGAGAGAGAGCATTAAAAATGGTTATGAGCTAGAAACATGACGTCAAACCAGGGCATGATTTATAACATGTCTTCTGTTTTTCTATTTTACATTAGAATTTAGTGTTGGTAGAAAGAGAAAAACTACTGCAAGTTGAGTATATCCCATTCACAATTCATTCATCATTATCTACGCAAATATGGTCTTTCAACAACAAAAAACTTCTCCAGAAAAGAGAATCTCTGGTGATGTATTTGTATAAAGAAAAAAATTGAGAGCATTTTACGTAACATATTAATTTGATGTTTGTTGTATTATGTACATGGGAGTACAAAAAAAAAGACTATAACAAAATGTCTGCTATTTGCTCACATGCAATACAAACATGAACATGTACATTAAAACAAAGGAGCACACATGCAGAAATAGAGACACACATCTGCACATACATAGAAACACACTTACAGAAGCACAGACCGAACACGCACTCACAGCTTCACTGGGAGGTGCAAAAAGAAAAAAAAAAGGATGCGAGAAAGTGAATGAAAAAGAAGCGTCATTCCCTTAATTGACTGGGGACGAATGCACATGTCTCATTTATCAAGAGTCCATTCATGTTTCATTTGTACTAATGGGAACATTGGGGCTGGCGAATCTCTCTCTCTCTCCCGTCGTCTCCCAATCCAGCTCTGTCTCTCCATCTTGATTCCCAGGTGTAGTCTCTGCCTCATTATTTGCTCATCAGCGTAGCGTGCGCGTTATCTTCGCCCCTTCAGCTCTCAGCTGCTGATTTATAAATGCTGTAGTTTCATTCACAGCGTTTAATGTGGTATCAATAGGCAGCGGGGTCTTTGGTGGAGGGTGTTTGCCGCATGCTTTTCAATTATTGTCACAAAACTGGGGGATCATTCATCTTGAGTCTTGAATGCTATGCGCATGGATGAATGGATAGATATAATGACATTTCATTTGATGAAAGAATGAGTAGATTAATCACGTAGGAAATGTGAAACAAGGCACAGTCAGTATTTGGAAAGATTACCAAAATGTTGGTTACCTAAATCGTTCAGTCACACTGCATTTGATATGTATGTGGAATTGATAAAAATGTTGTTCATTGAAAGAATGCCTGGCACTTCATTCATGCATGCATGCGTAGTCTGATGAACACGTGGCAAGAAACTCTACATTTTTTTATTCCTAAGTACAATTTATCATATTAAATACGTACATATCAAGGTCTCTTTTTATCTTCTTTGTTACGACCAATGCTAAGATATGAGTAGCAGACTAATACTGCCCTACTCTGACAAAAGGAAGCAACTCAAAAAAGAGACTTTTCTTGTAAATGAGCAAAATGTGTCTGTCACTAGCATTGGCGTCAGTGCAACACAGTGCAAGATGAATATTTCTTGTTCAGATTTTCCCTGAATGTAGGGAATACTGGGTACAATCTAAGATTAGCAATAACCCAGATTTGAGTGATTTGTCACTTGCTTCCTTTTGTCAGAGCAGGGCAGAATAGCTAAAAGGTGTTATTTCCCTTTTGCATGCTCAAATGATAGAGCAATGATAAGCACCACAGTATTTAGAAGAAAAAATATCATGGAAAGAGCTAACAACTTACATATAGTGGAATGGCAATGACAATTTGGTTTTTGACAGGTCTTTTAAAATTGTAGTCTAATTCATGCTGATCGTTGTACTGTAACTTAGGATATGATTAGGTAGGCAATGCAGAGAAAACATTTTAAATTTCAAATTTGATTTGCATGTATAAAAATAAGCTGAGCCTGAGACATTATCTACATGTACAAAGAAATTGGTTATTCATGCATTTTATTGAGTCCTATGTCTCTGTTAAGTTTCACATTTGAAAGTAGACATGTGTGTCGTTCTTATAGTTCCAAAAGTTCCAAAAGTTGACAGCATTTGGTGTTGTTCACCATCTTTAATTCTTTGTGTGCTACACTGCTCTCTGCACTTGCCTGAATTACTTGTTCGGTAATGCATCAATGGGGCATTAAGAGTTAACGAGCATTCCTGGTTGTATGTTGCAGGTATCTGTGGGCAGTGAGAGCAACCAGAGCGGTTACCACCGGTCTCTGTCACTGACCCCCCTCCCCCAGGATGACACCAGCAATGATGGGCTCCTCATGGTGGACGACGCCCCTCTGGCACACGCCTTGGAGGCAGATGGTAAGCTCAGCGATGATGCTGCCCTTTTGGAATAGTGAAGAAATACAGAATCAGAAACCTTGAGTTTTAAACAAGGGCGTTTTGTCAACTTTCTTTAGTTGGAATCAGGGTTTTTCTAATTACTTTTGGAAAAGCTGATGGGCTAGAGAAGAGTTGATTAAAGCGCCTTGTGATTACGCAGGTTTAATTGCGTCCCTCTCACACATGAATACATATTCATACACACACACACGCACACATTCTCACACACACACACACACACATACTGACACACACACACACACACACACACACACATACAGATACACACACACATACACATACACATACATATACATATACATATACATATACACATACAAAATATACACATTTTTTTTCACTAATATTTATTTGATTTCATTCAAACAAAACTATTACATAATTATTACACACTTATCACATACACATACACACACAAACTTACACACACATTCACCATACACACACACACTTATACACACATTCACACACACACCTACACACACCCACACACACCCACACACACCCACACACACCCACACACACCCACACACACCTACACATAGCCACACGCACACATGTATACACCCATACACACATACCTCTGATAAATGTATGGAAATCATAATAAAAATATTGTGTGCATTCTTGTTGTCAAATAATTGCTTATTTTGTTATCATCATATGATTGTTTTCAAATGAAAATGGGCAATATTGATTGCTTTAAGCATGGTGCCCTGCATGTCTAGTGCATTCATGCACAGTGTGCTAATGTTCGTAATGACTTGCATGTGAGAGCTCGTATAATGTTGGGATGCCTGAATGCGGTTACTAGGTTTTGAAAGTTCCCGATATCGATTCCTATATAGGTCATGTCAGCCAATTATTGATGATCGCTGCTGTTAGGGTAATGTGACCTTGTCACATGACAAATTGTCATTTCACAGTACCTCATTTAATGTAGTTTAAAAGGTCCACATCACTGAGCTACATAATGCCCACCTTCTCATGTTAGCAACGCAGATCATAACAAGCTATCACTTCCACATTCATTTATCATCAGCTTGCAAGCAATTGATTTGGATTTGGCAATGTACTATCTGCACTGGAATTGCATACGTTCCATTACGAAATTAAAATGAAATTCCAGAGATTTCGTGATTCGAATTTTGTACACAAGAAATAATGTAACAGATCAACATTGACAGTGTGGCCACAGAAGAAAAGAATTGACCCAATTCTAACTTGTCATAAACTCACTGGCAAATTAACTGAAAAAGAGTTACACCCACAACTTGACATGGTTTCACAGACAACTGCAAGAGCGTGAAGACTTTAGTGATAAGAAAGACTTGGCTTTGTATCAATGCTAAATGAAAGCTCTTGGCTTGCAAAAACTTTTAATAAGCAAACTTCACTTGGTATTACTTCATATACAACATTGGAAGAGCTTTGCCATGTTCTAACTCTGGCATACAAACATAGGTATTAAGGTAGGTAGCTTGTTTTGTGATGAACAGATAGAGAAAAGAATGAAAGCCGGCAGTAAGACATAGAACTTCTTTAACATCAGAAGAGCTTTGTTGTGCCAGCAATCTCGCTCACAACCCTAGAGTTATGGAGGTAGCTTCATTTGTGATGAATGGGGAGAGAGGAGTACAGCTGTTGTGGCGCGCGCCAAGCGATGTATCAGCATCTCAAGTAGATGTGGACCTAGTGTGCCATGGCAGGCATACCTCGTACACGCTTCACACCGCTCAGCCCATTTGTTCTTATCACTTTGTGGTAAGTAGAGTTGATGTGGCGCGCGGTGAGTGTTGTGCCCGTCGTAGCCTCTTCAGCTGGGCTGGGGGTGTACTTTTGCAAAGGGGGTCATGTGGTCAACTGGTGTGAATTAAAGGCTGGTTTGAGTGTTGGTAAGGAAGAAATGTGAATGGGAGTGGAGATGTGTACTACAGGAAGCAAGTTGCCATTGAAATGCTTACTTTATTAATGCTGAAAGATACACTATGCACACAAAAAAGAGGGTAGATTGTATGTCACACATGGCTTTCATGTTTTATGTTGTGTCCATTGGTATAAACAAAGGGGGGGGGGAGCATTTAAAAGTGTATTTAAAGATAATATGGATAAATGTGTATTTTCAGACTTCAAAAAAAAAAATTCCAAAAACAAAATGGAAGGAGAAGAATGACTTTTGTAGTGTCCCCACCCCTCCCCTCCCCCCAGTACACACACACTCCCATACTAAGGAGTTTTATTAATGTTGACATGTGCCCATAGTAATAAATTACCATGTTCCCTACTCACATTCCCTGATAAATTGAGATGAAATAAGAAGCTCTGCCATTGCTTTTGAGAGTTACTCTTTCCCCCTTGAAATGATTGTATTTGGATATTGAAATGGGGGAAAGTGCAGACAAAGGGAATTACAACCAAACAGCACCACTCTCAGAAGTAATCTGTGCCCAAGATCTGATGGGGTCATGCTTGTCACCAGATGGTGATAGACAGCCCAAGCACAGCAGTACGATAGCTGCCTTATCATTGTCTAGGTTTAAGAATAAGAACCGAAGTCCCTTTTACCAAAGGGTCACCAACCACAGCACACTACTACATCAGACAATGAATTCATCACAACGCGCCAAGCCCAACGATGTTTGATGGCCAACATTTTATTACGCATTCACCAATGGGAGAGGAGGAGGATTGGTTGTGAAGCGTCAGGTGAACCGGGCAACTGATGGCGGAATGATGACGCTGGTTTTTACTTCCATACAATTAGCTTCATCTGTCTGTCTGTCTGTCTGTCTGTCCAGGGTACGAGGGTACTCTATGCTGTGCTGTCCCATCCTATCCCAGCCCGTCCCTGTCAGCCAAACATACTCTAAATCATCACACCCAGAATTTTCTCGTCTCCGTGCCGCGTTGTCTTTTTTTCCTCTCTCTCCCAGCTTTTTTATTTCGTCGGGGGTAGCTGAGCTATGCGGTAGCAGGCCGTGAGGGTCTACCGGGTTCACGTGGTTGAAATGCCCCGCATTCTGCCCAGATCTGGCAGCTGGGGTGGAACTAGGGGGTAGTGGTCCTAAGGGGGCAAGGAAAAGGAAAGGAATAGAAAGGAAGGGGGAGGGGAAGCTGGAATGATGTTAGGAGGGTGGAGGGGGGGGGTGGTCTGAGGGGGTGATATGAAACAGGGAAGGGGGCATGGTTCTGATGGGCAAATAGAAGGAATAGGTAAGCAGGGGAAGGGGGTAGCTGGGGTGAAGCCTGGAGAGTGAGCCTGTGGAACAAGTAGAAGGGAGTGGAGAATAGGGAAGGGGGGGGGGGGGGGGCAAGTCTAAGGGGCTAATAGAAGGGAATGGGAGATAGCAGGAAAGGGTGGGGGTAGCTGGGGGAAACTCAGTAGAGCGAGTCTGGGACAAGTGGGAGGGGATGAAAAACAGGCAGAGGGGGTTGGAGAAGGGGGGCTGGGGTTCAGAGAGGGGTAGCTGGTGCAGCGAGGAAGAGCTGGTAGGGCAAGAAAAAGGAGATGAAACACAAGGGGAGGTAAAGTGGTAGCATGGAGGAGGGGGTAGCTGTTGGCGCATCTGAGGGGATAATAGAAGGGAATGGGAAACGGGGAAGGGGGGTAGCTGGGGTGGGTGAAGCCTTGGAGGGTGTGTTAGAGGGGTAAATGGAAAGGAATTGGGAGCAGGGAGCAGGGGGGGGGGGGTAGCATGAGGGAAGGGGTAATTAATCCAGGATTGACTAAACCATATGTATCATGTTGATGAAATCCTCTACTAGGTGCCATGAATTTGTAACCAGAAGCAAACGAATATAGAGAGGGCGAGGGAGATTTGTCGGGGGGGGGGGGGGGCTACCTCTGGTGTATATGGATCAGATTTCCTACAAGGGACGTGGTCTAGCATCTGTGGTTCCATATAATTTGATTTTGGGGGTGGGAAGGCTGCGGTGTGGTGTGGCTGGAATACCCTGCATTTTCCTGGTAATGTGGTAGGTTGGTAGCTTGTCTTGGATGGTTAAGGGGAGAGATAGCTGAGAAACAGGAGGGGGGTCTGAACCTATTTACTGCTGCTGTTTTCTGTAGTTGTCAGCAAGATTCAGCGTGGATGGGCTTGCATGGTAAAATATGTAGAAATATGGCCCAATATGTGACGAGCCTCCCCTTTTTCCTGACATGTGGACTAATAGCATTATATGGCCATGCAGACTTTATTATCGTTTGTTGAAGTCATATATTTTCATGTTTTTGAGCTTGAACATTTTTAAAAATGCACAAATGCTAATGAAATGAAATTGGAAAAAAAATGTGTTTATATTTCATGCATTTCGAGCATAGATCTGTCTTGTGCGAAGCTTCTATGATGAAAAATACTGTTTTGGTTTAAAAAACTACAGTTCTATGATACATATTACTCACAAAAAATGTTTATTTGGGGGCGTAATCTTTTAAAGGCATGTAAAGATGTATTGCCAAGAAATGCAGTATGTGAAAATTACATAGTGAAGAAAAACATGTGACTTCTCTGAATTGTTCATTTCATTTCATTTTATGAACAGAAAGTTATTAAGGCCATACATTTATCAATCTAATTTTGATAATTGAGGGGGGGGAGTTCTCTGGTAAATAGCCGTTAGTTTGTGACGTGCTGTTGCTACGAGTTTCATTCTGCGCAAAGTTATTATCAGACGGAAGTCCATTAGTCTGGAAAATGGAAGTATTTTGTGAATTATTGATGAAAAGTGCTTTTTTTTATCTCGGAAATCATGTTATCAAATGTGATGTGAGGCTGATTAAAAGAGGGTTGTTTAATGTGTTTGTGTGAATGTATGTGTGTGGGTGGGGTAGTGTATACTGATTTATGCGTTACATGACGGGTAATCAAAACTGTAATTTTTACGGCAAGAATATGGCAAGGTTACATATTCCCGAATAACTACACCTTTTTTGATAAATTCTTCATAAGAGCAGAATTGCTTTATATGGATGTAAAAACTCCTAGAATAAATGAGGGAGGAAATGGGGTACCGTTGGACATAATGGAAAAATGCATTAGATAGAAGTAGAGGAAAGAGGCAGAGAGAGGGAAGGAAGATAGAGAGGAGAGAGATAAACGAAGACCAGGCCAGCAAATCAGAACAAGCATTTTCGATAGCAAGAAAGAGATGAGAACAGATATATTTACTGGCATTTCTCTTCATTCTGGCGGAATTACGTATAATTCATCAGTTGAAATGAAACGAAGAATCCGCATAATGGAAACGTCCTCCGCGAACGATTCTCTCTCGGGTAAAGGACACTTGACTTTTCCTGGTTTGAGGAGCCCATGAAAGTTTCCATGAAAGAGTCGCGAGCGTCGTTCTCGGCTGACCTACATCCTGTTTCGTTCATTCTGTGGTTGGGGTGATGTTAGCGCTGTGCTTCATCATTCGGGGAACCAGCCCGATTTTCTGAATGGAGGATTTTTGATGGTTCGTGGGCGATGGGCAACGGCCTTGCCAGCCAAGGCATTTCCTCATAGTGATGGATAACTCAACAAAGGATTAGCTAAAGTGATGCAGGTTTTTTCGCGAGAACTTTAACGGCTCTGACAGGAAGCTCAATAAAAAGGCAATATATTTTTCATGGGCTGCACGTCACAGCGACACTGTTTCCCTCTTTCTTTCTCTCTTTCTTTATACATGTTTACCCGCACCTGTATTTTACATCCTTGTTTTGAGGAAACCTCTAGTTTATCTGTCAGGGATATTTTTTTTCTGTTTTTCCATTTCCAGTGATAAAACACTTGCAAATCAAATTCTTCTTTCATGGAAATGTGGGCTGGTTTGTCATTTCTATCTCTCTATGTATCTCTCTCTCTCTCTCTCTCTCTGTCCCTCTGTCTCTCTCTCTCTCTCTCTCTCTCTCTCTGTCCCTCTCTCTGTCTCTCTGTCTCTCTCTCTCTGTCTCTCTGTCTCTCTCTCTCTTTCTTTTCATTCTTTGTCACTCTCTTTATCACTTTCACTCTTTCACTTTTGTATTCTCAAGCTATATAGTTTATCTGAGTTTTTAAGTTTTTCTCTTTACTTCCGTTGTTCCATTTGACTTTCCTTATGTATTATTGTTTTTTGCCTATCTGTTTCTCTTCCACATTCTCTCACTCTCTTCGATCTTCTCTCTTGCTCTTTGTTTCATCCATCTCTCTCACTGTATATCTCTATCTCACTCTCTCTGTCTCTCTCTCTCTGTCTCTGTCTGTCTGTCTGTCTGTCTGTCTCTCTCTTCTCTCTCTCTCTCTCTCTCTCTCTCTCTCTCTCTCTCTCTCTCTCTCACACACACACACACTACTCTTTCTGACTATTCCTCTAACCTTTCTCTCCCTCTCTTTCCTTTGTCCTGTCCTCTTCATTGACCCATTTCCTCCCATTTTTTTCTTTCCTGCATTTTTCTTCTTTCTTTTCTTCATTTGTCATCCTATTCATGACCTCCACTACATATACAAATGTTCATTCAACCCTACCTCTCGTATTGCCCTGAATCATTGTTGGTTTTCCTGGAAGGCGGTGTATATCCTACATCTGCTATTGCTAATGAGTAACACTAATAATGTATGATCGTGTACCAAATATATATTGTCAGTGGATCTTTTAACTTAGAGTGGGACAATCAAGTCATAAATGTCATATTCAATTACATATTTCAGGTCTCTTTTAGGGGAGCATTAGGTGCACTTATTTATAATCTAATTTCTAGCTAAAATTCTGAGTATTAATAGATTAAATTTGATGAAATATGAGTAATGAAGATCTTAAAGATACAAATTTCTTGTTACATTTCAATGTTAGAAAAGCCAAATTCAATTTCTCTGATATTAACATCAATTTTCTGTTTCATACTGCTTTTCGAAGTCGTGTTGTATCATTATTAAAAGTTCTTCATAACCTAAACATGTAGCAATTGTGTCCATATGATAGATGGCAGAGTTTACCTTAATGACATATCAGTATATATTTTTATTATGAACTTCAATATCAAAAGGCCTTTCTACTTAATCAGATCTTTTTTCTCTTCCATTATGTCACCCATTGATTGGGTGTGGTTAATATGCCTTGTGAGCCACACCCATCTTTTCAAGAATTCTGTAATTCCCTGTTGGGACTTCCCTGCTGCCTGGTACGCACATGTACTGTAGTTGTTGCCTACTTCTGCCAAAGTCCTCTGTCACTGTTAACGGCCGTCGTCGCCATAGCAGCCAATGGAGCCCGGCTACGTCCAATGACATCGTAAAATGTCTACTAAGCGAAGGGGCTCATCAATCATGCAGTAGAGAGCAGAGTTATAGCCCTAATCATAACTTCTATTCACAAGCAAATGGTTCAAATGCAAGGTTTGGAGTTGCATGTATCTCGTTAGCTATTGCAGGAATAATGAGTACCCAATCCACCTCAAAACCCCCACTTCTATTAACGCACCACAAGTATAGAAAATGATACGTACATTTCCCTTGCTGTATATCAAAATCAATATGCCATGTGACATTGGGAATGATACGAAAAGTTGTGTTACCAGCAGCATCCTGCCAATTTAATATGGATATTAAGATTCTCTTTAAATTCTTTTCAGATTTATAACTGCATGTTGTTAGTTATATTCCCCTTCAGGTAGTAAATATATCACATTGTAACCCCAAGTTCTCTCTGATTGTCTATACAATACCCCTCTGCATACCCCCTCAGCAGTTTCATATCTAACATAGATTAAAGACCAGTCATGTTCCATATCTGTTTTCAACTCTTGCAATTTATCATTGATGGTAACTACATGCACCATGGCAACAGCAGGAAAGTTGAAAGCCCATTGGCTGCTACCATGGTAGTTACCATTAGTGGTAAGGTACAACAATTGAACAGAAATATGCAACAAGGTCCTGCTGAGCAGTCATAGAGTTCAGAGTTGCTTTTCGCTTACAGCTGTTTGGAAGCTGTACACTAGTGTAAAAGCAATCATGGTATGTGCCGTTCAAGGCCATTTCTTCAAATGATACGCTGTATTCAAGGCAAGATATCATAATGGGGAAAAACAACAATCATCTATGGACACCCTTGAACTATGTCATATATTATGCTCTATGGGGGGGGGGGGCTCACACAGGCTCTTGTTACGTTTCTGACGGTTAATTGGCTCTGAGCCCCAATGTACTTTTTTTTTTCATTGCTTTACATGTTACTCTGTGGGCTGTTATTGTTTGCGCGGTTTTATTTTTGCCAATTCCACGAATCGCTGTACGATGCATCTCACGCTGCATACAGGTACCAGTGCTGTTGATCTCATGGTGGGGTATGTGTAACGTATATATACTACAGGCCGCATGCTAGCGAGCTAGCAATGCAGCGCACAATCAAACGTGATGATAGCATGTGCAAGTACAGCTTATTTCTCTTCCATTTCCATGTGTACATAGGACAGCAGGCTCTGGAGCAGAGCATGCATATTATAACCAAAACGCGGGGTGTCTTTTGCGGAAACAACAACCTGCAAAAATGTCTGCAACCCTCCATTTGTGAAAATATCCGTACGCTAAAGTATAGGCTTTTACAGTAGTTCAAAATGATTTTATTTGTTGGTTGTGTATATGAGCATTTGTCTGTGTGCATGTGTTTGCTTAAAATGTTCTTAAATTTGTGCAAAACTTTATCTTAACATGTGAGTCAAAGTTTTTTTCAAAGAATATCAGGAAATCTTTACTCTGAAAGCAGAGTTTGAATATAGCACTTTTAATTATTGAGTAGGAGCTGATATAGTCTGCCATTTTAATGTTTGGAGATCACTTATGCCACATCAGGAGTTCAGGAAAAGATATCGCCAGTACTCTGTTAGGGCAGGTGTTATAGAGAATATAGCCATGCAAGATTTAGTGTTGATGTCTGGTCTGAAGCCAAATATACATTTATAGGTTTGATCAAGGATTCTGTGCTTGGTGTTCAGACCATGCCATGAGAGGCTGGTGAGGGGAGTTTTCAACAAGTCATAAAGTTGTTCGACAGAAAAAAAAAGTTTTATCCTTTGTGATTAGCTCACAACTCCCATCACCAACCCTCTCCTTCTACTTCCATTTTGTCTCATTTATTTTTTGTTTAAACACCAAAAACTAAAGCTATGAATAGTCTTTCTTTTTCACTCCTTTGTTTCATTTCTTCACCCCATAAGTCCTGAAAAAATAGAGTCACCTTCATGGTGTTACTGGATGATTTTTTTTTCTAAATGGGATTTATCAATGTAATAGAATGCTCTGATCATGATAACACTTTTTTTGGTATCATATTGATACAAGACAATATCTGATGTTTGATATTACAGGTGCATGATTTGATACTGATACAATTCTAATTTGTCTCACCTGCGTATGTATTCTAACCTGCAGACCACTCCCCTACCGGCAAGTCTCGAGGCCTTGGGCGAGGGGTGCGGATCAAGCATGCCCAAGGGGTCGTGAAGAAGCCCCCTCTTAGAGCTGGGAGGCCCAGGAAGGGCATCGCGGCTGCCGCTATGGCAGGGGCGAGAGCTGGTGCTGTGGCGGGGACTGCGGCCGCCTACGCAGCGTATGGATTCAGCCTTGTGGGTAAGTCTGCCCACCTTTGGTTCTCTTGCTTTTCATTGTGCTGATTAACTCTCTTCCCCTCTGGGTGTGTATGGAATGAAAGCTAAGTCAGGGGGCTTTTCCTGGCTTGATAGTGAAAGATTTAAAGGTGGCCCATCCCTTTTGCAGACCTAATTCTGAAAGTTCCCTGACTTTGTCATCATTTGAGAGAGAGTGGCTGTATAAACTTTCCCTTGAATCTACAAAGTGTAATATATGGTTTTGAGGAAATAATCTTCAATAATTTGTGAAATCTTGGTGAAAAATAGTTAGGTTTTCATTTATTTTACGGTAGTTATAGTACCTCTGACCTTAAAATTTCACAGTTGGTATCCCAAAGATACGTGCTAAATATGTTTAAACTTTCATGAAGTTCGCACATGTTTGTAAAAGGGATGGGCCATCTTTAAGAGAGTAAAAGTTTGACACCAGATGGTTTGAATGAAAGCCAGAACTAGGAGAAAGAAATTGTAAAGAGAGTATGGGTAATCATGACTAGCTTTGGAAATATAAATTGCTAGCCTTGAATGTCTGTCACACACTCTTAGGTTTCTTGCTTGTCTGTGTTGATTAAAGAGAGCGAAAGTTTGACACATGATGGTTTGAAAGAAGGCCACAAATAAGAGAAAAGGATTGTTGAGGGTGGATGTATGAGTGATTATGATGAGCTTAGAATATACAAATTATTACCCTTGAATGTCTTCATGAGAAGCTTGTACTGTCTCATATCAGATGCTTTGTTTAGCATGTTGCCTGGACACCGTCAATGTCCAGGTGCATTTAAGGGATAATACTGTACTGGGAAGACAAAAAAACCTTTAAAAGGGTGATCGTGAGCAATCTTACTGCTAGTGGTCTTAAATTCATGTATTGTCCATTTTAGAAACTTGCTGAAAGTTGTTTGCCCTCAAGTGATCCACATTTGGAGTAATTAGTGATTAAATCACAAATCCTCCAAATGTGGATCATTTAAGGGCGATAATTTTCAGCAAGTTTCTAAAATGGACAATACATGAATTTAAGACCATTTGCAAGAAGATTGCTCACGATCACCCTTTTGAAGGCTTTTTGTCTTCCCAGTACAGTATATTCCCTTTAACAAGACGCTGATGGTAGTGCATGAAAACTTTCCTCTGCTTCTCTGGTGTATATGTTTGAATTTAAATCAACTTGCTCTTAGGGTCTTGAAGTTCTTACTTTTTTTAAGGATGATTGTTATGTTTGATTGGAATAGAGTTCAGTATGTCTGTAGGTTGTTATGTTACTCTTTATGCAGACCTTGTGCATTTTTTCACAAGCAATACACATTCTGCCCATAGAGCAGCATTTAATCTGCCACACAAATGGTTAAGAGTGTGTATTTTGTATCAAAATATTGATTTTTTTTACAGTTTTTATGGCTTTGATTTTATCTGTGGATGTGGGGAGAGGAGAACAACATAGGAGTAAGGTAAATGTCTTGTGTTGCTAAGGGTACTTGCTAGTGGGTATGTTCCTGAAAGTATCTGTTGGTATCATTGAGTGGGTGTGCGAATGAGTGAAGACAAAAGAAGTCTGTTAATAATTAAGGAACAATAACCTCTTCTGGAACAATGTAAATGCCAGAGGCACGTCTTTGATTCATTTAAATCACCATGCTACATTCCTCTTGTCTGATTTCTTGCATAGAATACCTACATTAGGTGTGTGTGTGTGTGTGTGTGTGTGTGTGTGTGTGTGTGTGTGTGTGTGTGTGTGTGTGTGTGTGTGTGTGTGTGTGTGTGTGTGTGTGTGTGTGTGTGTGTGTGTGTGTGTGTGTGTGTTGTGTGTGTCTGTGTATGTGTGTCTGTGTGTGTGTGTGTCTGTCTGTGTGTGTGTGTCTGTGTGTGTCTGTGTGTGTCTGTGTGTGTCTGTGTGTCTGTGTGAATGGTGTTGTGCAGGTTTATATCCGTCTGAGGTTCTTTCTCTCTCTTTGACGGGAGAGGTAACTGGTGCAAGGAAAACATCGCCAAAGGTGAGGTAATAACGTGCGCCAGTGACTGATTGGGAGAGTGACTTTCTGGCTGGGCCAGGTAGGCCGATGTTGACACATACAATCACGTCTGACCCCATACAAGTCACAGGGGACCCGGTCTCTCTCGGGATGACCTAATACCAATACCAAAACCGATACAAGCGGGCGTTGCATATGATAGCACTCATTGTACCTGCCGCAGTTAGGGTCAAGCTGAAAAGCGCCAATCTGTTGATATGTGAGCTGACTGCTATACCAAACCGTCTATTATAGTGGGTTTGGAGTAGGCTGGTTGTGAATATAAAAATAACTTTTTCTGGATGTAGAACCACAAAATGTTTTGAAGTAGTTTTAAGGCCACTATGGAAAATAGGGCATGAAATTGCATGTAACAGGTACAATGAAAACATGAGCAATTTCCTTCTCCTGTGAAGTATTTGTTTCCAATTGATACTGACTAATAGATTATCCTTTTCCTACAATACACCTCTAGGAGAAATATATTGATCTTTGATAAAATTGTCAATGAAATTGATGCAGTTTTTATAGATTTTTTAGTGCTTTTTATTGTCAATTTTTCTGGAATGAGCGCTTTGAATGGGTGTTTAAAAATACTGATATTGGCTGAGAGAGTGATGCGCTGTTTATATCCGAAGAGAATTACGTAGCGAGGTCAGCCAGGTCAGTCACGAAAATGATTGACCGCTGCCAGACGAGGTCAACTAAGGCATGAATGCTGCTTGTATATACAGGATAGCGATCATTGGCAATAGCACAGGTTTTATGAAGAGACTGGAAACATCTCTAAATTTGCCCTCACGCTTACATCTACTTTTGAATACAGATTCTGTTGTCTCAACCACAGAAACATCAAATTTTTTGGAGTTTAGAATTTAAACTTGCCTGTTGTTTACATACACCAAATTCTCACTATTTACACATAGATTCCCAGATTCGGGCTCATAAAAATGGTTATAGACATGCTCCGAAGCAGCTTATCTCTGTTATGACATGCGCTCCCCTGAAATGCTGTCACTGGGATAAGAACCGAGTCACCCGTTTGAAATCTGCCCTGGCGTGTTGACTACCCCCCGGGGCCAGAAACGTCCTTTCAGCCCTCCTCAAATTGAGGCTGCCTCCTGTATGTATATACCTTGGTACGCTCATGCTGGGCTAAGCTTCGCCTCTTTTTCCTCTCCTTCCCCCCTTCCCCTTCTGCGGGGAGGGAGCATGACCTAATTCTCTACCCACAATGAACTACATTCTCCACCACTCCCTTCTTTGATATCTATATTACGCTTGATTCAGTAACTGACTTCATCAGTTTTTGGTTTGTTTTATGCCATGATTTTGTAAAAGTGTACCACTCTTCCATCAAAATCCTACATAGAATTTGTCTGAGAAATTCTCACCAGATTGCTCAGAGAATTACTAGAAAAGAGAGTGATGCCTTAGGCATTTGTTATCATTCTTTTTTTGATGTGTTTTAGAATATGATTTTTTGGGGGTTTTGTTTTTTACAGAAGAAGAGGAATTAACTTGGCTTAATCATAAACATTTAAACAATTCATTTTCAATACTATATTTTTGGCATATACCCAGTAGTAAGGATAGCATTCCCCATCCTGTCATTGAATGAAACATAAGTCAGGGAATCATTTTGTCTTCTATGAATTGTATGCTATTCATAAGTGTTCCAGCCTGTAGCAATGACAGGCACTAGAATAAAAGGCCGTGAAATGAATGGTCCATAATTGATTGTAGAGGAGCAAGTTACAGAAGTAGAAATTCCAAGCGGACAAATGAATCGGATGATGATTCGGTAGAAATGAGTGAAGCTTTCGAGGAATATGAGAGAGAGAGGGGGTGGGGAGAATATGTTACGTAAGATGATGTAATAATGCCTAGATTACATCACTCAGCATTCATTACGTAAGTGTTTCTTGAAGGAAACCTGTGAGTGTTATTATGAGAAGAATGACAATGAATGAGAAGGTTCAAGCAACTAGGGTAAAATAAGACCTGAGATGAAGAATGGTCACACCTCTAAGATTCGCATTGTAAAGGAGTACCTACAGGGTTCCATTATGTCAAGGGAAGATTATTTGCAGGTGAGGCTTTTCAAGCCTATTGTCATGAACGATGCACGCAATGTGCCTGATATAAACCGTGCAGATCTTATAAAGATGTGAAAGTTGTATTTACAGCTACACTTCAATATCATGGACCTGTTTCGTATTATGTCTGCATGGGGTATGCGAGTCAGAAGCTTGTGCAAGCCTGTTAGAAATGTGAACGTTGTATTCACTACCACACTACTATGTTCACAATGGCTTGACTAGCTAGCCAATCATGAGTGAGCTTAGCACACACTATCAGGTAGGGGTGAAAACTGGACATTTGACCTCTGTTGTCATAGTACCCTTTTTTTCCACTAAAGAAGCTTGCTTTGATGGATCACCTGAAATCGGTTATATCTGAATACAATCTCAGCCGTGCCAATGCTTAGCAAATATTAGAACTTGCATATGTTCCTTATTTGGATTACATCATGGACGTGGGATATGAGTGAACATGTGGCACTGTGCTGTGTGGAAAGACATGAATCATGTTGTCCTTGCTCCCCTGATCAATGATACGTGATTTCTGTGTAAACAAAGTATCGTTTCGAATACTTGTATGAATATATGTCTCGTCATGAATGCACATTGTCCGTATCTGAGCTCTCTAGCAGCAAGCTAGGTGGAGCCTGGTGATATATCAGGTATGCCTCTGGAATATTCAATACCAAGTCTACGCACATCTATCATGCAATGGTGGTATTCATTTTATGATTCTGTTGCTCATACCAGAGGATTTTATCCCTCAAGGAACATCTACCAATTGTGGATATGATTGTAATGATGTGATGCCCTGATTCCCTTATTATCCCTGCCAAACCCATACGTCTCAATACCCAACCCCCTTCCACCAGTATTCCACACCATCACTCTCCTCTACACCAGCACCCCTCAGAATCCCAGACAGGTCGGATCTTATAGTGTGATACCCCATCTCCTTATTATCCCTGCCACACCCACGCCCCTATACCCACCCCTCTAGAATCCGAGCCAGCCAGCCAGCCAGCCGTCTATGACAGACCTGAAGACCTGGCCAACATCAGCTCATTAATTATGAACGACGCCTAAGTGAAATGTTAATAAGTGTTGCATTATTCATACCCTGCATCTGTTGATGAAGAGGGATGATAAATGGGTCCTTGGATGCAGTCCTCTCGTCTCTCTCCCATCCCTAGACCATCTCCCTTGGGGACCCTGGGCTACAAGCCCACATAATTATCTCCTTTTGTATCTAAAAGAAACAAAATCCACACCTGAAAATGTGCAAACTACTAACCGCAAACAACAGAGATGATTAGTTGTTTCAGACTGTGGAAGCACCACCACAATTTGTTTTTAAATAATTCTTGTGATAATGATGAGAGTGCAAATTTCTTTGTCGTCATCCCATGAAGGTAATCGAGCATGGAGAGGTATTGATGAATTATAAGCATCTTCCTCTGCTCTTCGCTTCTGTTTGCTGCCATGGATGATTGTAAACTTTCACTCCAAAAGTTAAGAGCGTCCAATTGCCACTTGAGAATAATTGCCATTTTTGTCAAAGAGTTGTACTATTTTACTGTTGTAACTGATATCATAGAAATTAAGGATTTATTGCAGATTTTATAAGCACTTTGTAAACATAATGTATCATGCCTGTACTTACAGTCAAACAGTCAAACAATGATTAAATGATGACGCAGTACTAGAAATCATTAAGAGTTGTATTATTTTACTGCTGTAACTGATGTCATAGAAATTAAGGATTTATTGCAGATTTTATGAGCACTTTGTAAACATAATGTATCATGCCTGTACTTGCAGTCAAACAATGATTAAATGATGACGCAGTGCTAGAAATCATGAAGTATTGACAAGTTATTGTTTTCTTGTTTTTCACCTTGTTAGTATTTGACATATGGCCAGTGCCCCACCCCTTTGATCCCCCTTAATCTCTCTATCTCTCCCCCCCCCCCTTTCTCCCTCGCTTTCTCCATCTCTCTCTCATGCATGCACACACACACACACACACACACACACACACACACATACTGAATATGACAAACAAATATACCCTTATAATATTTCCTTGTAAACAGCAATTTTTCTGGCATGAAACATTTTGGCTCCTGTGAAAAGGTCTGATGGCCTCCAAACAAGTTCAGATATATAACTCATTGCCTGTGTTTTATGGGGGGGGGGGGGGGGTGTTTTTTACATTTAGCCAAATTAATACACTGCTCTTCATGTATGTGACACTAAGTATTATTATTGAAGATTTGTACTTTTTACCAGATAAAACAGTTGCAAATATGCATAGTTGACAGAAGTATCAATTAAATCAGTCATGCAAAAGTATAGGTATTTTATTTATTGAGAAAGATATCACCAATCTTTACATGCATGTGAAAGTCGTTGCTGTATTCTATGTATTTGCCAGTGAATGCCTTGGTGTACTGCAGGTCAAACTAACCAGTAAACATGAAACTGTATAATTTGCAGCATGTTCTTCACAGCCTGCATTTTTAATGATGTTTTATACGGTATGTTATTTTGATGATTGTCCCAAATGCCGTGTGTTTTCATGCTGGTTGTTATTGCCATACATATTATATGCAGCATCAATTATGCATTGCTAGTGAGGCAGAACACTTCTTCTGTTTATGCAATGGGAAGACTTGTTTACTGTAGATTGGTGCAGTTTGTTCATTAAAAGCATGTTTTTCCTTTGAATTATATTTTCCGCGTATTTTCATACCGCTTTTTCTTGCGATTGATTTGTGGAGCTTCACCCAGACTTTAAATTAGAGAGAGACAGTTTATTCTAAAATTCACCGTCACATATTTGAAAGCTTAGACAGCATTTGTGGCTTGTTAAGATACGTAGCAGCATTGAAGCATTTCGATTATTAACGTTATGTCAGCAACCATAGCTCTCACAGATTTCAGCTTTAATAATGAATTAGCAAATAATTAAGGTCGTGAGAACAAGAAAATAGGTTACATGACAATAGTCCATGTGAAGGCTTCCATTCTTTTCTTGCCATCGTGAGAAAATGTTGGAATATAGGATAACATGTCGTAAAATCACTCATGCCTTCCAATCGTATACGCACATATCCATTGGTTCCCAGACATGTGTTCCTATTGTATTTGAACTGGTTGTCCCTGAAAAGGGTTTAAGTCTTCCCAAGGTCATGGCAGTTATTTACAAAGAAACACGCGTCAATGAGATTCTATTGATATATCATGTTCCCAGGCTACATGTTAGTGGATCAGCTGGTTTCACATGGCAACAACAAGAACCCACCTGAAAATAACATTTGGGTAATAAAAGTTACTTCAAAGCAACCGTTGATACGGTTGTTGACGTTGATTTGCATAGTAGACGACCTGAGTATTGTTCTTCCTGTATGAAGGTCACAATTTTTTCTATGAAATGCTCCCACAGCATAATTTTATATTTGCATTAGTCCTGCATGGGTTTTAATTCATAAAAATGGATTTGAAGGGAGAGATTGTTACTCGGGATGTGAAGGAGTATGACAGATTTTTATAGATGGCACAAAAATAATTGAGTATTCATTTCTGTGTGAATATCACAAATTGTTCTGTAAATCATTACTACAAAATGATTTTTATATTTATATTAGTTCTGTGTGGTTTTGAAGTGAGAGGTGAGTAGCAAGTATGACAGATTGTGATAGATGGCGCCAAAAACGTGGAGTCATGCTTAGTGTGTTGGTGCTTACATGCAGGTCAGCATGCGTTTATTTGGCCTTCAAGGCCTCTTCAGGGTGGGGATAGGGGAACATGTGCATTATGATCATTGATTTCAGATTTTGAGCTGCGTCACAGTGATGAGAGAGGTAAAATTGTATCTCACACTACCAAATGTCACCAACTCCTCCATTGGGTGGCCCATTCAAGCAACGTGTGTCCACTCTACACCTTCAGTGATGACGGTCCAATACCCATTGGAAGTACTGAGCGCTTTGTGGCAGACATGTTTGTACTTCACAGAAACACACTCTCTCTCTCTCTCTCTTTCTCTCTCATATTTCTTCCTTGCTATCTTTCCATTTGTCTGTCCCTCATTTATTCTCTCTTCATATATGTATGTATGTGTCTCTGTCTCTGTCTCTGTCTCTGTCTCTCTCTGTCTCGCTCTCTCTCTCTCTCTCTCTCTCTCTCTCTCTCTCTCTGCTTATTCAATGTGTGAAATATAAATCTGTATCTTTTCCTCTCTCCCTCTTTTCCTCATTTCCTCTCCTCTTCCATCTCTCTCTCTCCCTTCTCCTTCCATTTCTCACTCATTTCTCTTTTTCCACCTACTTTCTCTCCCACTCTCTTGCATGTTTCCTTCATTCTTGGAGGTTGGTCTGCACTTCTTTTCCACAAAAAGAGACATTTCATGGAGTTTCATTCTGAAAGATTTTAATTTGGATTACCTCTGTGTGTCTGGGCATTAGCAACCCATACATAGAAATACTTGTAGCAAGCTTTGCAATGATCTCTCAGGTTTGATCTTTGGCAAATTGAATATTTCGGTAATTAGGGGCAGTTAGACTATATGGGAGTTTAACTAAAATATCCACATCAGACATAAACAAATTCTGGAGGATTCATATTCATGCATGTAGATACATGTATATATGTACAGTACATGTAGGATTCATTTATCAATTTCTAGCAATTTTTTTTCTTTTGGGGGAAGGGGGTGGGGGCGGTAAAGCCCAATGGATATTAGTTTTACCATCTATGTTTCATTTAAATGACTGCAGGTCTTAGATGGTTCCATACAAAGCTTGGCATTGAGTGTAATCAGTAGGAAGATGCATGTTATTGATCGATAAATTCATGACGTGTCATGCAAACATAGAAATGGCTGCCAAAGCAAACATGACTGTACATTACCGTTTGTTCGTCATTGCTGGGTGCTTATTCTAATAGACTGAGTGGTGAGATTTGTTCTAGTCTGCTAGCTTTCAATACCAATTAGTATCCGTCTCTTTACTGAATCGAGTGACTGCTTTTAATTCTTTTATCTTTTTATTCATATATGCTTCAGATTAATAAATTGAAAGTGGTTTACCAGTATGGCTTTTTGTGGGCCCAAGTTATGCAGTAATGTTTATATCATGGCATATAGAATTACATTTTATTTTTAGAACTTTCCTCAGAATGAAGGAACTGAAAAATGACTTTTAAATAGGTGTATATATCAACTTTTTCGTTTTGAAACTGATGTTTGGGCGGGTCTTTTAAGAAATGTAAAAAAGTACTTGCAGATGCTTATTCTGACAATATTATTTTGAACATCACAATTGAATTGACTCAATCAGATGAATGATGTATACAGGAATATTTCTTGTCAAGTATGTGACCAAAAATGATTTTAAGTTGTCATTGACATTTCACTGAGGTGTCTGTCTTAAGATATTCCTTTTGGCTTTGACTGTCCTTCTGCATCTGCAAAAGGAGCTGAGCCTAAAAGGCAAACTCAAAATAGTATTACATGCATTATTTGATTTCTATGTCAATGTTAAGTTTCCGATTTCACAAAATTTCACAAAATCTATCTATGTTATGTTTTTGTTGTGCATGCGATGTTTTAAAGAATTTTAAATCCTCTGCAAAGCGATACCCTACCTTTCCAATGGGAGTTTCATTTTCCGATATCTATCCTATCCTTTTACTTTCAACTTCTGTTCACAGTGTGTTGAGACTCCTTGTGTGTGCTTGCGAGTTGTGAGAAAATTTGGTGCCTTCTGAGTTACAGTAAATATTTGACGGAATTAGCGGGCGATTAGTGGTCACGAGGAGCTGAAATGATGTGCTATTTGCCACAGATAAAGGGAGAATGGACCGTACATTGGCTAACTGTCCCAGTGATCTGATTAACTGTGTACACCATTGTTTACAGAAGAGCGGATTCTTCTCTGACTTCTCTGACTTCCCACGCCAAAGAATGGGAATTGTGTGTTTTATTTTGTCAACTGTCTGCAGTTGAAAGAGCATTTACTCTGAAAGACCTAGAAACGGCCGTGGATATGGTTAATGTGATAGCGTTAAGCAGGTGATTGAATTCTTATTTGAGAATGTTAATAGTTTATAGTGGAACAAGACTGCTTCACTGAACATTTCAAGTTGAGGATTTTATGTTCTTCATTATTTATATCACTTAATTCAAAGTTTCATAGATAGAATATGTAATGTCATGTAAAAAAAAAAAAAAAAGAAGGAATATTTGTAATTTTTCAAGTTGACTTCAAATTCCTTATATTCACATAATGAGGGAGAAGCAATATTTTACATTTCTGAGCAAAAGAAATCCATCTTAAAAGTGCCTATCATTATTCTGTGGCAGAGAAATAAAAACCTCAATGACTTTAAAGCGAACATAATTTACCATAATCAGCCACAGAACAATTAGAAACAATTGCGTATATGGGCTTATTATCAGGGAAACCTTTCAAGTGCAAATTATAATATTTGTTTTAAGTTAGGAGGATTTGCTGATCATGTAGTTATGTATGTGTGATGTGGATCCCGAGCGAACACTGTACAAATATACCAGAGTTAGTCAAGATTCATTCAATCCTGTCTGTGTATCATAAGCTCTCCTCACAGTTAGGCAATAAACAGATACACTGGGTCACCTATGCACCACATGTAACGTGTGAATACGAAGCGCAGCTCATTTCTCCATTGTGCGTGTTTTGTCTGACTAGAGCCTTGGATTCCGGCCACTCAATGAGATTTGTTTTCTCTCTTCTTTATTTCTCCCTCCATTGTGATCCCTTAAGCGCTCCTTAAACCTGTTATCCAAATAGCCCCTCCCCCTCTCCCCCTTTCTACTACCCCTCCCCCTCCTATCCTCATACCCTTTACTACTACTACTACTATCATACAGCTGTATTGGTATCCTATGAATCAGTGCAGGCAGGGAGGCAGCGTTTGTTCAGGGCTAGGGTTGAAGTCAACCATGGGAATCACCTGGTTTAATCCGCATGTTAAATCTCTATTACTTACATAATGGCATAGCACAGCTGACCATGTGAAGAACTCTTAGTGCGGTGAGGTGAGAGTGCAGATTTTCCCATGGTTCTAGCTAGCTACACACGCTCTCCAGTGGCTGGCTTTACGTGGCATAGAATCGCTCCTTACAGTAACACTGCATTGAGCGGATAAGCTTTGTGTATTTTTGAGGAGGGTTGCGTGATATTATGAAGTGGTACAATTTGTGGTCACTCGACGCAGATACATGTACCAAACAATTGACAGTGATTATTACACATTCAACAGATTTATATTTAAATTGCAATATAAATGACTAAACATATGTTCCTCTGTATGTATTTGAGGGGATTTTACAATGTTGTAAAAAAAATGTATGAAGTGATCTTATTGCTTGGAACAAGATATCGTTTTTTCCAATGGAAGATCCTCCAGAGAAGTTTCAAAGAAATCAATAAAGATGAATAATTGTTTTTAGTGGATTTTGATAAGGCAATCAAGTTAACCGTACTCCCTAATGATGTAGATTTTGTCCTTTTTTAGGTATCTGTTCAGTGGTGAAATATCAAGCACAAGACAAGACCTTTACATGACATTTGAAGGCACACGATGCTGGTGTTGTGACTGACAAATGCAGAAGTGAAAGCGCTGAAATCGACGCATAGAATCCATTAGCTACAATTTTTACAACCCTCCTGTAAGATCCTGCCCACATTCATCAAAGATTAATTCTTTAATCCCTCTTGTCTGGTGCTTTCGTCAAAGTATGCATGATTCAAAATCCCAGAGAGCTCATTTAACTGCTGAACAGTCACCTTGATGGAGAGAGAGAGGAGTCGGAGTCGGTATCGCCATGGCAACAATCATGCCGTCGCCAGTTTTTGTTTTTCATTGAGATGAGATGTGTGTTGGAAACCAAAGGAAGTCTGTCATCGATCTAGACTGTAAAAATGACTGAAAATTCTGGTGGAAAGGCCAATCTCTGTTCTATGCACAAGACTTTTGATATAAGATCACTAATAATTATCATTCGGCAGTAATGATGTGCAGTTAAATATAGTCTTTTTGTCATGTTGAATTTTATGTTCGAAGGTTACTTCATTGCAAATGGAGCAATTACTGATGCTTGACAAGTTTGGAACTACTGTACATTTTTTTCGTTCATTTACAGGATGGAACACGCTATCCTACTGGGTGTATGCCTAAAATTTCTTTGTAAACTGTACATTAATTCCTCATGTGTGGTATTCCCATTAATGTATTTTTTGAATTGCCAACAGATTGTCATAGCTTGAGGTTAGAAATATGTGAGAACAAAATTGTAAATGAATGAATGTTCTACCTGAGATGCGAGGTCAGGTAGAGTATTTTTCTTTTCATACGAACTGATCAGTAGTCACCACAGGATAAGTCATGCAACAGTCATGACATTGGATGACATATTGTGGCAAACCCCCAGACAAAAGTTGAAAACGGAGATAAACAATCTCGGACAGAGTTTATAGGGAAATCGTGACTGAAGCCCCCACAATGGCGAAATCGGTGTGTGAGAAACGAGAGAGCTGATGAATGCATTTATAATGGGACATTAATAGATGTTCCCAAACAATAGAGGAGAGAATAGAGGATCCCCCGCATAGCGTAGTGGTGTATTTGATCAAATCAATGAAGGGTGAAGTGGCTTTACTGTATCAGTCACCTTTTCCCAGCCTTCTCCGCATGTAGACGGAGGCTGAGTTCACATGGTCAGGTTTTAGTCAGGGTTAGATCATGATTAGGGGATGGAGAATGCATAGTGAGGACATGGCTTGCGTTCAGGTCCAGTTTCCCCAGCTTTCGACTCACATATATTAGGCCATGTTTACATTGGCAGGCCAAGGCTAGATTTAACAAGATCAGTGGATGTAGAGTGTATAGTAGGAACATGACTTGAGAAGAGTGCAGTCAATAAGATGTATCACAAGAGGTTCTCTAAGACTGCTGTAGAATGTGGAGAAGTGATTCTTCCTCTAGATCAGTTACTCATGATAGACACTTTGTATTGGATAAGCTTTCAGAAGAACAATGTTCTTGACAATTTGAATCATCATCTACCTGCCTATCTGACCTATCCTCTCTATTATGCAGCCCAGTATTGCATAAAAGAAAAGCAAAGCTAAAAGTCCTGACCAGTTTAACGCAATAAGCCACACTCGTAATATATTCACAACTTCTGTCCTAACTGAAGTAATGCGTTATTATATATATCTGTGTCTAGTGAATCAGTTTCAATGGATGGATTGCACTGTGAATCTATTAGTTGCTGCTACTCGACAAACCTCGGACAAACCAAAAGACTGATATTGACAATATATCAAAAGTGATTGCACAAGTGATTTCTAACAGTCAATTAGAGTGTGTTTTTACACATTTCTCCCAATGATTATTCTCCCATAAATTATCATCCACAATGACTATTGACTCCCTACATTTGCGGACGGAAGATGTGAATACGGCTCTTCTATGAGTCTGCTTTACAAGGAATATAGCCCAAGGTTAGTCTCTCAATCATGTGATTTATCAACACATGACTTTATAAGCATGACATCATCCAGCTTAAATGTAAAGGAGGGGGATAACACAACTTTGTCCCAAACGAAAGGTGTAGTTTTGAAACGATTGAGAATGGTTTCGAGCTGGAGTCTTAGCGAAAAGCTGGACACAGAGTGTCAAAACCTCGAAGCCCCAAACAAGCCCCCATGTGAAGTGTGGCTCTGTTTGCAGATCAAAGGGATAGTCTCCGTTTCACAAGCCCTTTCACAATGTCTGTTGGGCCACTTGCCTGCCCCCATTCTCCCCCCTTCAATAAGAGGTATTTACCCAGACCCACCCAGGCGGGACATGTTTCCTATGGAGGGGGCTCATCCCATTGTATGGGGAGACCCCCTTACAATGGAGCTGTAGCAGCCAAACACCTTTGTGACTTGATGTTTTAATGTGCTCCCATTCAGTCTTTTAACAGTCTCCCCAGCAGCAGTTTCCCACAATGTATTGCCAATTACGCACTTGACCAGTATCGCACAACATGCATTTTCAAAGTGGGGGATGAAAGGATGGAACCTCAAGATGCTAGCAAGTCAAGTATCACCCAACATGTATTTCCAAAATGAAGAATCCAAATATGAAACCCCAAGATGCCAGCAAGTCAAGTATCACACAGGATGTATTTCCTGTGGAGAATTAAATCTCTCAATACCATTGGCATGAAGATGTGTAGTAGGTCAATATGGTTTACAAGGCCCGGGCATGAAATTGTTCAACCAAGATGCTAGTCTTTCTGGCGAACAGTCGCTCCACCCTCGCTCATGTCTGTTCCATGTTCGATCAATATTTGATGCTGTTAATTCAAATGCCATATTTCTTAATGTGCTTATTTTCATTTTAGAATTGCTGATTCTTACCTTTGGCATTTTGATCCACACTGCTATTTCAAAAATGTGATTGTACAAAGAATTCAAGCATTTCTAAGGTGATTTCCCTTTCTTTAACATATTTGCTCATCCTGGAATTTCTACAACCATCAAACAAAGCGTACTGACTGACATGAAAACGTGGCTAGGGAAACCAAAGCTGTTTAAATATGGTCTTGTTGACTTGTTTTATTGATCCAAGAATTAACATACCTTGCACAAATTTGTGGAAGTAGTCCTTTTTTGATATGCTAGTAGTTCTAGGCTAGTTCAGAATGCTTTCTGTACATTTGATGTCCATGCAACGTAGTTCTTCAAGTCAAGGTGTGCCATTTCAAAAGTCATGAAATTCGGCAGGAATCGGCAATATACCCTAATGGTAGCTTGTGTGAAACCTGACAGTCACAGCCTCACAACCCTTTTCAGGAAAAGTGAAAATTATCAATGTTTAAAATAAGTTTCCAGTTGTAACACAGTATCATCTTCCATTTTCCGTGGTTTTTACATTTTATTATTTTTTTTTACCTGCAAAAGGTACATCTTGTCTGTATTGCATTTGAATCATGTGCAGATTTTGCTGTGTCTAGCTTAAAGCATGTACTTTGTGGAACATATTTACTTCACGACCGTAATGATGAGAATAGTCAATTTCTTTGCTTCACTATCAGTGTATCTATATCTTTATTCAGCAAGGACAACATCTATATTGCCCCTTACATATGTTACCTGCTTTTCCACGGTGTCAGTGCATGTATATACACGCTTGTTAGGAATTTAGTTATTGTGTATGATTGATTTACACTACTGATATCTGATGCATAATATTTTGATGAAATAGACTTTGTCATCTTTTCCCAATAACGACACATAAACTATTTCTCATGATGGATGGTAAAAGTGAATGGTCTCGTGTCTGCCGTAGTGAGCATGATGGGCCACGAAGGTCCAAAGTTCAAATTGAAAGCTAGCTTTATCCTTAAGCCTGGGAATTTCTCCAGCACCTGATGGTGGGAACAACGGTGAGTCCTCCCTACCTGGATTAATAGGAATAAAAAAAGATTGAAGAATCACTTATTGTCCATGTATCTCAACTCGGATAGTGTGTCAAGGCCTATTGAACATCAGCTTAAAGCCGTTCATCAAATCCAACTACAAAGTAGTTACAGACGGGTATTAAAACTACAGGCTTTTGCCAGTATCCGTGGATGAATAATTGATGTGGTAATGTCCCTTACGTAAGCCACTTTGTTGCACCAGCACCCAGAGATGCAAGTTTGAAGATCGTGCCCTCTCTTCTTGTATTCTACAGTAAAGACTATATTTCTACAAATTTGGTTGAAGTCAATACTGAAAAATGAAATGAAATGAAGAATTACATGCATGCATGCTTTTGGCTCCTCTCCTGTAGTGTTGCAATAGATCTAAAAATCTATGCCAAAAATAATCCTGCTTAGTACGGTCACAGTTTTGTGTGTATAACTGACAATGAAAGTAATAGTCTTTTGGTGGTCAATCTACAAGCTCATCTGATTCTGTTTGTGCTCATATTTGCCAATGGAATGAAATTGATCTCTTTAAGCCCCAAGGAAGATGGTGTGAACTAAGTCAGATCAGTGTCCTTTAAGTAAGCTCATAATGAGCCCCCTCACCCGTGACAATTACTATCCATTCCGATTTTACAGGCCGAGTCTAGTTTATAATTCTTCCATAATTTCTATTTAACTGGTTGACAATGACTCATTGACAGGGCCAGGAGGATCAAATGAAATGCCCGAAACCCCCCAAGTCGATTCTGGGATGCCACTGCCAGGAATGGGTGTGTGCGTGTGTATGACCAGGGAGAATGGGGCAAACAATACCGCTACCCCTCCCGTAGAACACGGCTGCTTCTTTCTGCCACCTTCCTCTGGCTTCACTTTGTCCAACGTGCTAATGCATAATCATGGTAATAGTTCAAGCTTTCTGTGAAAAGGGAGAGGTAGAGAAAGAGACAGACTGACAAAAGAGAGACAGAGACAGAGAGATTGAGAGAGAGGAGAGAGAGAGAGAGAGAGAGAGAGAGAGAGAGAGAGAGAGAGAGAGAGAGAGAGAGAAGATGAAGAAAAAGAAAAGGGAAAGAGGAGAAAGAGAGAGGGTGCATGTGTGTGTGTTTGTGTGTGTATGTGTTTGTGGGGTTGTATGCGTGTTGCATGATTTTGTCTATGTGTGTGTGTGCATGCTAATGAATTTGTCAACATCTGTCTCGTTTGAATACCTGTGAATATATTGATTTATTTGCATCAACAAAAATTTAATTGTGCTGATATTTCTAGTCGCTGATCTAGATTCCCATAGTGCATACTGTGCAGCATGGCCTAGTGTACCGTTAAAAAATGTTTTTCAAAATCAATCTTAAAGACAGGGTGTCCCTTTTTAAGGTAAAAGAAAACAAATTTGGCAAAAAAAAAACATGGGAAATATAAGAAGATGCTGTATTAGTACTTCCCTCCCCAATAACAGAACTCAAAACTGACTTTAAGAAAAGTTATAATGATCAGTAGATTTTGAGGAGGTTTTGGTCTGAGATTTTGCACACGTTTTTGTTGGGGGATACTGCTAATTCCTGACTAGTGTCATGGCATTCGCAAATGGAACACCGTCTCTTTAACCACCATCAAACATTTTCTTGCAGATGAATCATTACAGAACTGACAATGACAGGGAAATTTTCTGTCGGTATGCCCACAATAGTTAGCACTGATGTCGTTAGCTGCATTTGTGAGAACATTTTCGTAGACATTGTAGCTATAAAAGTGGCTATGAATTGAAAATATGTGATGATACACAACACATCTTACTGCATGTTGCAACTTGAATTTGCTTTCATGAGCAAAACATGATATCTCCTTGGCTGTTGCATTTTTCTCATGTTATGCACCACCATTAAACCATTTGCTGGGCTTAACAGGACCATTGCAGCTAGAGATATTGATTTCATGTGATTCAAGCTCTCTTTTTAATTGCTGTAATGGGGGGGGGGGGGGGGGGAGGGGCGTCAGCCTACCACAAAACCTGAATCCCATCACAAGACATTTGTCAAGAATTTACTTTATTTCATTCAAATTAAAAGAGAAGTATAGTATATCCCCTATTGCAGAGAGAGAGAGAGAGAGAGTGTGTGTGTGTAAGGAGAGAGTTATTATCTAGTCACCATTCTTGTTTGGCCTATAAGATTTCGATCCCCCCCCCCCCCCCCCCCATTTCCCTAAGGTTTCGTAATTACATCTATGGAAGACTGATTGTAATTGACAAATGAATAAGACACACCAGACGCAATAGATCAGTCCAAGAAGCCACTAGCGTGTGCGGACAAAGTGACTTCATGAGATTGCAAGCCAAAGGAGAGGCATGCCAAGGAGCTTCTTAAAGAGTCAATAATCGGACTAGCACAAGAAGAAATGGTCCTGAATGAAAAGATAGCTGTAAGGATTCCGTGGTTATAAATAGGGGGGGATTGGTTTGATGCGTGGGAAAGTTGCATCTTGAATGAGACTTGTTGGGCAGGTAAGGAAGGGTGAGAGAGGGTTTGAAGGAAGCCAGTCGCCGTGATCCGTGGAGAAGTGGCTAGCTTTACGGTCAAGAGATATGGAGTGTGACAATGTGGATACACAGAGAAAAATAAGACAGGTTTTTAAGAATTCTTTTTCAAGGGAGGGGGCTCTGTGTTGATTAATGATGGGTATACCATATTTTCTGCTTTGAGGCAGATGGGTGGTTGTTTGTTACATTTCAAGGAATGCTCTCTTTCCTGTTTTGAGGGATATCAGGTATGAGGGGGGGGGGGGGGTGATCTGTTGCTCTTGAAGTGCATCCTCCTTCATAGGGACCTACCCCTTGAACTAGACCAACCTTATCTCCTCCTCCTCGTCTTTTCAATGAGACCCAAATCCTCCTCCAACAGCCCTATCATCCCAACCCTTGCACTTGTCCAGCTTTTCTGCTCCTCCCAAATCTCCCACCAGATACCATTTCAATGCGGATTTGTAAGCCATACCCAGCCTCCCTCCTGTCAACTCAGTGGGATGAAACAGTAGGAGGAGGAGGAGCATGCTTCTTTGTTTTTCTTTGTATTTATCCCTGTCAACTGCATAGCTAAGACAGAGCAGGTAGAACGGGATGAGAGGGTCAGTGGTCCTTCAGGATGGTTTAAGCCCAATTGTTTGTTGCTGCCAAGCCTATCAAAGCCATTTCTCTGGGATCTTATCCGGGATTGATAGAGACGCTCTGAATGGGAGGCCCATCAGTGTGCTCTCCCAACAAAGCCCCCATTCCAGGGGCCCAGAGACAATGTCCAGTGTCCATATGGCTGACTCAATCTGGGTAGGTAGTAAACATTCTTCAGTGTAACCTGTCTTCACAATCAATGTGCGTGCGTAAATGAAGGACAGCTGGGCCTGGCATTTCAAAAAGGAGCCCCCTCCCCCACCCCCCTTTCCATGTATTCCCCTGACTGAGGCAAACATACCATTGTCTTACTGGTTAAGTGACATAAGGTGCATCCCTATCTATCGTTGCGATCCTGTCTCCCGTAGCCAAGATGCGGTTGATAAGATGCGTGGGCCGCACACTTCCCATACAGAAGGGGGTGTCCACCCGCAGAAGGGCGCGGGCGGGCACGTTTCGTCTTGCCTCGCATGGTCTGGTGCCCCCTGTCTATTACATGTAATGACCCCAAGTCAGGAGCAGCTCGGATGGTGAAGGGGGGGGGGGGGATATTTGAAGGGGGAACATCCCAAACAATAGCAGACACTCAAATCTGCTAACAAAAGACAAGATCGGTGGGGCTTTTGTTTGGCCAGAGTATGAGAAACTGAGGGAGGGTTGATTCCCACACGGCTTAAGGTGAGGTGGGGAATCTACTGGCTACCTGGATATGGACAACACACCTTTCTTCAAGCATGGTAAACAAGAGCTGAGATTCGCCCTCCTCGCCACCCTCGGCTGGGCACTGAGAGTGACAGGGAAATCTTTGATTACTTTGACCGTATAATGTCTGACTGGTCAGCGAAAGGCTAAAGGCCCAGCCTAATTTACGTGTTCGTAGTATGTCCATCCTAGGCGTTTGAAGAGATGCTCAGAGTTAGGCAAGTAGGGCCTTCCTGGCTCATAGCAAAGTCCCTGTCAGTTATATGCGTTGGGTATTGTAGGCAGGTGAGTGGAGTATTGTACAGGAAGTACAGTGTATGTACTGCATGGATGCAACACATGTACACTATGAGAAGTTAATATTTTTGTAGTCAAATCTGTTTGCAACAAAGGTCACTTTCAATGAAGACTTGTAAAGGCCATTCAACCTGTATTTCCTCTCAGAGTAGTTTGCATGTATTTGAAGCTCACTTTGAGTCCCAGCAAATGACCAGTACATAACCACTGTATCGAGCTCTGTGAGTTATAATGAAATATCAACCAATTTCACACATTATTTTGCTGATACTATGAAAATTATTAGATTGGGTGTGAAGCACACTAAACAATGTTCAAAGCTATGAGAGAATGAGAGATTAAAAGATAAAGTTGGCCATATTTTCAGATCCAAATATTTGAGTATTCTGACAGGATGGGAAATGTATCATGACAAAAAGTGTAGTACATTTAGTCCCTGCTTGTTTTGTTTCATCGCTGATTGTTTTGCTCATGACTCCTGGCATGGCTGCACTGTGGAAAACGATGCACACAACGCCGCGCACCCATACCTATACGACCCACAATCATATAACCGACTTGTACATAAATGAGTATGATTGAGAAACGGGCCTTAAATCACCAACCAAAAACAACAACAATCCCCCAGGGCGATGTTATAAAATTTTGTTTCACAGAGAACAATGAGTGGGACATAATTTGTGCTCATAGAGTTGTTTTCCATATTTGCCTACCACCATGTATGTATGAGCGTGTGCATGGAGTTGCCAACTAAGACCCCATTTACACTCAAGAAAATTGCGTGGCCAGGCCGGGCTGGGCCAGGCCGCGCATTTCCCCGCTGTGGGTGGTAGCGTGGCCTGGCCGCGCAATTTGTGCGTTCACACTATACAGCGAAAATGCGTGGCCAGGCCACTGACATCAACCCACCGTGCGAGGCGCACTGCACGTAAACAAAAGGTTGAGCATAATGACGTCATCTGACATCAGCGGAATTTGCATAACCGGCCGCGCTTTCGGCCCGGCCTGGCCTCGTTTGTGTTCATACTACGAAAATTGCGTGGCCGGGCCGTACTCAGACTACCTCCTGAGCTGGTCTCAGTACGGCCCGGCCCGGCCCGGCCCGGCCTGGCCTTTTCGCATTTTTTTGTGTTTACACTACAGAAATTGCGCGGCCTGGCCTAGCCCGGCCCGGCCCGGCCCGGCCTGGCCACGCAATTTTCTTGAGTGTAAATGGGGTCTAAGATTGGGTCAAATTCCTGTTTGCTCACTGTGTCTTATAGTTAGGCAAATATCAGGGTTGTGTCGTTCAAGAATGTGTCGTATTGTTAGTTCAGTTTTATCCATCTGGTCTATTCAGTTTGCCTAGTGTCATTCTACCAGCCAAATGCACTGTCATTGCTGTTGCCACGGTGAGAGCTGGATATTGCATGAGGCCTTCATGCATGTTTGTATGTATGTATACATGTATCTGTGTGTGTGTGTGTGTGTGTGTGTGTGTGTGTGTGTGTGCCTTAATCAAAATTGAGCAAGTTAGCCAATAGTATGGGCAAACATTTGGATAATTGACACTTTGTTTACCGTTGGAGGACTGCATTTATAATTAACCATTGCTTCAAAAATATTTGAGAGAGATTTCAAGGAGAGTGGCTAATATTTCCAATCACTTAAAAAGAAAAGAAATAATGAAAGTAATGATATCAAAGTGAAGATGTATTGGTCTTTTTGAGCCAGTAGAGCAATTGGAAAAATATATAAATCACTTTTTAGCATTGACGTACATACTGTTAGATTTTAAAAATAGCAATGTGACTGTTGATGTTAGTTCTTTAAAAAATGCAGAATATTTCATAGGCATTTTGTTGGGATGAGATCATCAATAACAAATCATAGTTTGAATTCAGTTCCTGTATTTCCAGTGTTGGGAATAGAAACACCATGAACTACAATCCGTTATCGTCACAGGATATCATCAATAGATTAGTATTCAATATGGCTTCTTTTATTCAATTCAGGCTGATATTTTACAATCTTGCTTTATAATCTATCCATTTAAACCTGGCGAATAGTATCCACTAAAAAAGTGGACAATGACTAAAAAATAACAGATGTGAAGGGTTATGAGCGACAGTTTGGCCTCTATGGTTCACACGATCGTTGACGCTTGTCTGACAAAGATATTCACATCATTATGATCCAGAGGAATTTTCTGTCATTTTATGTGGGTTTTTTTTCTTTGTGGGTTGTGGCATTGGAAACCAACATGTAGGTAGAACGTCTATTGTTAAATTGCCTGGGATATTTCCATTTTCTCACAGGGGTTCATGCAGTATTTCTCATTTCATTTTGTTCGCCTATTAAATACAAATTAATCAAAGCCACATCAGTAGCAAATTTTGCTTTCATTTTATTTATATGTGCCTTGAGATAGAATAATTGTATTTATTTTAGATTAGATCAGATATCTAGCTTATCCAATTTATATGTTCTTTTCAGTCTAGTATGGATAATTTGAGAGAAATGATCAACTGAGGCCTGCTGAGGCGTATCTAGATTTTAATGTCAAGATTAGCGTAAACCCAAATTGCAGATATTAAAATGTTTTCCAGTGATTTTCAAAGATTTGACTATCATTGTATGTTCAATAATAACCTAACCAAACTCCATGGATAATGTTACTAATTAAATTCTGCAATTCATATCTGATATTGAGATAACATGAACTCAGATATATATGACTTAAAAATATGGGTCAATTATTTTCTGTGAGAAAATAGTTCAACGTTTTATTTATCATTGCTGTTTCTTCCTTGTGTCCTCATGGTGTGATTAATGTGTTGGCACAGCCTACAAGCATACGAAGGACTGGTAAAGTGAAAGAGAAAGAGAGAGAGAGAGAGAGAGAGAGAGAGAGAGAGAGAGATGCGGGGTCCTGGTACATGGCAAGATACTGGCCTTAAATCGATGGGACGTGCTATTTATAATGCCTGATCTATACTTTGGCCAATGCCACACTGTTGACAGGAGCCCAAGAAACGGGGTCAGGGAAAGTTTGCGCCGCTCTGATAGAAGGCAAAGAAGCTCGTTACCAGCAGATGGAGATGATCATTGTGCTTTGCCTACCAACGACGTCCCTTAAAGTCAAATGCCATTCGAGAAGTGACTTAGCGGTGTACATTCTGTTGGAACGCGATGCAGGATCAATTATCAGCAGCTGTTGAAACATGAACATTTTCACTTCAAGAATTGAACATATTGCTTTGTTAACTGGTTTGAAAATAAAGAGATTGTTTAATCATAGATATTTTGATATAACATGGTGGGTTTCATCATCTGTAGACTGCTGCTTAGGTTGTGGGGAGTTGAACGTTATGCTGCTGTATTTGTTCCTCTTTAGCTTTTACTCATCTCGGCTCTAGCCCATTGAGCTAAATGCAATGGCATGGTGTCTGTCGTCTGTCGAGAAATGGGAACTGCTTTCTGTCATTCCTTTCTCTCCTGATATTGACTCTGTTTGTTTCACCTGGTAACATGGACACAGAATCATAACAATTATCTTGTTTCATTTAAGCAAATTCACTCAAAATCATAACAAAAGCTTCCCTTCTGTTTCTTGACCAAAATTTGATTTTGTTGGCTTTATCTTGTCAATCTTTTGTAGGGCGCATCATTTCTCATCCTTCGTGGAGAAAGGTCATGGAGAAAGCATGTATTTATTATGTAGTTGTCTGAATGGACAATGAAATTCCTTCAACATAGCATACGTTATTTCTAACAAATAGAGTGTGCATTAATTTTTTACAATATTTGACCATGAACCAACTTTGAATTTTAATTTTAAAATGCAACCAACTTAGAATTTTAATTTTAAAATGCAATATCCGTAGATTCAGTACAAAGGAAACACAATTTGAAATGTTGTGCACCATTCATCCATATAAGAATCATTGTATTGTTCATTTCATTACTCGCTTACAGGTAAGCATTCAAGGTATTATGTGGATGTGTGTAGCATATGTGTATGTTTTTTATGTGTGTGTGTGTCTGTCTGTCTGTCTGTCTGTGTTTGTCTGTTGAGATCTGTCATTGAAGTAGAGTAGGCATTCTTTATGAAGATAATTTCATGGTCTGTTCTGGAGTAGAAATAATCTTTTTCATTCTTTGCTTGATCATCCACATATTATCCTCACAACCTTTCCCTTCTTACCTGCAAATACCCCCCAAACATTTTGCTTACAATTAAGACACAAAAAGTCTAGACGTGAATGCTATGCAGTTAATTCAGTTGCATGCAAACCTACTGGTTTCCATACAACAGGAGAGGTAGATCACTCTGCATGTGTGCTTTCATTGCACCGAACCTCCTGCGCACAGTGAATTAGTCAATCATTCGTGCACCATCAAATTGCGTTGCCTTGACGACTCACACAATAAACCTCCGATCTGGAGGGTGAAAATGTTGTTTACAAACATGTGATGCCGACATGCACGTAGTGTGTGTTGGGCTTTTGTCAGTTAAGGATTGCATTTTTTAAAAAATCTTTCTTTTTTTTTTGAGGCGGGAACATTTTGACAAGGAAAGTGGAGCGGGTTCATGTGCAAGCGGATGTGACGTTGCCAATTTGAAAGCCAAGATTATTCTTGCTCTTTTTGAAGGCTGTGAATGTGATTTAAGTATATGTTTGAATATGTATGTGGGTTTGTCATTGTGTGTTTATTGGTGTGTGTGTGTGTGTGCGAATAGGTGTATTGTGTGTATGAGAGGGAGAGAGAGAGAGAGAGAGAGAGATAGAGAGAGAGAGAAAGATTATAGAATACTGTATGTACATCCTTATATCTGTTCATGTATATTGCATGTATCACAGGACAAAGTGAGTATCGCTGCACATGTACATAGGATCATATCTTGATATGAATACTATGTATTTGTGTCAGTCATTGTATTTTTATTTGTGTGTATATGTGTGTGAGTGTGTAACATTTATAAGTGTTGCCAGCTTTGTGTGTGCCAAACAGTGTGCTGCTGTATGAGATTAATGTGTCTTTTGTACAAAAATGCAATGGTTGTATACAAAGAGTTCAAACAATTCTGGTTATGAATGAGGGTGTAGGGATGTGTAAGTGGGTTAGTCATTGCATGTTTATGTGTTGTCTATATGTCTATCTGTCAATGAATGTATAGGCTTCTGTGCATCCATGCCTGTAACAATGTGAGTGTGTGTGCGCATATGAGTGGAATTCTATGGATGTATCTGGCTTATGTGGTATGTGTATAATCATCATATGCGCAAGTCATTTCATCTAAATGGGAGTATATGTGCGTATGTTTGTTTGCATGGAGAGTAGTGGACACAATTATCAGTTTATAAATACATCGGTGACAGATGTGTACATATGCTTCTCCCAAGGCATAGATGACCAGAATCTGGAACAAAATATTCAAATCTGAGACATGCTACTTAACATTTATTGCTGTGCTCCATGCCAGCTGAATTGTAGATCAGACCCTTTCTGTCTTTTGAAAGCCCACACAGTTCATGATTTTTTTTAAATATAATTTTCCCCCTATTTATTATGTATTAACAATGTCATTTTCATGTTGGTACAGGGAATCCAAGTTCACAAAGCATTAATGACATCACTGAAATGCTTGGACAGATAAACCTTTCATTACGATTCAAACTCAAACAAAATAACTGACCATTTTCCCATCATTGGTTGATACAATAGACTGTGGAGGGGAAAAAATGGTGTCATTTGCTTTCAGATAAGATTTAACCAATGTCAATTAGAATCCTTTATTGCGTTTGCTGATGCAAGATAGTTGCGGGGGGAGCACCGAAGTGGCTACCTATTCCTAATTATACACTATACAGGACCGTGTGGAGAGCCGACCGTGGGAAACTTGGCTCCCAATTTCTATAAATACACAATTACTTTGCAGTATTTACCTGTTTATTTGATGACAAGATATCAGGTGCACGTGTCTTGTCTTGACCCGTCTACTCACCTTTCTCTTCTTGTTTTTTCCCGGATTTGAAAATAAAATGCTGCTGAGACAGAAATATAACCACAAATGGCATTCATGGAATAATTAAAGTGCACATTACTGTCTATCGCAGAATGTGGTAAAGAGAGTAGGAAGATATAACAGTAGGTTTATTTTATACCATTAAAGATTACCTGAAAAAAAACAGAAACTTAGCTTTTTCATGGTTGATTTTGAATGACTGTATTGAAATAGATTATCAGCAGATCTGGGCCCTGTTACATTAATGTTTGCGATCAAACGCAAAATGGCAATGGCCCATCAACATCATCGTTGCATGCGCTTTTTGTTCAAAAGACTGACCAGTAACCAATCAGAATTTGTCTTTCAAATTTGCAATTGATCGCAAACCTTTATGTTACGGAGCCCTGGTCTTTGAGGCTAGATATGAGTATGTCTGTATGTTGTAACTGCAATGAATGCCTGTTGATGAAACCTAAGTGGATCACAGCATGATATGGGTCGTGTAACCTTTTTGAGTATGTAACAACAAACGAATGTCAATGCTAATGCTGCTAAGGCTATTGTTGTCCCCTGTCCATGTTTGTACATGAATCTCATTCACGGCATAAACAGCCATGGAAAATAATGTGGAACAACTTCAACCCCTTTAGTACTACAGATGCAGGAAATGTGTAATGAATCAATGGACTTTTCCTAGCTTAGTACTGAGAAGTAGTGAATCTAATGTAAATGGTGTCATCATTTTTATTATGGCTGTCTATAATGCATTACTGCATTCATGGCCATTAAAGTTTTGTTTGCGTATAGTTGAACATTTTAGCATGTCAAAAATATCCCAATTATTTTGTTTTTGTTTGATCAGAAACAATGACGTCAATCATCATATCATGATGAAAGAAATATTGGATTTGAATTGTCTCTTTATCCAGAAAGCATGGGAATTCTGTGTGGAATAATTCTGTCTGATAATCACAGAAAAACAAGCTGGTGGCTGTAGTAATACCTTTACCCATGATGTTGTATTGTTCAGTAGAAGAGCTCATATAGTAATGTGTATCTGTGTATGTGGTGCATAGAGCTATTGAGTACATTATAATCCACTAGTCCTCTCACTACAACAGGTGCAGATAATGTGTAATAAGTCAATGGGCTTTTCCTGGCTCAGTACTGAGAGAGTTAGTACCAAATAAACCTCCATAGATGAGTTATATCTATACAGAATTCATCTCACAACCATACCTGGATGATAATCCCTAGGATGTCATTCAACTGACTCTGCCCATACTCCCCCTCTAATGAATCCTGGATGGTGTTTCACCAAACTTCGTAAGCTAAGAACGACTCTCAGCACAACTTTCACCATGACTTGTGACACTTTCTTGTGCTAAATTTGTTGCTGTTTTAACATCGTGGGAGCTAATTTCCATCAATCCTAATCAAAGTTGATAAATCACAAATTTTGTATTGAGACATTTGTCAACGACAAGAATTTTTATTTATTAAGATCAGATTTCGACTTTAGCTGATGGGAATCAAAATGATTGAGAATCTGATTTAGCACAATAGAGGGCGCGTAAAATTGTTCGTAGCTTACGAATAGCTTTGTCTGCTGTTCAATGCAGTTTGTG